>VXBU01008198.1:2447776-2578350 GCA_013400315.1 Bombycilla garrulus
GGGGCTGGGTGAAAAGGGTAAATATATTCCAGAAGATTATCTTATAAATCGGTGTTACATCACAAAGGAAAACATCTTCACTGAAAAAAGTAAATATATTCCAGAAGAATATCTTATTAATCAGTATCGTATTACAATGGAAAATATCTTCATTGGTCCTGAAATAGCTCAGGAAACCTAGAGGCAGGAACCCGACTGCAGTGCCCCTAGACTGGATGTGGAGCAGGGGACTGGGGGCTCACGCCCCAGGAAGGCTCTGGCATGGTGAGCACAGCCAATAGTCTCCTTTGTTCTCAAGGGAGGTACCCAGCTTCATAACAATTGAACTTGGTGATATTAAAGGTGTTTTCCAGCCTTAATGATTCCATGATTCCCAAATGACTCTACAAGCAGAGTGCTGTGTGCTGTACTGCTCCATCTTTGGCCTTTTCCTGTGGCTGGAATGGATGCTCTGATGCTTATGGCCCATGTCAGGAAGAAGCAGAACCAAAACTAGTTGTAAGCTAATCCTGGTCAGGCATGGCTCTTTGATTTGGAGTAGTCAGTGAGGCAGACTGGATGAAATTCTGACCTTAAATCCTTGAAAGATCAATGATGATCCTTTTGGGAATGTATGGAGAAGGCTGCAAACTGGCAAGGCTGAAGGTGTCTGGGAGGGAGCAGCCTGTGGGATGTGGTTTTTCATAGACACTTTTGTAGAAAATTGTGGGTTTTATTAAATTGTTCACTCAAGGAACCAAAGTAGGGCAGTGGTTCTTTGCTTGAGTTTTTGGTGTTTCTTGAATCTCTGTCCTTCTGTGCTTTTCAGATGTGCCCCCTCCTTTTCAACACTTGAATCTTCTCACATGTTCTCTCCCAGAGCTTTGATGCTCTATGGGAAATAAAACACATTTGAGGATCTGGCACTGTAGAACAGAAAAAAAGGGAACTAGAGTTCCTATCAGAATCTACAGCTTCCATTTTTTTGCCAAAATGTTTTTTTTTAAAAAAGTTTTTAGGGGAAAAATTGTCATTCACTATAAAATTCTAGTGAGTGGTAGTGCCATTAATTTCAAGTTTCCACTTGAAATTCTGTTTATGTGTTTCTGCCAGTCTGATGGTTCTCTGTACACTGGTATTCAAGGGTATGCCATGACTGGTGAGCAAACTCAGAAACCTGACTCTAGTGCTGGTCCTTTCCACTGGTCCCAGGAGTCCCTGGTGCTTTCATGTTTGAATATTCATCTGTCTGTTCATTCTAAAATCTTCAAGTCTGATCAACAGTGCAACTTTTCTGATAGATTTGGAAGTGATGCTTTACTGCAGCACCAGTAGGCCCAGACTTTATTGCTATAGCTGTTGTGCAAATGGGCTGATGATATTGTTTGGTTTATTTTCTTTCCTCGTGTCTTCAGCATTCACACTCTTTTCATGGGACTACTGCTTCTTCCAATACATATCTCACAAAAAAAGCCCATAGACTTGCTGGATCTGACCAGAGCTGTGTGGACAGTGTTGATCTGGCTCCTGCCGGCCTGATCAGTGTCACTGTAAGAAACCAGGTGTTCACCGAGGGTAGGTAGGAAAAATCTTTCCTATGCAAGCTGAAAAAGCTGTCTTGGCAATTTTCTGGTCAGAAATGTGGCTGGAAACACTGATTTACTGTTCTAGGTGGTACATGTAGCCCACACACCTCACCTGAAACCTCCTCAGCCAGGGCTGTCCCAGGTGTCACACAGGGCCTGTGGCCTAAGGAAGGCTGAGAGCACAAGCACCCCTGCATGCTGTGTAAACCTCCCCCTGGCCTTCGAGAGAGGCGCTGGTGCAGCACTGCCTTCTGCAGATGCTGGGGCTGGCACAGATGTGCATTGGCCTTGATCCTTTTGCTACAGTGCCTTGGTGTGGGTATCTGAGGGATCACTTGGGTATCTGAGGGATCACTTGTTGCAGCAGAAGGCAGTAACTTTGGGAATTAGTTCAAGGATGCCCTAAAAACTTCCATCATCCTGCTGTGTGGTATCAGCACAAAGAGCAGTCAATGATCCGTCTTGCTCCATCCTGAATTTGCAGACAACTCTGTTTCATCAGGCCGGAGCTGCCAGGCCTTTGAAAAGCTGATGGGTGAGGGAGGAAATGAGGCACACGAAGACAGTGCTATTGTGGTGAAGCCATGACCTTGCTGACCTCTGGCCCCCAGCTCACACAAACAATGCTGTGACCAAATAAGACTACAGCCTTCAACAGATGGAGAGTCAATACAACAGCACTGAAGGATAATATATTGATTTCGTTTAAACAGCCAAGAAAACCCAGAATACACCAGTTATAAAGAACATGTTCTGCCCTCTAAGTTGACCTCTTAGAAAATTTGAACAGAGCTATGTAAAAAGGGAGAGAGACAGAGGAGATGCTCATCAAATTAGGAGAAGAAATTGCCTGAAAATGGTATTTGGGAGACCGAGCTAGACAATTTTTAAATAATAGAGTTGGAAACACAATGAAAATAGCCCTATCAAAATAGAAGATATGTGACAGAATTTTTATAAAGCTTCACAAGGCTTCTGCAAATATAATATGCAAGCTGGGAATATTGGATTCCAAATAATAAAAAGCTCCCAGTCAAGCTCCATCTCATTGCAATGAGCTGTAGTGGCTTCAGGCAGATGCTAAGAGGTTGTGAGAAAGTGCTTAAGCAGTCTTACATAAGAGATAAATGTGATGTGTATCCATGTGTAATAGAAACACTTTTGGGATAAAAAGAATCTCCCAAAAAATCACAGTAGGGGCAAAGGTGGAAGTTATGATGGATTCATCTGTGTCTGCTGTATGAACTACAGCATAAGAAAACAGTTAATCTCAGGCTATATAGTGAGTAGATTATAGGATCAAGGATGTTTTGCATTTGGAAACCAAATCCAAGGTTAGAATCGAAAAGTTAAAACTGAAAAAGGAAGACTCTTGGAGAAAATATCCTGTGGGTATATGATCCAGCTGCTCTCCACAGCTGTACCTGTGCCTTTTCCATGTGCTGAAGAAGCGTTTGCAGGTGTGGTCCTACCAAAAAGTGAGATGATGCTGCACAGACAAGGCTGAATTCTCATCCTAGGTATGCAGGCATGAGCTGCATTGCGTGGCTGTGCACCCACAGTGAGGTCTGGATTGCTACATCACACACAGTTTGCTGCAAGGGGAATTTTACGCAGAGAACAGCACTAGAGCAGCTCTGTAAAGGTCCTTCTGGTGTGTGCACACACAAACACACTTAAACACTTCTGTGATGAACAGAGACCTACACAGGCTGTCTCTCCTTCTGACTGCATAGTTACCCATTCCTAACCCAACAAATATGATACATCCTACTTTTTCATAGAATGCTTCCCAAAAATAAGATAGAAAGTTTAATCCTCCCCCCCAACATGTTTTTTTTTAAACCTTCACAAATTTCTTTCTGCTGTAATTTAGGATCCGTATAAATACATTCTGCTGCAAAGGGTGATAATTACCACGCCCACACAATTTTATAATACACACATCTAATTGTAGTACAGTTATTTGTGGCAGCCAGGCACTGAAAATATACTTTTACTGTATGCCTCTAAGCAACGACAAAAAAATCTTTTTACTGCTACCTGAATGTATACTTTCAGGTCATTTTTATTTCACCTAACTAATCTGCTTTTAGATTTTGGTCTTTGTATGGCTTTCAAAATTTCCCTTCGACAATTAAAAATATAGGTAATTAGTAGGGACACAAAAAGCCTCTTTGGGAATATCTTGTCAGTGTGTCACCGCGCCTTGTTCAGACGCCCAAGCTGAATCCAAAAAAGGTGAAGGACTTTCCCATTGGTACAGCAGAAAGAAATATAGATACTGGTATTTCTTGTGGGTCAGCCTGGTCGGTGCATGACTTTGGCCAAGGCAGGGGAGATGGTCATGGTCTATTTTCATCCTTTTATAGATGTCTTGCCAAAGGAGAAGCCAAGTCCTCCACTCCCTTTCTTTCCTAAGAAGCAACAGCATTTTCCACAACTAACCCTACTCCCAGAGGTTTTATCTGCACTGTCCAACAAACCAGTGCCATTGTTTGCTCTCACATCCTGATCTCTTGATTGCCAGCACTCCATGAATGTCAAAAAGGCCCTCAGAGGCAATCAGCTATTTCTCTTCGAATGTAAATCCCAGTATTGTTCCGCTTGCTCCAGGGGCTTTTCCCTACAGGCAGTCCTTATAGTTACCTTGTCTCTGAATTCATGTCCTGATCTACCCAGCCTCTCCCTGCATGTGCCCATGAGGTGCAGCTCATTCCTAAATCGTTTCCAAAGCCTGGATTTATCAGAACTTGTACCAGGATTTCCCGGAGAGTGAGGCCTGAGCTTGAAACGCTCACTTCCTCATGTAGTTTTAGCTCCCCAGATTTAGGATGCCTGAAAGGATTATATGCTGTTGCCAGAGGTCTTCATCATCCAGAGAGTGATATCCTTGCTGCTCACCTTTTGCAAGGCAGAAGGAAGAGTACATCCAGTGCAGTCAGAGGGAGCTTTGGGTCAGCTCACCAGGGGTCCTACCTCTGGCAATTTTTAAGTCCAAGCAGAAAACCAACCCCGTGAGCAGAAAACATAATTCAACCAAGTCCTTAGTGAGTCACAGGGCCAGAACTTGCCTCTGCTTGATGGAAGGAGACAGAAGGAAATGGCTGTGACACCTAGGGTGAGACATCTGAGGGATGTGTGCTCCTGTGCAGTGTTTGGGATGCTGGGGGGTGAGTCAGGCTGGGTTTTAGCAGGTGCTGTGCAGAGCAGTGCCTCTGTGCTTCTTTGGGAGATTTACCCTCTTGAGGTTAAGCTGCAGCAATTTTGACTGTGGAGGGGAAAAATTACTGCGTTCAAAGGCAGAGGTTCGAAGTTGGGATCATATGTGGAATTATGGCAGAAAGAGTAGGGCTGGAGGCAGGGAGAGAACTGGCACGGAAATAGTTTGTGGCAGCCGGCAGCAGCAGAGGCTCCACATGGTGCCAGGATGTCAGAACACACTCAGCCTTATCTGTGGATCCCTGCACCTCAGCTCGTGGGTTAGAACAGGCCTTTACCAGTCTTCAGCTCCTTCTGTCATTGGGGTGTTCCCTTTGACCCTGGGGAAGGAACTCTCCTGGAGAAGAATGCACAAGCCCTTAGTTCTCAAAGGTTTGAATGCACCCCTGTACCCTGCTCCCTCTGAGTGGGCTCATGTAATTACACCCTCTGGCAGTGCAGAAACCCTCTGCCCTCTGTCCTGCAGCAGCTGTGGGACCTGCAGGAACCCTGGAACCAGGAGCATGGTGGCATTATCAGGACTCCAGTGCCCTTGTGTCACCATGCTGTTCCCTGAAGGGCACCCTGCTCCTCTCCTAAGGCTAAAGCAGAGGCAGGACCAGGCTGCCAGGGCTCTAAGGGCACAGCTGCAGCCTCCTGTAATGGCTTGTTGCCAAGAGGCAATTAATCTAATTGTCCAATTTGAGGGACCAGGTGGAGATGCCCCTTGGGACCTCCATTCTGGATCCTCTGACCCTCTCAAGACTGGACTTCACCTTGAATTGTCCATGTCTTCATTTCTTCTCTTCCTCATTTCTGCTCTCTCTCTGGGTTTCCGGAACAGATCCCAGCATCAGCCCCTCCAGTCCTTTCATCCCTTCGTTCTTCCAGCACTTCCTGAAACCAATTTTCAAATCAGCTCTAAATGTAGATATTTTCTTCCGGATCTCCACTGCCTACCTTATCTATTCCATGACTGTGAGCATTAGGAATTTAGGGAGATACCACTAAAGCCCAGCCCTGAGGACTTTTGTTGCATAGTCACACAACAAACTCCCAAAACATCAGCTTGGCCCAGCATTCCCCACTGTCTCTCCAATACAATGACAGTAATAACTTTGTAGTCTGGCTCTCTTCATTGATTCTTTGGGATCATTTTTGAATAATCTTGCTCAGCACCTTTTTCAAGTCCTGGCTCATATTGATTAGAAAATCTGGAAAACATTAGTTCATTGGAGGTAAACAAATATGATAGCAGTCTTGAAGAGAACTATGTCAGACATGTCACCAAAAGACAGGTCAAGTATTGATTTTTGTCTGTCTCCATGCCAAGGTGAGCCAGGCCACTTTGAATGAACAGTTGAAGACGTGAGGAGACTGCAGAAAGTCACTGCTTTAGGGGCTGTTACCCTGGACTTGAGCTAGAAGCACCTAGATCAGCCAGCAGGGTGTGAAGTCTGGAATGCCGCGGTTGTTGCTCAGTGAGAAAGGTGGCACAGCCCTTGGGGAATACAAGCAGATGTCTTCAATACACCTTTCCTACAAAGCTCAGCTGGATTATTTTTTTTTTCTCTTTGAGAAGATACTGTTCCTCCTTCCTTGGGTCTATCTAACAGATGAACTTGGGGAATGCCAGTTACCCTGCCTAGCAAATTAGGTGCCAAGTACCACTGACCCTCCTGCAGTGCAAGTGCAGAGCTCCCCAGTGCTGGGAGGGTTTAATCTCAGCAGGGAAAAGCCTGAAGCAGGCTGGAAAATTTTCCTGGGCAGATATGCAGTACATTCACTCGGAGTTACATTGCTGTGCTCCAAGACACAGGACCCCAGGTGTCCTGGCTTTCGTGTCTGCTCTGCATTCCTTATAAGTTATTGAGTGATTGGGAATTAAAAATATCCCTGTGAATATTCTGATTTCACAAGTACGTGCACAGATAATAACAGAAAGCTTTTATTATGGAAATAGAGATAAAGCTAAAAAAACCCAGAGCCCTGTTTATTAAAGCTTTGGTTGCACCGTGATGTGTTGCACTCGGTGACTCACCCTGGGAGTCATTGGGACACGCATACTAATGCTGCAGGGCAGGAGGCTGGGCCATGAGCAGGGAAAGATCATTCCAGCTAGGAAGATGACCGAAAACAGCTCTGCTCATCCACTACCTGCAGCTCTGCCATGAATAATGTGCAGAGCACCTTATCTGTACCCCTAATCTGTTTAAAGGCATGACTCACACATCAGGCCCGTGCCAAAAGATGACGACGGCAGATCTGAACGCTGGGGTTGTGGAGCTCCCTCTGAGCCACGGTGTCCCCTGGTCCTGGGGCTGAGCCTCTGAGCCAGCGGTGACGCTGCAGCCCCGGTGCTGCGGGCATCCCCGCTGGAATGGCAGGGTAGTGCTGCGGCTGAGCTCACTGTCCCTGCCTCCTGCTGGTGCTCTGGTCCTGGCTCGTGGTGGGTGACCGGGAGGCTTGGAGGCGGGAGGGAGCATTTCAGCTGCCAGCTGAAGCGTGCTTTGAAAATGCAACTGCATTAAGAGCGTGTAATAGGCTGAGAGATCCCCTTCCTTCTCAAGGCCAAGCTTTGTTAATTTGAAGGAGTCCACGCAGCTGATACGAACCCAGCGAATGCACTCTGTACCAGTGCCATTTCAGTGTGTGCAGCCCTGACTGGCTCATGCCTGCCTGTTGCAAGGTGTGAGGATTTGCTCCTCATCATCTTCAGGAGTGGGGAATTGCTGGAACTCTCTTGATTCCTTTAAAAATAGTTCAAACCTGCCAAACCACTAGGGAAGCCTAGGGCTACTGAGCTCCTGTAAGAAATAAAATGAACGCTCGCTCTTGAAATGACAAAGTACCCAAGTTTGTCACTGAGAGGGGAGTTGCAGGGATCCTTCACTCAGACAGTTGCATGGGGAAGATGGAGTGGAAGAGGTGATAGGAACAAGGGAGACAAGTGGATTCACAGACTGGGACCTGTTATTGAACTGCTGTATAACCACAGGAGTGTATTCAGACATTCTCAGGTGGTGCAGGCTCACTGTGGAATATCTTGGCTTCCTTCCTTATGACTGTTGCTGCTTTTAACTCTGAAGCTTGCCTCTCTGAGGGATGTCTGTGTGGATCAGGGCTGGGTGATGCTGATGGAGTGTTGCAATATCTTTCCCACTGAGTGACAGGCAGCATATGAATCATCAACTGGTACAGAAGCGAGGTGGAGAGGGGTATGTGGGGTGGGCAACCATCTCTTTCAGTCTCATTTCCCATTTGACAGGTCTCCCCAGGGCTTGTCACACAAGGCTTGTATAGCCAGGGCCTCTTGGTTTTATCCTGGGAACAGTAACAGAATAACTGCCTCTATAGGATGAGGAAATAAACATCTTGATGGCTCTTGGGAAAAGATTCAAAGAAGACTCCTAAAAAAATATAAAAGAAAGAGCTTCTAAAAGCCAGGCATTACAGCATCTAAATAACAGGAGCCTGGCCTCTGTTACAATTCAGCATTTGGTGAGAGCAGGCTGTGGGGCCTGAGGCAGGTCAGCCCCTGGGGAGCACTGAGGGGCTTAGCCAGGAGATATCTCCCACCTGCTGTCAGAGCCTGCAAGAGAAATACTGAGGACTTTGGTGCCTAAGTGGATTTCTGGATCTGCCTCTTGGCAAAACTTCTGCCTGTTTTAGAGCACTTGGGAATTCATCTGCACTTTTCATTAGTTTCCATTTTGGGCTCCTGCTTTTACCCTGCAATGGGTAGAGGCAGCCAGGTGAAATGGCCAAACTGAATCCATCTGGACCAGGATTTTGTCAAAGTCTCTCATGGAAAAAATTGGTTCTCCCATGCTGTTCAGACCTTCCAGCAGTGCTGTATTAGACACATCTTCTGACACACGAGTTCTTAGAGGGGTGTTGCGCCACTGGTCTAGAAACTCCCCAGGAGCAGCTGTACCCTCAGCAGCTTCAGCCACCAAGGGTGAGAACAAAGATTGTGGCTGCCATTGCCTGTGCAGAAATGGTAAACAAACAGCCCTTTTCCACTTCTCTTTAGTGACTGATCCTCTCCCCCTCACCATCAACAGGGGGTGGGCCAGGTCAGGGTTGGAAGTGTGGTGCTGCAAGGCTTGTCCCTTTTTTATTCCTCAAATAAACACTTTTATTTATCAGCTGGCATTTTGGCCCAGCTGTCTTTCCTTGGGGCTTGGCAGGAACTGAGAAACTTTGCAGGCAAAGAAACCCTCACAACACATCAGCCTGCTCCTAATGTTGGAAAACATACCAGTTTAAAAATTTTCATTTTAGTCAAGGGGTTTTGTTTGCCTTTGCCCTGGGAAAAAGAATTTTAAATTTCTTTCCAGGCCATTGTTCCACCAGGTGGGGTCTGATGAACTCAACATCTCAACAGACTGTGAACAGCCCAAAAGATCAAGGGCCATCAGTGGAACATCAATGTCAGTGGAACATCAGTGGCCACCTAAGAACATCTACCCCAGAATCTGCCTCTGGCAGAGTTAGAGACATCTGACATCTCCTCTGACTGATAAGAAAAACAGGGAATGAAGATCTAATTGACATCAGAACCGAAGAAATCCGATCCAACAGTAGACCGAATACTAAGAACTACACAACTTGGAACCAATGAACACTGACCCAATTAGTTTCTATGAGTTTTGACTGTATAAAAGATCTGAAAAATCTAGTAAAAGTCATGTGTCATGGAATGATTCTCTCTGCACACCCAGGCTATGTGTGGATGAGATGATTTCTGTGGTACATCCTGGCCAGATAATAAAGTAATGCCTTGACTCTCTAACTTTAAAAAATGTTGTTGGAAGGTTTTTGTTTTTCCCGCAGTTTCAGTGACACACAGTTACCTCCTGATGTTCATCTACTTAGACTTCAGCCTCTTCAGTGGTCAAATGGGAGTAATTTAGTCATTATTTCCAGCAGCAAATTGACTCCATTAGAGTTCAGCTGACCGATGCTCCAGCTGCTAAAGGGGTGGGAGTGGTGCTGTCTGCCTGCTATAAATTAGACATCATATGGGGTCCTGGTTTGCCTTTACATCTCTGCTTTCCCTTTCTGCATCCCTTCCAACTCTTCCCTTAGTCTGATGTTTTTTTAACCTTTCCTCCACCCCCGGTGTCCCTTTCATTCCCATGAGTGCTGCCAGGCTGGCAGGTTTGTCAGCTTTGTCGGGTGCCCCTGAGCCCTCTGTCTTTGGGGTGCTCTCCTTTCAGGCAGTGTGACGTGGGCGCTGCAGACAAATCATTCACTGCACCCCCTTTGATTTGTACCCTGCAGCTCCCCTTTCCCACCCTCCACCTTTGGTTCACAGCAAGTGGCAAGCCTGTTTTAAAGGATGGTAAATTCATGCATGGGCACAGCTACCACCAGGGCTTTGTGTCCAGGAGCAGAAACTCCAGCGACCCTATGGTGTTATATTGACCATTTGTTAAATCTTTAAACTCCATCTGTTTAGGCTGAAATCCTTTTAATGACTGGAAATGAACAATTTAGTGTTGATGTTCCAGGATAAAATTGGCTCATTTTGAACTTTGGTGCCCGCTGTTCCAGCTGGTAAAGCTTGGACACTGATTTAGTGACATGAACACAGCTTTGCTAGGGGTCATTAAGGGCTGGTGGCCAGCACCATCAGGAGAGTCCAACAGATGTGATTTTCTTATCTCTGGCACCCCAAAGTTCTCCCTCTCCATTTGCCTCTCCTGTGCTGGGAGAAAAGCTCTTTATTCTGCTGATTGTTTCATTAGGAGATTACAATTCTGTTGTTAAACACTTGTATTTTTCCATTCCCCCTCCTAATATTCATCCGTGTTTACTGTTCCAGTTTTTTCCATCCATTTTTTGTCAAAACTGCTGCCCTCTATAGCATATGTTGATGCACAAAAGGGTCAGAGCCACCGGGATCTAATCCTTTAGATGAAACAGTTCAAATAGAATGGCCCTCACACACCTCTGCTCTGGGTGGCTCTGAACAATGTGTGGGTTCAGGAGTGGAAAAGAAACCACCCAGGGAACAAGAAACCCCACTAAACAAAAAAAACAAAACAACCAAAAGTCCTGCTAGAGGTAAACATTTTTATGCAGGTTATTTGGGGGATAAAAGCCCTCCACATTTCACTCTGTATCTGCAAGGTATGAGTGCCAGCAAACAGGAATGTGGCAGAAGGTGACCTGATTTTGATGACAGCTTTTTCTCCAGCATTTGATGTTTTCACTAGTTATGTGGGGTTTTTTTGCTTGTTTGGTTGGTTTTTGCAGTTTTTGTTTGTTTGTTTGTTTTTATCTTTTCCCCGTAACTCAGGAGGACAAAAATGAAGCACAGAAATTGGAGATCTGGAGTTTGTGGCAGATCTGGTACTGATCCGGGACTAACTATTTTAGCAGAAGGATTAGGTCTTTGAGATCCTCACTGTATTTATGACTGAGGCATAGGGCCAAAATAACTTGAAAAACATTAAACGGTGAAAATTGGCATTTGGCAAGCAAATGAAGTTATTAAGCCTAAAATGAAATACATAAAGCACACAGAAATCCAGAGCTCTATAGGAAAGAAGACCGAGAAAGAAAAAGGATGTTCAAAGTGATACACCACAAAAAGTGACACACTAAGCTGAACATGCTGCAGATTCATTACATTGTCCTACTAGAAGATCAGCAAAGTCTGAGGTGAGTCCTGTCACATCTACTTCCAATAGTCATATTAGCTCTGACAGTGATCCAGAATTTTGTGGCATAAATTTAAGCAGTTTGCAGTAAGTGCATATTGCCACTAATTTCAATTATCTATAATTCAGAGGAGTGGAGAGGACCAGTGCCAATGCCACAAATGATCTGCTAAGGAGGGTTACAGGATGAGTTGCTGGCCTGGTTGTAGTTTGGTGAAGCACCACTAGTGCAGCACAAGCTGTCACCTGCTGCAAACAGGAATGTTAGGCCGTGAAAGTCAGTGGCATCTGTGTAAAGTGCCAGGTATAGCAAGGGAGATAAAGGTCTGCATTTCACGCAGTGTAGAGCCATGCACGTGGAGTACTTTGTGAGAATGAGGCTTTGAGTGTCTCAAATTGGAAACAACAACTGCAGACAGCAGCAGTGTTGTGAAACCGTCCCTGTATCTGGGTGTTATTGCCATTTAGAAAGGCACACATTCAGAGTAATGGGAAGCATCTTCAAATCCCAGAAAGAGTGGTGAAAAAGAGCACTGAGAAAGTATCAAATCCAACAGCCGTAGCAAGCTGGAGCGGCTGGAGCTCGGCCATGACATGGGCAGAACTGATGGATTTACTGCTGCTGGGAAACACTTGTGCTGATACTTTAGAGTGATCCACGGGCACAAGATGGAGGTGCCAGAGAGACTAATTTAATGTTGTCTGGGGAAGGCAGTGTTAGAGGTGTGTTTCTGAGTGTCTCTCTGCCCTCCAGAGCTACTTACAAGCCTGCGTTGTGCTCGGCCTTTGGCGACAGAGAGCTGATGAGTCTGTGATACTGAGGATGCCATGGTCAGCAGATGGCACAGCTTTCAGTGACTCTCTCCCTCTTCTGTGCTGCATCACTTCCCACCAATGGTACAGACACCACCACTTGAGAGAACACCTCAGAAATAGCACTTCGGGAAAGAATTTGGGCTTCGAGTGATGGCAGATCTCCCGTGTTGCTGGTAGGTGTTATTTTTGTAAAACAGCAGCAGCAAAGGACTTCAGTGCTTATTTTCTGGCAGAGCTTATGTATCTCTAGCTCTTCTCATTTTATAGTCTTCTCAGCTGGATGAAAAGAAATCTTTCTATCCCATGAAGATATTCAGATCTTTGAAGGCAGTCTTCAGTTGCATTTCTCTGTCAAGCATTCTTATTGCAGTGGTGTCCTGGCAATTCAAGATGGGGTGGGCTTTTTCCTGAACTTGTTTTAAAGGAAAAACCGAGGGAAGATGTCACAATAGTTCAGCTGTAGACCTCTGGAAAGATGCATTCAGTCACCATCTCTGCTTTGGACGCAGCCTCTGGAGGGAAATGGCAGCTTCGTTATTTCTTCTTTATACTTGAATTGGCTGTTTAGGGCTTCTGATACGTCAGCAGAGGAGAGGTGAATACTTGTGGGTTTGCAGGCTGTTCTGCATTTCAGCAGGCCCTCCTGTTTGAGAAGGATGTGCACAAAGCAGGGTGCTTTGGGGTTTTCCCTGGGGAAAATCAGGGCTGGTTGACCCTGAAATCAAAACTCCTCCATGACACCTTTCTCTGTGTTGGAAACTGGTTAAATGCTGACCAGTAATTTCTGATTTTGTCACCGTGGGTTTCATGCCACAAAATAAAGGCCCCCACAGACTGTTCTGAACTGACCATCCCCACACCTTTCTGCTGCACTTCCTCAGCTTTCATTAAATCTCTTTAAGGAAATCAAACTTTTGGTGTCTATAAATCGGCACCATTTTATTATTGATTAAGAGGGTGAAATGCAACCATTTGCTGCAATTCACACTTCTAGCAATGTGGCGTACACAACTTCTCCTGAGCAGCCTGTTCCACTGTCTCACCACACACATAATCAAGAAAATATTTTAGGTATAGAAAGATACCTGACAAAAAAAGAAGTACTGGGAAAGAATATCTTTCCTTCCTTCCTTCCCACTGTATCCCATACATTCTCAAGCTGCTTTTGATCCTCTCTGTATCACATGCATCTCCCTCAACCTGGGGCCCCCTCTTCCCTGCTGCAAGCACCACTCTCACCTTGTACTTGCTACTCCAGAAGGAATGAGTTTATCCCTGAGTTCTCTTTGCTCCTGACCTTTGACAGCTCTTCCTCACTTTCAGGATTTGCTCTCATGTTTCAAGTGAGAGATCTTTGCTTTTTTAAGTGTGAAGGCACTGGCAAAGGTAGACACATCAATCCTCTGTTTATTTACAGGTCAGGTACAGGACAGGCAACAGCAATCTGAGATTTCCTGTGCTGCTTTACACATCCCTGACCTTTGCAATGTCCCAGCCTTCTATGGAGGGTAAGAGTTAGTACAAACTCTGCATCAGATCAGCTCTTAGCTCACAGAATATCGTGTAGGATGGCTCAAATATGCCAAATTTTGTGCTGTGATTAAGTGGAATTGTCCATGATCTATTAAGATCTGAGCAAATTACAGCCACATTAATTAAACATAGGCACTCTGGTTGAGCCTAAGCCACAGATGGCATCCCACAGATGGAATGCCACTCTTGATATTCACAGAGCCACTCAGCCCTTTAACTTCAGCTTGTGCTGATTAGTAGAGCAATTTATTTTAGGTGCTGCTATTAGCCTTTGCTGAGGAGAGTGCTGTTAAATGGATATCACTGACAAGGGTCCAGTATACGCAAAAAAGGGGCAATGGAGAGCAGGGATATTGAAAATTCCAAAAGTTATCAGCTGTTCTTCCACTCTAGCCTTTCAGAGCAGCAGGAAGGGAATTGGGCACTGAGTTCCAACTGATATTCAGCAGCATTTGGCTATTTTACTACTTTAGGTGCTGTTTTTTAGCTCTTGTAGCAGTGATCTTTTGGAGGATCTTATGATTAGGCCTTCTAATACTCAGAGTGGAGCTCTTTTGTAAGAGAAACACTTTCCCTTTGAAGCTGAGTGCTAAAATCATCCTTGTCTCTCCCTCCAGAAGGCTCAAGTTATGGCTCACTAGGTTTTGTGTTGGCTTTTTGGCAGTGCTTTCATGAAAGGTGCACAGCAGGGTTTATTTAGCAGGAATGGCTGTTGGTGATAACCTAGAGTGGGGCCCCATTCTCTTAAGCACTGTGCATCTTCCGTGCCAAAGAGGGGAAGGATTATACAAAATAAAACTTCTTACATCTGTCCATGTGGAAGCCGATGCATGGAAATGAAATGATTTTCCAAGGTCATACAAAAGATCTGTGGCAAAGCTAAGACCTAGCACAAGACAGCCGGAGTTTTAGGCCAGCATAATAATGTCAATTATAGTCATTAATGTCAAAGGAGGAGCAAAGAAGAATAGAGGAAAGATATTTATGCAAGGAAGAGGGTGGTGGGGAAGTATTTAACACTTTAAGGCATCCCAACACTGTGTGTAGAGATGTGTGGGATTCTAAAATCAAAAGAGATTTCTTTTAAAATGCACCATTTGTTTCAGACATTAATTTTTAGTTGGAGAAGAGGGAGGGAATTTGCTATTACTGTCTTTAAAAGAAGCCAGCCTGTTACATTGGTAATTAACAGTGCTGGAAAGGCTTGTGAGCTTTTGCCTCATCTGCTACAGGGCCTCTGTTTTTACTCTAAGTGGCCAGGTTTTCATGAAAATACAATATTTATCCTGAAAAGATTTCATCTTCAGAAATAAGTTGAAGGTACTTTGGAGGTTCTGGTGTGGGTTCTGTCAAGCTGGATCAGAGCTGGCTTGTGTCTTTCAGGCCTTTCTTGCTAAAGGTAGCACTGGCCAACAACCACCACTGTGTAATGGCACAGCCCCTGGAAGAGTAGGGAGCATGTTACTGCCAGGCCCTGGAAAAGCTGGAAATTCACCTTTTGGATGAACAAAGAGAAGAACAACCCAGTGCTTTGGCAGCTGATGATGCACGTGTCTCCCTTCAGGCAGCAGTGAGGCAAGAAATAGCTGGGGACAAGTTGCTCTCATCTTATGAGAGAGGCATGGACTGAGAGTTTGGGGCAAGGCATGGACTACAGAGTTTGGAGGGCAGAACACTGGAAAGACAATGTTTCCCACCTTCTCACCAGTCCCTTCTCTCCAGTGACATTTCCAGAGGACCATCTGCACCCTGTAATAGAAAGTCGGAAACCACCAGTTTAGAGCCGTGACGAAACAAGGGCGATTCACTTTGGACTCCTGTCCTCTGCAGCTGAAGCATATTTAGGTTCTTTCATGTGGGCTGTGGTTGTCCTGGGAGTGCTTTCTCTGCCAACAGCTGTGGGGAGCACGAGCTTTCTTTAGTGTAGCATCTGCAGTTGCTCTGGCCAGCAATAGAAGGCTGTGGCTGTGCGTCTGTCCATCATCATGTGTGCTGGCTCCAAGCCCAGACCTTTGGCCAGCACTGCTCCCACTTTGCTCCTCAGCACTAAAGTTTGTGATAAACCTCCTGCCCTTTTCATGTTTCAGTGGACTTGACTGAAACAGAGGTGAAGTTTTCTTGGGCAGGGCTTCTCATGTACCTAGAGGAACGTTTCTCCAGACCACTGGATATCAACAGTACCAGTGTGCAGAGCTCCAGTGGGGCCAGAGGCTGCAGACCTGAAGGCTGGGCTGAAAAAATGACTCTCTAGTTTCATGGTGGGAGATGTCTTGATAGCAGTGCACAATTTAGTTTTCTCTCAGTTTTCTGGCTGTTTGAAGGATTTGTGGGAGTCAGGGCTACAAACTTTTCCATCTGGTTTGGAGGAAAAAAAAATGGAAAAATATCTTTCAGAAAGATTGAGCTAAAATATTTTTCTTCCTACAGGAAACTAAGATGTCAAGTTTTCATTTATCCTCTGAATAAAAACTGTGAAATATTGGACTTTCCAGTAGTAAGGAAATTCTAAGTTATGACCAGTTCTAACTGGAACTATGCTTTTCTTTTCCATTTTGGCCTTGTCTTCCTAGTTAATTTTAATTTTCATCCTGAATTTTTTAGGTCAGAATTAGCTGAACTTGATCAGGTGATTTTGCCTGCTTTACTAGATACCTGCAGCCTTCTGCATCCATTAATTAGATTGATGAGATCCGTTAATCTCACGACTTTTGAAAGATCTGTTTTTCTGTAAGTATATTTCTTTGACAAGAGGTTGGGGTGCTCTGCTGGGCTTAATGTCCTCAGTGAGTCCTTGATCTTGGTCAACCTGAAGCTCTGCCACTGTTAATTAGCTAACAGAGTTTTGCTCAGAGACACATTGAAGCCTTTGGAAGGCTTCTCCTGGTTTTATTGTTTATGTAATTAGAACGAAGTTGCTTGTTTTCAGATTAGGGAACTCTAATTTTTTTTTCTGCTCTCCATCACATGTGAATATACAGTTTTCAATACAAACATCAGCAAAAATGTATTCCAGACTGTAACCAGTTTTACCATCAGAAATATTTTATATAAATTTGCATAATATAGATTCCAATATAAGGCTTAGCCATCTTTTCCTTTGGAAAGCATTTTTCTGTGGTTTCTTCCTCAGGTTGATAATGTTGGGTGATCTATACCTTCCCAAAAGCATGCTGTTGGTATATATGGCTGTTACTGGTATTTACAGACTTCTTTGGGTTGTACTCTAGAAGAGTCACTGAATAGAGAGTGGTAAAATGGAGAATGCTGAAAATTATTCTTTTAAAATAGTGTTGAAAATTTTTACCGTCTGCTTGCTTTGAAATGATAAGGGACAATATAAGGACAATAGGAAAAAAACAGTTTATTCAGAAGGAGATAAAGATGTGAAATGGAGAGTTCCAGTGTTTCATCAGAAGGCTCCTGAAAACTGGGGAAAACCAAAGTCCTTTTCATTCTGAAGCAGCTATTTAATAAAAAATTCACCAGTCTGTCCCATCTGTGTTGATAGCAAAGCCTATTGATTATCTCCCTGTATTCATGCTGCCCTTCCTGACCCTATTTAATTTAGATCCTGTGTGGGCACTTATCATTGTGGTCACTGTGGTTTAGTGTTAGTGACTGGAAATTGATACACAGAGCTGGAGTCTTCAGCAGTGGCTCGCAGCCTCAGAAGCCATTAGGCCCTGTCACCTTTGGTCACCATCTCTTCTGTCCTATCTCAGGGTTGATAAGCTTCCTGTTGATACAGTGATATCCAACAGAGTATCATTATGCTGTTGGGAAGAGATTTTCCATTATTTCTTATCTGGCTGTTTAGATTGTTATGCCCATGGGCACAGAAAGATAGGAAAAGTGGGAATGGCTTTAAACTAGAAGAGGTTTGGGATACATACTAGGATGAAAGTGTTCAAGGCCAAGTTGGATTGGGCCCTGAGCAACTTGATCCAGTGGGTGGCAACTTGATTTAGGGGAGGGGTTGGAAATAGATGCTTTTTAAGGTAATTTCAAACCATTCTAGGATTCTGTGTTCCTATGATGTGATGAAACACAGGGGGCCTTTATCACTGGAGCCTCACAGCCGATGTCTGTGGGGTGTTTTCCTCTCTTCCATCATGCTGCTGCACAGCCACGTTTACTTTGTGGCACTGGAGAGAGTAAACTCAGCTCCCCACACAAAAGTCCTATGCATCCAGGCCTGGGCTGGGGGAGAATAAGGCCCTGGATTGTGCTACCCATGCTCAGAAGCACTGAGGCGCAGCCGGGCGGGCAGGGGAGCTCTGTATTTGTTTAAGGCAGTGGAATTGGCCAGTGGCGGCAGGAAGCAATCCTGAGGTGTGGGCTGCCCGTGCAGGACAGCGCCAGGAGAACAAGGAGCCTGTTATGAAACAGAGCCCAGCAGAGAAAAGGTAGTGCTGGGAGACTTCAGAGGGGAGGTTGTTTCACGGGAGAAGCCGCCTGTGGAAATGAGCCCCAGGAGACTGAACGCACCATCAGAGGAGAAGGGGTGAAGGGAGCTATGAATGAAATGAGGCTATGTGGTTTTTAGTTTGGAAGTGTCCCCTACAATGTGGGTCCCCCGAGGAGTGTGTGCCCATGGGTGCTATAGAGCCCTTAGCAATACCTTGGCTGGATGCTATTAAATAAGGTTTTAAGAATCAGAAGACAAAGCATTATAGACTAGAGGGGCTGGGACTGCAAGACTGCAGCAAAGGACTCTTTCTTCCCCTGCCTTCAGGCTGCTGAGCGCAGCGGGGCCCTGGTCTGTCATTAGAGCTTACTCAGAGCCACTTCAGCCCAAATCACCAATATGATGGTTGACTGGCAGGGGCTTTGGAGGGGGAAAACAGCAATTACAAACTAAATGGAAAGGAGAAAATAATGGAAAATGGAAGTTACAGAACCGAACTGACCACAGAGTGGAAAGGGACTTTGTGGAAACTAATAAAGCATCATTACCTTTGCTAGAAGTACATGGAGCACTGCAGCGGTAGAATGTGAATCATAAAAAGCGATGCCTGCCCCATGCTGGCCGTAGACCTTGGACCAGATCATGCTGGCCTTTTCTCAGCCTTTTCTCTGTTCTTCCACAAAAATGAGAAGGGAACTCATTGCTGTTCCCATATTCTGCTGGTTCCCCTTCTTCCTCTCGATAGCATCATCATGCAAACACGTCTAATTCAATTTTTCTACTATTTGCTGAGGAAAGGTAGTCTCTATAAACTCTGAATCCCCTGGGCTGTCAGAGAGTTGAGGGCAGGGGACAAAGTTAATACATTTTCACTTCTCTCTAGATAGTATTTTTATTTCATTTTTCCTTAAGAATATGTATTCAGCGACCCCTCTTGCTTTTCCACCAGGGATCTGATTACCCTGTAGCAGTCCAACATAGTTTTGTGTGGATATTAACCAAGCCATAAGAACTAGAGAGAGAAATAAATCTACTTTAAACTACTTCAGCTGTAAGAATGTATAGAAGACCTTATTTACTGTGAAATTAAACAAGGACAGATACCTGTTTACAATCCCTGGCATGAAGCCAGCAAATGTGTTTCATTATTATGGCTAGAAAGAAAAACATCCTCTACAGATATTTTTTTTACCAAAGTAAAAGAATTCAAAGAATTGGAATGACCCGACTTCTTGTGTTAGACTAAAAGCTCAAAGCAGGGAAAATAGGATGACTTGGTTAAAAAAAAAGATCTTGAATCATGTTCAGAAACAAACTTCTCAACAAACACTAACTTGTTCCATGTACCTGCATTTTTACTGAATATTTGGGAAGAAAAGCTTGAAATGCCAACAATTATTCCTTTTAAAAAGGGAAAAGAAAGAAGAAATAAATAAGCCATTAGCTAACTGCTGTGTGTCAGCTGGTGAGCTTGATCAGTGGTGCGTTTTACAGGGTTGTGCACTGTCATTATAGTAGTTGATTGTCCCTCAGAAATAAAATATTAGCATGCATCTGACTGCAGAAGTTCAGCAATAATAGCAGATAGTGGTAATACATTGCAACCAGGGACAGTCAGCAGCAGCAAAATACTGACTAATTGTCTGTTTGAGGCCCATCTTGTCCTTCTTAATTTAGCCAGCTGCTAAGAAGGGCTTTTATGTTCTGTTCCAGATATCTGGATTTGGATAGATGCTCTAACTTCCTCCACTCTGTCCATGTCTTCCTTGGCACAGATAATTCTGACTTTTAATTCCAACCCAAGGAAGTCTTGCCCACTATGCAAACTACATATTCAAATGCAGTTGGCAAGTCAAGGATCTTGCTTTAGGATGTTGTTAGTGGGATGACCCAAAGCCCTAAATGTCTAATGCACATCTATACTGTGAATTGAGAGCAGAGATCGTTTTGTGGTTGTGTGTTCATTTTTGTGAGACTTGGGATTTCTATACGGAAAAAACCCAGATGAGCTGTGATAGTGCAGGGCATGCCAGCAAATTATTAGTGTCCTGAAATCACAGAGTCATGGAGTGGTTGGCAGGGACCGTAAAGATTTAGTTCCAACCTCGTGGCTGTGGGGAGGGACACCTTGCACCAGTCCAGGTTGCTCTGGAAATTGAATCCTGCATTTCTGATTGACATCCTGCTTTACCTTTCCTTCGACTTGCCCGTACATTCTTGGTCTCCCTAGCCCCAGTGCCTATAATTTTCTGCTTTGGTGTCTTGGGTGCTGTCTGAGCAGCTGGGCTCAGGGATGCAGGTTGGCTCTGCCCCTCTCTCAGCCAGACAGGCATCAGCTGCCTCCTGTTTAACCCCCTGTAACTGGGGGAGCCCTGCTGCAAGACAGGACTCATTATCACCGGTGCAGTGTGAGCTAATGACTCTAAATAGCTTCTGGAGGGAGCTCATGGCTTTCCAGCACACAGGCTGGGTGGAGTGCTGGATCTCATGGTATCAGCGTCCCCTTTGCTGGGTCAGGCTTGCTGAACTGCACGTTTCAGTGGGAAGGGGAAGACAAATGGATAGATTTCTAATGTCTTGCCTGTTCCTTCCACAAACACCCCTTCCCTCGAGCCTGCAGATTTATCACTGCTGAGAGGGAATTCTGTGGCAGCTTCTTATTAAAATATTGGCAGCCTATTACTGCTCCTTACAAATGATGCAGATGGATCACTGACTGAAACAGTGCTGAAAGGCAGCTCTGTCTGAGGTGAAATGCTCTTTGTCCATCACTGCTACCTGCACTTTTCCTTGCTGGAAAGCAGATTTTAATTTTTTTTTCTACTTTGCCTGCCTCAGCAAATCAAGATCTTAAAAGTTATTCCAGAGGCTCCCTTATCTTTTAACAAATATCTATGGTCTGTGGCTGTCCTGACCTTGAATTGGTTACCCGTGCATTTCTCACATCAAGATTAGATTATTGCGACTGCCTCCTGACAGCCTGGCCTGATAAGACCCTGCACAATTTCCAGCTGGTGCTGAGTGCTGCTGCCAGGCTCCTGTAATAGAGAGATGAGCTCCACATTTCACCTCTGTCCAAAGCGCTGTGTTATTTGCCAGTTGAGCAATACATCGACTTGAAGAGCTCCCCGTTAAAGACGAGCTGCACTTCTTACCCACACTCATGCCCGTGAGTGCTTAGAGAAGTGAGATCAACGCTGGGGCAGGTGCTGCCTGCCTCGTGTAGTGGCGCTGGGAAGGGCACTTGGCACCTGGCCTCACATCCCCTGCATTAGTGACACATTATTTGTGGCTCACCTCTAAACAGGATGGCACGACTCCAGCCCGTTTTCTCCTATACCTTTTTAATTTCCTCACCTAAAATTGGTACCAGAGATGTGTGTAGTGTCCTGGCTGCCCTGCCCTGCCGAGTGGTCTCTCCTGTGTTTTCTAGAAGGGGGTGCAGGAGCTGCTGGCTGGAAGAAGAAGGTGCTTGGTGGCCAAAGGCAGTGGTTCTGAGCCCTCCACTCCGCAGCTCAGGTGCTCACAGCCTGCTCGAGCTGACCAGGAGTGTGGATCAGGGAGCATCACATGCCATACACCACAGAGTGCTACTGCAAACACCCTGAGCTGCAGGAAACTGCACGGTGCCAGGTGAAACATGAGTGGCAGGGGGCTTTAAAAGAAAAAGAGGTGCAGGGAATGGCTGAAATGCGTTATTGTACATAAACTAATAAAAACCTAGGTGGGTGAAGGACTTATTGACTTCTTATCATGGAGATGTTCCTTTTTTCTGTATTTGAAATATTTTCGGTTTCTGTGATTGGTTGGAAAAAGGAAACTAGGTTTTGGCATTAAAGCTGTTGATGTTCTTTCTTGTTTCTTTTTTCTTTTTTTTTCTTAGAACTGTAAAGTTTTACGTCCTTGATATCTGGGACATACTGAGAGAGAGGAGGAACTGCAGGTTTTCATAAATAATTATCCTCCCTACTTCCCCTGTGCTGGCCTCTTTCCTTCCTGCTCCAAATAGGCTAAATGAGCTTCTCTCCCCCAAACAGGGATTAACCCCTCTTCCAGTCTCCAAGGGGCTGGTGGATTTTCCATCATAAGAAACTTTCAAATATTTTCTTAAAAGACAAGCTGTGGATTAAATAAATGTTTGTTTGTTTCCTGTGTGTGTGTTTTCTCCCAGTGGTCAGAAAAAGTGGGTGCTCCAGGTTTTTTGATCTTTGATGACAGCTAAATACCAGTGATTGAGACAAGGTGGATGCTTCTCTTCCACCCCTCACTGCATCCTGAGGGCATTTCACAACACTGAGCTTGAGGCTACTAAGATTCAGTACTGCTACTCCATGATTGTACAGAAACAAGTAGAATGGGTCTAATTTTTATATTAATTGGGAACTTTTAACCTGCCATTAGCTGCACAGGCAAAAGTAAAATGCCACAAACCTCATAGAGTTACTTCTCCCTCTTCAAGGTTGTAATTCTGCAAGGGAAGAAGGATTTTGTGTTAGTTTTGTTATTTGAACCCGAAGAGCGAAGAGGGTGGTCAGTGAAATACAAATGTATGTCATAGGTGAGAATCCCTTGGGATTAGATTAGTGAGCAACAAGGTAGGGAGAAGTTAGTAAGAATTATGTGGAGGTCCTTTGCTTTAACTTCCTCTGCACATCTTTTGCCAGTTTTTGTAGCTTTCAGAATCCAAAGACTTCTCTTAAGTATTAAAAAAAAAAAAAAAGAGAAATGCTTCTAAGCAGATGAGCTCAATCTGTTTCAAGAAATATCATGTTCGCCAAGCATATGCACAGTACTTAAATTAGCTAATTTCTGCTTAGCAATGATAGCTCTAGAATGCCCTTGACCTTCCAAAGAGGAGAAATTTGTACTACTGCAGTATATAGGATTTTAATATTAAAAGAGGTTAAATAGCAAAAAAGTCAAAAGCTCTTTGCTTCCTCTTTGGTAAGAAGTGAGCTAATGCTAGCAATTTCCATGGCAACTGCAAACAGACTGTCCTGTACACTTCCATGTTATAAATAAAACAAAAATATTCTCTAAATTACATGCTGTGCCTACATGTATTTGCTATCACCATGTTCAACAGACACTGGGAAATATTTCTGTACACATTTGTAAGAAAAGATTACAAGATTTATGCAAACTGCGTAGCCTTGGTGGGCTGTGTTCCTTTGAGGAAATAATAAAAACAACCTCAAAACAATGCCACCCTTTTTATTGCTGATACTCTCTGAATTTCACAAATAATTACAAGTCCAAAACCTGTATCTTTACAGCAGCTAGTGTACACAGCAATAAACTTGCCGGAGCACCATTTTAAACAGGAGCAAAAAATAATTTAAAAAAGAGCAGGTGATGACTGGGACTTCTGGCTTTTTCTTTCTGATGGGGTGCACACAATGGAAGGACAGGTGGTTTATGTTCTAATTTTGTACATGTTCCAGTAGACCAGACCTACACTGTGTGCTTTCACTGCACCTTGTACTCTGTTCTGTTTTCCAAAATAGATCTTCTTGAGTTCACAGTCACTCTTTAGGTGTGTGCAAGCCTTCATCCTGCCCTGCTTTAGGTCCAGGAAGTGTCTTTCCCACGTGTTCAGCTACAGGGCTCCAACCAGGCTTTGGAGCAAGGAATAAAGCACATGAGCTTCTGGTGCAAGAGCAGCTCAAGAACTGTTTTGAGACCCCTCAGCCCCAGCTGGTGTTCAGGCAGAGGGCAGTGCCTGCAGAACATCCGGTAAAGCTCACTGCCTGCTCTGGGAAGGGAGATCAGTTTTCTGTGGGGTGCCCATCCCAAGAGAAGGGCTGGGAGACGTGAGACAAGCTCTTTGAGACAGCTGCTGCTGTTAACTCAAGGCTGAGGTGACCTTGGAGGAATAACCAGTGCTGCTAAAAGCTGGAAGGTGCATTAGGCTGAACCTGTCACTCTCCATAAGAGTCTTTGCTGGGACTGCCCTGTCCATTTGCTGCTTGTTGAGAATTCAGAACTGCGATTACTCCCTGGCCACAGATGCTGACATCCTACTGTGCTTCCAGTCTGCTGGCTGAGCGTGGCTGAGCACATCACTTGACATTATGAGCCTTTAAAGCACTTTTGAGCACTGGCCTTGCCTCTTTTCACATGCAGCTTCTGGGCCTGTACTATGTCATTAAATATGTGTAAATATGTGTAAATATGTGAGATGTAAATGCTGCAAAGGAGACTAGTTTCCACTAATGCCATTGAATTATATCTATCTCCTAACTTAAATTAGAAAATTCTGACCTGTCCTATTGTTTTTAGGGAGAAATGTCCAAAAATGTGTTATTCTTCCCATGCAAGTGAATGTTTCTTGGTTTCTCACCCTCTTTATCACAAGAAGATATTAAGTCAGGTTTGGTTGCTGAGGTTAGTTGCATTTTACTGTGCTTGTGTGTGCGTAAAGGACACAAGTAGATATGGATTTATTTTTGTCTCATGTATTTTCATTCTTGTTGAAGCTTCTATAGGTTGAACAGAGATTGCAAGTACAGCATAATAAACATCTTGGCACAGCAGTGAGGATATAATAGATTCTGTTTATTAGAGATGATTTTTTTTTTTCAATTAAAATTGCAGGCAATGTTTCTAATTAGAGTACAAATTATTTCAAGTGTATTTTGCTCTGTTAAAAACCTCTGTAGGGGACAGTGCTACACTTGAGTCAGGGCTGGGAATCCAGCCAGGAATGTGACCCCCTTGATCCCTTCACTCGGGGATATTTAAAAGCACAATTGAGGGTGAGGCATTCCTTCCACAAATGGAGGAAATGTCTCCATTTTCTGTTATTCAGCGTTGAATCCTGCCTCATGCCAGGCTTGACTCAGCCACCACAGGTTCCACCTTCCCCTTGCTTGCTTTGGAGATCCCTGCTATTTACACTAAAATCCTGCAAAGCTCTTGAAATTATGCTGACAAGTTTAACTGTTTTTGTAGTGTCAGACACACCATATGCTAGTCTGTGAGTTTACACTGATTTTCAGCTTTAAAGGAATAAGGAGATGGTGAGGACCTCTGCTAGTACTGTACCTTCAGTGGGGAAGGAGCTTCCCATGTTGTTACCTGTGCCATATGAAGTGAAAGCTGGGGAGGATGCTCACGGTTTGGCCAAACTGGGGTCATTTTAGGGGTCAATTAGGGGGTCAATTCCAGTCCCATGACCCAGTGCAGAAGATGCTCTGTGGCACCAGTCTCAATGATTTGTGTGAGGTGGGTACTCTCCTGATGCCACAGGTTGCCTGTGAAGAAAAAGGAACAATATGATCTGGATGATGCTGCAGGGTGTTATTCAGCAGAGAGGTGTTCCTGGTGGAAGAAATTTCAAATATTTTCCGTATATTATTTCTGCTGTCCATACCCCAGTGTTTCCAAACACATTGTCAGGGCTCTGAGGGCATTAATGAGTCTTAATGGCTCTGTTCAGCCTCACCTGAAACTCAGCCCCTGCCAGAGACTCTATTTAAGCTCAAGCTTCTGCTTTCAGTCTCTGCATGAACTTGCTGTAGAGGAATCCACCTCCTTGGTGCTGTGCTGTAGGGATCTGCTCTCAGGGCTGGACATCCTGAATGTACCTTGTAGATTGTTTCTAGGCCTGCATTTACCCTCTGTTTCTGGATGGACTTTGGATCCATGTTGTAGCCCTGTTTCCAGCCCTGCCTCTGCCTCTGGGTCTATTTATTCCTGATTAGACTCCCTGTTTTTCCCCTGGGTCTACCACACCAGCTGCCTGGACTTGGACTGTGGAGAGACGCCAGGATCTGTCTCTGCTCACCATGTCCAGACTCTTTGGGGCTGTGCCTGTTGGTGAGAGCACTGCCAGGGCTACATCACCCTTGCTGCTGGGTGTTCCTGCCTGAGGGAGCAGCCATTCCTTGCTGCTCCCCAGCACTGGATCAGCAGAGCTCTCTGCTCCCATGACCTTCCCAGCTGCCTCCCCGTGTCCATAACCACCAGCAGGGCTGTGACGGCTGCGTCCGGTTCCTCTGGACCTCAGGGGCCATGGATGGCAATGTGGTAACCAAGGGCTGGCTGGAATGGTGAACCACATGTCTTGCTCTATAAGTCAATCATCTTACTCCAGAAAGAGCTGACAGCCCAGGGCCTCTTGAGCTCTCCTGCACAGCAGTAGCCTGCACAGATCTCTTCTTGAGGGGACACATCTTGAGGTTACTCCTTGAGGATGAGAGGTTTCTTGCCACAGCAGGTTCTCAGTAAGTGATTACCTTTGAAATCTTAGCTGAAGTATGTAAAGGATTGATTGTGCACATATAATC
Organism: Bombycilla garrulus; assembly: GCA_013400315.1. Taxonomy (NCBI): domain Eukaryota; kingdom Metazoa; phylum Chordata; class Aves; order Passeriformes; family Bombycillidae; genus Bombycilla; species Bombycilla garrulus. The sequence goes on from VXBU01008198.1 coordinate 2,474,265, forward strand.
CCTTAGTCTTAAACTATTGACCAAGTCTAGGACTAAGTCTGGATCCAGCTGCGCCTGAACTATCCTTTGAAAAACTGTTTAAGACACAAAGGGGTCTTTTCTGAACCTCATGACTTTTCTGACCTCATAACAGGAGGATCTCCCTGACAGTTTTGCTTTCCCTATGAAGTAAATACTTGCCATCAAATCTCATTGAACCACTACCTCATTTGCTATCAAACTTCATTAAGTTGCTGGTTTATGTCAATGAATATATTGTTGTTCCTCTCCAGTGAGTACAGTGTGGCACTCCGTCTGGGACATGGCCATCCCTTCCCAGAGCCCATGTCCTCACCAAAGTGCTGTTCCTCCCAGCCTTGAGCTGTCTCCTCAGGGATGTCACCATAAACCAGGACCTCTGTGCTTAAGTGCCCAGACCATCTCCATCAGGTTTAGAGGATGTGAGAGTCTCAGATCTCAGCACAAGGTTTGTCCCTTCTCTCCTGGCATTGTCACTTCTCATAAAAGACTAAGCACCTCTGGGTATCACTTGTCTTGGACTCTGCCACCGGACAGTAGGATACAGACTGGGTTTTTCCTTCTTTTTTAAGTGATGGTGTTTGGTTAACTCCTCCATGGAGTTCTCTTCTTTGCATTGTGTGGTTGGGATGAGGAGTGTGATGAGAACATCTGGTCCTTTATCTTTATTTGGGGAGATTTAAATAATTGACATATCTTAGTGGGTATCAAGGGAAAGAAAAAAAATAAGATTCTTCAAGCCTCTCCAGTTGCTAAGAGACAAATGCTTCAACTTTGAAAGCCTCCATCCATGCAGGGGATATTACCCTGGCAAATTGGACTTTCAAATCTGGCAGCAAGGGAAAAAAGGTGATGCCCAAAAAACACAGGTTGCTTAGGTGATTTTATTTCAGAGACATCTGTTCTGCTGCTCTAGAAGGGCAGGGGGCTGCTCTGGCTGATGAACATATGTGACCACATTATGTGTAATAAGTTTACTTATGAGCTTTTTGCTCCTGTGCTCACAGCTTGGCCAGGTGACCCCCTTTCTTTCCTTCTTTCCAGCATGGTTAATTTTTAACTCATCTTTTGTGTACAAAACCTGATTGTGTAGTCAGGATGTGTGTGTAGCCCTTGCTTTGAAGCCTGGAGCAGGTTTGTATGCAGATGGAGTAGCAGTTTATAAAGTTTTAAATCCTGCAAGCCTCCCTTGCAAGGTCCCTCCCCTGACTGGCACAGGAGGGTGAAGCACAGAGCCTGCTCATCTGCAGCATTTGTGTCTGGAATAGCAGCTGCCTCTCTCCATAACTTCTCTGGTCGTGTAACTCTTCAAAAGCACTGCTGTTGATTGCCCATCAAGTGAAGCTTCAGGGAGGATGATTTAAAGACTATGACCTCTTCTCTTTTTGATGTTCAGACTCTCTGCATCACAGGATGGCAGGGGAGTAAATACTAACGCTATTGCACTGCTCTCACCAGCCCTGGGATGTTCATGGCATGTTTTGCAGAGGGTTGCAAGCAAACCTCTGAACCCCCTGTGCTCTCCCCAGTCTGTAAAATGGGCCGGGAGGTTGGTGTCTGCCCAGACTGATGCAGGTCAAAGTGTTTTTGTTGCCATTTCTGTGCTGCAGAATGTCCTACTTACAAGACTGCTCTGCTGGGCCACAGTCAACCAGCTGCAAAGCTTGTGTTTGCAGAGCAGTGTGGAGATTGGGATCTGGGGCTTCTGAGTCCTGGGGACAAGGCTTTTGCTGCCTTGGGGCTTTTGTGGTCTCTGACAAATGATGTTCTTGCAGAGACAAACACCCAGAGCTGCAGCTGCTCCTGCTTGGGCACAAAGTGTTGGCAGCAGTAGCTGGTATTTTGCAAACAGGGCTTTCAGTCTCAGCCACAGTTCACCAAGAGATGCTCTTGCCGATCCTTGATTTGAAAGTATGGAAAAGACTCAGAGACTCAGAATGTAAATTCTGCCACTTGTGCCATATTAAACGCCTACATCAGGTATGGATTTGAGTGCAAATACTTCACCTTTCTTAGTTCTGGCTCAGAAAGTCACTTTCAGACTTTTTCTTAAAGGCAGAGGAAATGACAAAACCAAATACATTTGCAATATAAAATATACAGAATACAAAAGATCACAGAATCCTAAATTTTTTAAGGTTAGAAAAGACCTTTAAGATGACCATGTCCAAGTATCAACCCAGCACCACAACCATGTCCACCATTAAACCATCTCTTCAAGTGCTATGACCAGATGTTGCCGGCATCTCACAAACTCACAGTAGCTTTGGAGAATGACCAGTAGTGGCCATTTAAACTAGATAATTTTTATTTTATTTGCTAAACAGGACACAAAATAAAAGCTAGAAAATACATTGAAAGGGAAAAGGAGACGATGCGTGAAAAAAGGGAATAAAAAGGGGGGGTTTGATCTTAGCTGGTGTATGTGAATAAAGTTGACACAGAGCTAATGTCAGAGGCTCTTCCTGAGACAGTTTCTTTTCAAGAGCACAACAAAGGGTCAGCCTTGTCATGGTGGCCTAGAGACTAAAGGAGGAGGTGAATATCATTGGCTGTGTGTTCGAGTTCATGCTTTTCAGGTCACCTGTCCTCCTGGGACTTGTGTTGGATAAGGTATCCTGCAAAGCTGTGACAGACCCATCCTGTTGCTATTTTGCTCTCTGGTTTCCAGCATAGCCAGTCTGGGCTTGTCACACTGGTCCCTGCCCTTCCTGTTTACCAGGTGTGATCCAAACTCAGCCATCCCTGAGCAGAGTCCCTGACCTTCCTGTTTGGGTGAACTAAATCAGTCAATAAGTTTCATTGACTTTTCTGGGCAAAGTCACACAAGAGACTGATTTTCAGTTCTCTTGGACGATAGTGCATGGCCACGTGTCCAGCCTCATTCTTGATGCTTTTCTTACTATGCAGGGAGCTCTGCATTTTCACCTGGAGAAGAACCAGCCCAAAGCATTGTAGTTTTCCAGGAAATTAAGACTCAAAGCCAAACTTTTGCAGCCTTTTTTCCAGCTTTTTCCCCCCTTTCCTCTGCAGCTTAATTGGAATCTCCTGTCAGTGTGCATTCTTAATAGACTTTTGTGAACACAGGTCCTGAACCCTACATGGTAATGTAAAACCATTGCTCTGTGCTCTCTATAACAGATGGGAAATGTAATCTTCAGGGTCCTGTGACAGCGTCTGCTCATTATTATATGAACAATGAGAGGAGAAACATAAAAAGTGGAATGTATATTTATTTCCTGACACCTTGTTTAAAAGGCAGTGGGCCCAATTCTTTCTCCCAGTAAGAGCTGCTGGGATCACTTTGGTGTAAGAGACCTCCAACTTGAAAGGAGGATTGCTTAATATGACTGAGATGTATTTTTTTTTTAGTACTCTAAATTTCTCTCACCTTCCACCTTTTAATATAGCTTGTCATTCAGGCAGCTTTGAGTACTGTTGTGCATTTATCAAAAAGTGGGTGGCAAGGCAATTCCTACAATTAAGTGAATCTTGGGACATTTCTCTCAGAATCTTCTTAGCCTGAAATTTTTTGCTTCTCTCTCAGACCTGAAAATGAGCTGCAGGGCCTTTTCCAGCTGCATCTCTGTGTGTGAAATTTACTTATTTACCTTAATTTTTAAAAGACATCTCTTCCTGAAAATCTGCCTCATTCTTGCACCTCTTAGGCTGTAACAGGAGAAGACCTATACAGGATATTTTTACTGGGGGGAACATCTTCAGACTCCATCTTTTGACTGAGAATCTGGAATCTGTTGAGATGCAAACAATCTTCTAATGAAAGTGGATGGTGTATTGTTTCTTTGACAGAGTTTGTGTGCAGTTATCACAGAATCACAGAATTGTCAAGGCTGGAAGAGACCTTGAAAATCATCTAGTCCAACCATATCAAGCTTATGATGTTAAAAGCACTGGGGATTCAGACCAGACTTAATAAATATCAAGCAAAGGAGCCTTAACTATAGCTAGACCAACTAAACAACTAAAACACTCGTGACACCTTTTCTTTTGCATTCTGCAGGTACTGAAGTAGCTCGAATGACAGCCTCCAGAGAACAGAAAAAACCCAAGCAATGCATTTTCCTGTTGGACAATGCCTTCCCTCTTCTCCTTTACTGTGTCCTTTTCTGCCTCTGACCTGTCTGCTGGCAGCAGGCCCGCTATAAAGTCCCTGGTATCTGATCTTCTGCTATCCTCTTACCTTTCCTGCCCCAGCCTGCAGATCCCTGTGCTATCTGACCCCGTTTGAAGTCTCAGTGTGATGGACTCCATTTCCCCTATCAGCCCTGCCAGTCTAGCTGGTTTCAGCATTTCAGCAATCTTATATGTGGGTTGGTGCATTACCCGTAAGAAGCGGAGTTTCATGCTGGAATTGTTATGCCCTACTTATTTTTAATCCCTCTCCACCATCAGCACCTTTGCCAAAAAGTGGAGTCGAGTTTTGCAAGCATTGCTTTGATATGGCTTGTACCTTAGGTAACATCTTTATCAGCATTTTCATATTGATTCCTGATGGAAGGGTTCACAAGCCAGATTGCCTTTAAAAAGCAAGAGCTGTTTTCCAATAATAATTCCTTTGTCTACTAATAAACACACAGACACACAAACAGGCACACCTGGGGTTTGGACATGCTTGCAGCAGTTCCCTCCAATCCTGCCAATTCTCTTTGTTTTAAGGGAAAATGAATGACATTGGATTCTGATCAGTTTTATTTGAAGATCTTTCTAAAACAAACATGGCTAATTTGAAAGCCTTAGAGCTTCAGCTGTGAAAAGTGTTTAACTCATCATATTTCTTAAGTCCTAGCTAAATCCCACATAATAAAGGTGCCATGTCTGTAGGTATTACCCTTTCCCTCTGCTCTTTCACCCAGGATGAAGCCAAAACCATTGCTCCTTTGGATCCTGTTTCCAAAGGGAGGTAACATCTACTGTAAAAACTGCTCTTTTAGGGTGGTGCTGGCTGGAGATAGAGCTATATTACAGTGCCACCACAGCTGTGCTGTGACATGTCACATCACGTACTGGTAATTAAGGAGTAGCATCTTGGGTCACCTTCATACAGTAAATCCACTGAGCAAGTTTTCCCTGAGAGGGTTCGGTACTACCCTAACCAGCCCCTCCATCCACAAATCTGTAGATCACTTTTAAAGCCTTCCCTTCCCCCATTTTCTCATGTTGCTGTGTATTTATTTCTAGTTACTAGTGTAGGAGTGTTGGGGAGGAAGGGAGGAAGAACACCATAAAACCTGGGCTGTTTGTATTTCATAGATCTAATTACTGCATCTTGACATGAGAATGTATACAGACACGTGAATGTATATTAGAATTAGGCAAATACAGCACAAATATATCCATGTATGTCCTTCCAAATGAGCTAAACCAACTGAAATGTCAGTGATTGATTTTCTAGTGGCTGCAATTGCCGCCTTGCTTATTGGTTTGTTTGTGAACAGATGAGAAAGTGAGGTTTTATCCCTCCATAATTTCTGCAGAAAGCAGAAATATACAGTAAATAATTATCCATGAGAGTGTTTGTACAACAAATGGTGCTGTGTTCTTTCTGAGATTTACTTGTAACGCGGGGAACGCATAAGGAAAATGTAAGAGCAGGGATCTGTCCATGGGCAGTGACAAAGCTGGGATCATGCAGTGTCCCTCACCTTTGACAGTGTGTTATTTCTATTACTCTGGCAAAGAAACAATAACCTTTTCTATTCAAGAGTCTGAAATATTTGCTAAGATTTTTTAAGGCCTTGTCTGTTCACATCCTGCTTGGGTGGTGGGTGTGGCAAAAGTCAGTGTCTTCTGTAACATTACGTGAAGCTGAGGAACAACTTGATGCAGGATGTGCTGGCTGCTGGGAGTTCATATGAGATTATGGGGAGGCTGGACAAGTTAATGGAGAAAAAATGCATGCAGATTTAGTAAACACCAGCAAAGCATCTCAAGCCCTTCTGCTGCTGGAATTCTGAGCCTCAGGCTGCTGGTGATCAGGGGAGTGTTCTTGAAGTGTGTCAGTGCCCTGTTTTAGAACCCTCCCCTCTCTATCTGCTGCAGTCCATTGATGGGGACAGGTTACCACTCTGCCCTGTACATCCTTTCCAGTCTTGGATCCCGTCAGGGAGCTGTGAGGTCTGTTAGTGAGGCTGGGATGCGTGAGTTGTTGTGTCCAGCCAGCGCACATGGGTCACTATGCAGGGAAATATTTAAAATCTTATGTAACCCCTTCTGGGGACAGATTTAAGTTCTCTCTTGGATCAAGGCAGACATGAACAGGCTATTTGTGAGCTAGTTACAAAATGCAGCTTGCATTCCTGAATGGATCCATTGCACGTTTAGGAAAAATAGAATAAAAGTGATGAAAACCACTGCCTTGGCTGGTAATTTGTGATCAGACAAAAAGTTAGGATCTTGGAACGATGACTTCTTCATCCAGCTGCAGTGCATATGCAGACACACATAAAAAATGTCATTGAATATTTTATTCCCATTAAGTTATCAACAAACTCCATGTGTTGCACAGATAACAGGAGAGACCAATGTGCTGAACAGAGGTGCCTTGTCGTCGCTCTCTAGGTTTGATTCTACCCCACTCAAATCCGTAAGAATTTTGCTACTGACTTTGGCAAAACCAGGGTTTTCATCCTGAAGTATCAAACTGCAGGAATTTAAGTACCTATTTTCACATGGTCCAGATTGGAACCAGAATGTTTCTTTCAGTCATAAAAAGAGGTGATACATTCCTACTGGCTCATCAGCTTAAATTTCCTCTCACGTATTCTAACAGCTAGGAAAGGAAAGGAAAAAAAAGAACAATGAAGCAAAAGTAGTATGTTGAATTAATAATACAATTTATACACTTAAAGGAATTTAAAAAATATATTTCCATAGAAATTGCTTCAGAAATACATCAGAGGCACAAATTAGGTCCTCTGAGGTATGAGCAAATGTGAGGATGTAACACATGGTAATCAAATCATGTCATTTCATAGACACGGAGGTGATCAAAGCATTAATAAAAACTGCAAGGTCACCTTGAATCCAGGATTCAGTTTTGATAGTCAAACATTTCTTTCAAACATTTATTTTTGGTTTGTGGGACTTGCAATGACTTGGGAAAATTTTGTCCCTCTGCATGAGTCACCATTGGTTCAGAGAAGTACAAGGCTGAGGATGCAACTGCCCATCCCACTTGGTGGAGCTGAGCTGGCCCACACGAGGCTGTGAGCAACCCCAGTCAAAAAGATAAAAATGCACAGCAAAGGGATGGGTCAGGCTGATCCTGCAGGATTCTCAGCCCAACTCTTTTCCTTCATCAGACACAGACTGTGCCAAATATAGACAGCTAAACCCCCTGGGTTTCCAGGGGGCAGAAAACTATGGTGGGTTTTTTTCCCTCTCAGTCTAAAACAAGCCTTCCTCTTTACTTCACATGAACCAGAAAACCTAAGAAAAGACTGTTTTTGACACATCAACACACAGCGTTTCCGAAATGAAATCTGCTCCCCAGATGCTGCGGCTTCTCAGAGAAATCGATGATCTTGTCAGTTTTGCTGCTGGTAGCAGCTGCTCTGTGTCTCAGGAATTGTGGCTGGACTGGTGCCAGTGCCAGTCAGGCTTTCATGGTCCCAGCTCCCCATCAGAGACCGATCCACTCAGGCTGCTGCTCTGCTGTCCCAGGACCACCAACCTGGAGAAAGGATCTAGCCCAGGGCTGGGCCAGCAGCCTGCGAGACAATTTGGAACATCTGACTCCCAAGGTCCCAAGTCCATCCCACAGCCATGACTTGGAGACCAAGGCTCTTCTTCTCTGGAGTGCCTGATGTGCTGGATGCCATGCCCCAGGTCCAGAGCCTCAGGAAATCCCATCCTGACACTACCCATCTCATGAATCCTTCCCAAACCTGGAACTCCACACTGGTAGCAGCTCCCCAAACTCAGGTGTGTTTCCTCAGTTCTTGGGCCACAAGGTTTCCATTGCATCAGATTCCTTGGTTTCTGCAGAGGATATTTTTGACAAAGTGTTATGGGTTCCCTCAGATGTAGTTACAGCCTCTTGGCTATGATGTGGTTCCTGATTTATGTGGGGAAGAGTGAGACAAACCAGGACCTGGAAATGCTTCAGTAAAACTAGTTAAGGAAATGCCTTGTTTTCATGTTGCAAGAGTTGAGGAAAGTAGTAAATACTTGTAACTTTTATAGACAGAATTTAGTGAAGAACTTTTCTTGGGAAGTTGCAAGGACTTTTTTGTTCTGAAGCTTTGGATTTTTTGATGAGAACCCCTTGAAAATGTTGAATCAAAATATGCTCTGGGAAAGCTGATTTAGAATCAGAAGGCTTTCTGAAGCAATCTAGTTTCCTTTAAGAGATTTTAAGCTTAGTAGAAAATCCAATTTTCTGTTAAGAAGAAAATATTGTCAATTGTTCTGGATTTTGGTGCAGCTCTTCAGTTCCCCTGGGGTGGAATAGTATAAAGTAATCTTAATGGCTATCTGAAAAATGAATTGAGTCTTTCCCAAGGACCAGGAGGTCACCTGGCCAAGAAATGAAGGAGAGAAGGCTGGACTAGGAGACTGCTGAATCCTGGCTGGAAAGATGGTGTCTCAGTGTCTGTAGCTTGTGTTAAGCTCTGTGTGGTAAAACTCCAGGCTGATGAATTGCAACTTAAATATGCCCCCAGTGGACCATTACTAATTGTGGAAACATTATTTATGTTTTCTAAATAATTTCAAACAAAACAACTCCTGGCTAATGAAAAAGAAAAATTTGTCACCAAATCCCCTCAGTCCTATTAAGTGTTCCTGCTCGAGGAATCATGAGCTGTACAAGAACATGGTCCTTGTAAGAAACAGAATAAAGTGCCTTCATGCTGCTAGTGACCTCAGTTGGAATTCCTGGTTGCTGGAAAAATATTGGTCTGTGCCTACAGGGGAGGCTGTTTGTGCCCAGCCTGCTCTCCTGACACAGAACTAATGGCTCTTTGTAAACACTTCCAGCCTTAGCGGCACAGAAGATGCAGAACCACATCAGATATTAATTACCCTGTGAATAAATACAGAGGTAGAAACTCTGGCTTTATCATTAGCTGGATAGTGGATATTTACTCTGCTTTCCTCAGTACTGCTTCTCATCTTGGTTTCATTGCATCAATAAGAGCTTTTGCAGCCTCCTCGCAGGCTGAACTCACTTCTAAGATTCAACCTCTGATGTAGCTTATAAACAAAGCAATTAAAGTAGATATTATCAATAAAAGAACATTTGGGGCATTCCTTCATTTCCAAATACTTTCCAGAATTCATCTTTGCCCTCACATGGATTATGTGTGTGGATGAAATGAAATACGCTTTATACTGCTGTGCATATAGAATGTGTATTCACTCCTACTTTATGCCATAGATTTTTATAGTTGTTAAATTTCTTTTTCATTATATTTGATTTGCTAAAATGAAGGCTTGTTTTATGAAAACTAATTACATGGTATGTATTTAATGTTCTGTCCCTAAGGTTTTCATAGTAATAAAATTGATTGTTACTGATTAAAATGTTCTATTACATCAGCTTAATGTCACTTGAGGTGAATGCGGTATTAGAAAAAAGGCCATTAAAAATGTTGAATAGGCAAGGATTAAAGGAAGAGAAAAGATTTTTTTGAATGGGCACTCTTTAAAAAATATTAATGATCAAGAATTTAAAAACCTTTGACATGGCAAGGAGAGATAGTTGAGATGTTTACAAAATCTTAGTGTTATTGGTTTCATGCAATTCATTGGATTACCGCTCTCCAGCTCCTAGATAAATTTTCAGTATATAACCTTAAGAACAGGGTTTATATTTATAATTTCTTGTGTAATGACAGGCCTGTCAAATACAGATAAAGCTGTCAATAGGGCAAAGCCAATATTTGGAAAATATCTACTTAATGATGAGGATCCCTTATTTCTTTGTCAAAGTAAACTCAAAAGGTCATTAAATTTTATCACATGGAGAGGGAGGTTAAGGGCACAGCCGCAAGCTCTACCAGAGTTGTTGGGAACGTCTGGTGATGGCAGCAGAAATTGTCCTTGGCTCCCTGGGATGGGACCTTGGGCAGTAGGAGCGCAGGGAAAGCATCATGTTCAAACTTGGTGTGAGATCACTGAGAAAGAGGGAGAAACAAAAAAAATTAAGAAAGGAGGAGTCAAAAGAGGGGAGACGCAAGACTGAAAAAGAGAGGACACTTTAAAGAGCAAGTCATTTTTAAAGGGGAGAAGCTTTGGGGCATCCTCCACTCCCTTTCAGGTTAGAAAATGTGAAGAGTAGAATAATTTTCTTCACTTAATTGCTGTTATAGTGTAGCTCTTTCAGAGCTCTGCATGGCTGCACTTCCAGTGAGTCATGGAATCACAGAATCATAGAATGGTTGGGACATCAGTCATGTAGATCCAGGCTTCCCCCACCATGGTCAGGAATGTCACCACCACCCCATCAATCAGCTTGCTCAGGGCACCATTTAACCTGTACTTGAGTCACTACCCACATGAATTGTCAGAAGATCTAATCTTTTTTTCCTGAATCCCAGCTTCCTGGGGCCTTGTGACCAGCCAAGAGACTGATTTCTTTCTCTCTCTCAAAACCTGGAAATAGAATCTATATTTATCTACTCAAAAGGCAAGTAAGAGGAACTAGAATTATAAGGACAAGTAAGAGGAACTAGAATTACAAAATCGGCACGATTTTTAAGCTGCTCCTGTAAGTCAGTGTCTCACTTCAGAGCAGCTGCCCAGAACATTTCCTGTCCTCTCCTGTGATTTTTAACAAATTGGGAACTCTCTATCATCCATCCTCTCTCCCTGGTTTCTGACAATTTTAATCATAATTCCATATTCTATTTTTTTGCAGATGCAGCTGCTGAATGGCAGGTCTTGATGTCATTTGCAGCTGACTGTCTTGCAAGAAGGTCAAAATGTCCCACTTCCATTTGACTTAAACTGAACACTTTCAGAAGAGCTAAATTCAGTTGTATGATTAAAATAAAAACTACTTCAGTTTGAGGCTTAGAAGCACAGCAGAGTAGGAATGTGTTATGGAAACCATGGCTAGAGAGTGGCATGATGCAAAACCAGAGGAAAAATCTGTGAGCTCTGTGGGAGGAGGAGGGAAGGAGGAAAAGTCCTGAGAATGGGAAGCTTACAGGGGAAATAAAAAAATAATAACAATGAAATGATAACAGCCAAAGTGGGCAGCGTGTCTGATATTTCAGTGACATTTTCCTAGAAAAGTAAATACATCCTCCCATCAATTACCCAGGAAACGCTCCAGACAAAAGTTAAAAGGCATTTTCTTGGGCTTAACAGCTGTAGGAGACAATGACCAATAACTGGGGAGTGAGTCTTAAATCCCAATATTGTAGGATGACAACTGCTGTACAAATACATAAGGAAGGAATAAACTTCATCTAAGGGAACATGAACCTTTTCATATAGAACTATGCTTTTAAAAACTTCTAAGTAGTGTGTACACTTTTATTTCCTTCTACAGTCAGTTTTAATCCGTCCTTTACATTCCATTAAATTGAAAATATTGTTTAATTACCAGAAAGGAGAGCTTTGTATCCATGGAGAGTATGATTCTTGTTATTTTCCAGGAAAGAGTGGCTGGGTATTAGGCCCTTGAGGGTAGGAAGATAGAAGAGGAAACAAGGAAACGGGAGAATCTGAGGCATCATAGCTTGTAAAGAGTGTGTGCAAGGAGAAATTATTGCACCTTTCCTGCAGCCAAGTCACAGCCTGTCCCAGCAAAGGAGGTATTTTTGTACTAGAGCCTTCATGTGACTTTGTTCTGTACTTAGACAGTCAAGAATACAAAAAAGCTGCGAAAAGGTGACAGATTATAAATTTTGCCATTCTCTGTTAAATCAACTCTGCTTCTGAGGGGCATTTGGCTGGGTCATAGAGAAACTTTGTTCTTCATAGTAGTCCTTAGAGGACCAGTAGTTGGTAGGAAATCATCCCTGTTCGTGCACAGATTGAGGATAACATTTTTGGGACATTAATATGTGCATTTTTCACCCATACAGAAAATAGAGTGGCATGCTTTTCATTTAAATGTCCTGTTTATTTACTGAAAATGAATTTTTGAGGAAACTAGACATGTTAGTCAGAGCTGGGTTTGGTCTTTCATACTTTCAGATAAAAATGAGTCATAAGAGAACTCTTTTTAGGTTAAAATACTAAATTTTTGAGTTAAACCTTAGAACATTGTGACAAATTGTAGCAAAATGCAAATTTAAAACAACATTGGAGAGAAATCTTTCGTTTCAGGCTAAAAAAAGTATTTAAAATAGCCAATTTCACTAAGACATTCAAACTTCCATTTTAGATGAGTCTGAAACCACTGCAACTTGACCGGGAAACTTGACGTCCGTGATTTACGTAATTCCACCCAAAACACAGTTTTGGTACTGGCCAGCAGGACCTGATTCTGAACAGCTGTGCAAATCTCAAAGCATTAATATTTTAAGAGAACCCTGGACTAAGCAAAGTTCCTCACTTTGTCTGATTGATGTTGTCAGGCGATAAAAAGAGTTCAGGGGGAAATGGATCTTACAGGTATTTTGAGAATATTCATGCCATCTTAAGGCTTTCTAATAAAGGTGCCTAATTTATGAGCTTAGGCATGCTATATACTCCATGGGGAGAGGTAAACTCCTAGTTTAGCTCTTAAATTGTCTCTGAAGTCTCCACTGGCTGTAAAGCAGCCTAAGCACACCACTGAGATTGGGTACCTAGAAGTAGGAATTATGGATGCCTTCCCTGCATTCCTCAAAAGGCCATATTTTTGTGTTGCAGATAATATTTTCAATGTTTAACAAGCAGTGGCTCATCTAGAATCTGGGAGAAACCAGCACGTTGTTTTCCAACAACATCTGGCAGTGCAACCTGTGGGAGGACCATGGTGTCTTGTTGCATGTTTCACAGTTTACTGGATTTAAGTACCTTGAATTCAAATAAGAATTTAAACCTGGGATACACATGTGATATCCAGCAAAATTATAGTTATTCCTGTGTTTACAGGTTTAGGGAAAACAGGCAGGAAGAGAGAGCTGGGAAGTGGGAAGGCTGGCTGCTAGCAATAATTGCCAGCTGTGCCTGCACAGGAAAGGGCAAGAACCTTGTGCCTTTATGAAAACCTGCGTTTAGAGCTGTTAAATAAAGGGGAGAGGCAGGAAGGGGAAGGAGTGGCTCCAGCAATTCTTAGCTGGATCTTTATAGCAAAGAAAGGGTAATTGTAACTACAGATTGAACTGCAGAAAACAGAGCTAATTATAGTTGCCAGTCTATGTCTTGCATTTGTGATATACCCATTACAGGAGGTAGCTGGAGATGTAAGAAGAGCGTATGGCTCCTTTTCTTCTCTTTAAATGGAACTTCCACTAATGAAGATGCAACAGAAGAGTCTGCCTAAAAGTGAAATGCTAGCTCCTCAGCTGATGTAAATCACTGTAATCCCACTGAAGTCAGCACTGGAGATTTAACATCACACTAATTGAAGTCAATGGAGCCAGGCTGATATACACCAGCTGAGGTAAATTCCCCCGTGCATTCCTTCTGGCTCTGAGGGGTGTTTGGAGCCTGCTCTCTGGTCTGAGTCACGGAGAGACCCCAGCTGTGCAGTTCACACCAGGCTCCTTATTTAGAGCTGACCTTTCCTAAATTTCAGTTATAGTGTTGAGACTGGTGATTTCAATCCGGGTTCATCCCTTCACTCAATTTGCAGGGTTTCTTTCATCTTCCTGGCCCTTGTGATTGCATTCCCTTGTGTTTGAAGATTTTTGCTTTCTGGCCTGTGTTATCTAATTAGGCCTGATATATTTAGCTGTCACCGAGTACAACAATCTGTAGCTAGGCTTCTGTTATTATTGATGGTAATATTGTATGGAAGGATCCCCAGATGGTGTTAAACTCAGTCTCGTGAGCTCCTTTTCTGGTGTGTAAGCAAATGCTCGGTTTACGGAAGACCTGCTGTCTGATTTGGTCTCTCTCTTCGTTACGCAGTGATCTTTGAGCAAAAGATGTAACAAATTGTGGATGGTCTTTTCTGACTCTCTATAGCTGATAATAACTCATAAGGCAGAGTATTTTTGGAGGAAACAGAACTGGAGGGTTGAATTTCTGAAGGAGAAACTTGCTTCAGGATGCTTGTACTTCCTTCCAAGGGGAATATCTGGTATATATAGATAACTCAAACTATTTAACCTTCTGACTTTTCTACCAATGAGATACCAATGCCAGAAACCCTTCCCCTCCTGTGTATTGGGGAAAATGCTGAAGTAAAACCCAGATTACACACATTTTCTTCAATGGATCCTTTCGAGTGTGTGCAGTTGAACAGATGAATTGGTTTAAAACACCAACAAAGACAGCTTCTAGTGCTGAAGAGGTATAATCTGAACATCAAAGGGTCTCTTTGCTAATTCTATGAATGATGTCAGGGACGGCAGGGCTTCTCTGCCGTTGGTCCTATTTGTTAATTTTGTGGGTTCTGGAAAGATAGGTAAGATGCAGATAGCCAGGAAGAACTACTAGCTTAGTGGAGAAGAGACTCACTTAAAGAGAGGAACTGAGCTTGTAGTCTCAGGCTCAAACCTAGAAGTCCTATTCTGAAGTGAATATTTTAATGAGTAGTTTTTTGTTTGAAAAACACGTGATTTGCAATGTATCCACCTTTGTCTCTCTTCAAAGCAAGAAGACGGAGACTCCCATGAAACTTTGGCTAAGATAAGGAGGTGACAATGAGTTCTGGGCTAGGTGGGAAGGACAGTCAAGTCACAGTTTCAGACACATGCAGAAATCAGCAACTTGATGTAGAAATTTGAAGTATCTGTTATATTGGCTTTTCATAGAATCATGATTTGGGTGGGAAGGGACCTTAAGATAATCTAGTTTCAAACCCCCTGTCCCCTTTCACTAGGAAGAAGATTTTTAATCTTTTGGTGCTGTGGGAACAGTCAAACTGAACAATGCAGAGTTAAGCACATTAGGAACAGTTTTGAGGGCTGCATTAAAGCACAAAAACCCTCACTCAAACACAGGACAGACTTGGGCTTCTGCCTTTTTGTGCAGTAGGGTGAGACTGTTGCTGTAGATTTTAGAGTCACATGCAAGAAGTGTTGTGTGTCACCACTGCCTGTATTTTTGCACTTTCTTTCAGGACATAAATACTAAGGACATCACTGCAACTGATGCACAGAACCCCTGCTGTGAAGTGCCTTGCGCTGCTAATGAGACCCTGTGTGATCTCTTATTGCTGCCGGGGCTGCCAGATGCCACTAGGAAGAGTCCCAGAGAACTGATGATGAATATAAGGCTTGTGAGAAGCAGTTTGCTAAGAGCAGTAGCTCCACAAGAAACTTTGGGTTTAACAGTCATTGCCTTCCAGATGGACAATACCTCTGTGAGCAGCTGCAGATGAAATCTTCAGGGTGGAGATGAGGGGAAGGGAGGAGAAAATTCTGCAAGCTGCTGAGACAATGAGAAGCCAGTCATTAAAGTCATAAAACGGTTGAAAGAATGCTGAGAGTGCTCCTGCCTAAAATCATGACAAATGTTTTCTCCCTTGCTCCTTGGGAGAATTCCTGCTCTGCTGCATCCTGATATTTTTTCTCTCCTCAGGGGATGGTAGTCATCCTGCACTTACATTCTGGTTTTTGTGCTACCAGAGGGACTGATTTTATCTGCTGAAATCCTTGGGAAAGCTCCTACAGCCTTTCATCAGCACAGGATCAACTCCTGAAAATAATGTTCTGAAGCAGAAGTCTGGTTGGTGTCTTCCTAACTAGCTAGGGATGGAGTTCTGCCAGGTTGAATGCAAGTTAACTGAAAGCCAAAGGATTTACCTGGGCTGTCATTCCTGACGTTGGGAACAGGAATGTAGATGGGTTTTAGGTATCTTGTTTTATGTGGGAGAATTTTACTGGCAGAAAAGGCTGTCTCTGTTGTCCCGAGAGAGCCAGCCACGGGTGAGTAGAAGAGGACTGCATTGCATAAAACCCTCTGTGAGTGAGGGGAAACTATTTTCCCAGGGAGACTTGTAGTTAGTTTTGCCTCTGGCAGAGTAGAATGAGGAACAGTAAGCAGATGGCTGCTCTGTGGACTCCAGGTCCTTCAGAGCCATTGGGTCCCCCTTTGTCACAGCACTGTGCAGAATCCAGCCCTGTCTGTGAGTGAGGGGGACAGCACAGTGCAGCTCAGGGATGTCATGTGTCATTGTGCCAGGCTGTGTCAATCAGCCTGACCAACAGCTCATTGATGCAAATAGGTGTTGATAAATAGTATGCAGTGGATCACTAGTTTTATCTGATGGCTGCTTTAGTGCACTGAGCTCTGGAGCCTTCTCTGTTTCACATTGTGTTATGACTTTATGAAGCCCACTGCACAACGCTGCAGGCCAGCAGTGTGTCTCTGGATGGGCAAATCTGCAGATATCTCAGGACATTTGAGGTGAGCTGGTACCAGATGAAGGAGATCCTGCTCCTGGGCTGGCAGATAACACCTCCCAAAAAGGGAATCTGCTGATGGTTATTTGTACACTGTTATCTTGGGACTGTACAGCCCTTAAAGGTGCAAGGAGAAAGCCGTTTCTGAGGTTTACCCAGCAAGCCTATAAGATAGTGTTGGAAAGAGAATTTGCCTCACTGGCACATCTGGTGCCTGACAAAACTCTGACTGGCTGATTTAGCATTTTACAATATGAAAGTTTCCACTCTGTTGGCCTATTTGGAGAAGCTCTGGGAAGAGGGACAGGGTTCGGTTTCTTCCTTTGTAACTATGTATATTGTGGGCAAAGAAGTGCCTGCAAAGTCTGTTCTGTTCACTACAGGCTTGTCCTCCCACTGTGTTGTGACAGCCTGGCTTGGAGACAGATTTTAGCTTTATTATGAGGAGTCTAAAATTTTCTTCAAGAGTCTGGAATATAGTTCTGCATTTAAGCAATTCAAAACTTCCAGCTGGAAGAAATATATCCAAGGCTGTGCTTTGCTGCAGACCTTTCTGCTGCTATCCCTGCCTTTACAGTCACAAATGTACATGGGCTTGCAAGTTATGCCTATGGCCTCACTCAGAGAGCTGTCTGAAATGGTTGGCCTTGCTCCCTTCAGAAGAAACTAAATAAAACATATGAATGTCTGCTGCCCTATTGTAAAATTTTCACATCAGCTCTGATTTAACTCTGATTCACCTTGTGCCAGGAACCATGGCTAGTTACACAACACCTGAGTGAGTGAATGTCAAGTGCCCATTACTCACCAAACCTGAACAGTTCTCTCCATTTATTCTTTAGCTGATTTGAAAATAGAAGAAAGTCTGTCTGATTTCTGGAGCAGCGTATAGCAAAAATGAGTGTTGAAAACATCGATCTCCAGTACAGAGCAAGCCTTCATGCTCTTATCCCTCCTCGTGTGGCAAGATACGCATTTCCTGGAATTGCTGAGCCACTCAGATGAGCAGACAGGCAGTTTTTAACCCAACATAGGCCTTGCTTTCAGAGCAGATTTATTTTGTGGATGGTGCTCTACTCACTTGCACCACCAGAGAAGCCTTTAGCATTTTCACCCTTTAGGTCTGCCATATCTTCTTGCAGAGGCCCTGGAAGTGTTTGGGTAGTACAAGGGCTGTCTGTGGCCCCAGCAGCGCTGCACTGTGGCTAATGTGTCCTTTTTGGCAGAGACAAAAGGTCTCTAGGTTCATATGGGCTCTGTTGGAGGGGCTCCCCTCATGCAGGTGAGCACTGTCATCCCCTGAAAACATTCCTAAGGAGAGATGGTGAAAACATCTCCCTGTCTATCTTGACTGGTCCAGAGAGCTGCCATGTGTCCCTAGGGACAGAGCCACCCCAGAGTCCCTGCTTCTGTTCCTCATGCTTGCTGTATACGATGGATTAGAGACAAGTGAAAATCACTCCGAGTTGCCTCTTGTGCATTCAGTCCCATGCTCAGGCACAACTCAAATCTGTGCCAAGAGGCAATTCAGGTTAGGAAAGGGATATGCCATTTTTCTCTACCTCTGCTTCTTGTCACATTTTGTTAAACGCGGTCATGTAGCATGTAATGAAGACATCTGTTCATTTTGTAGGAAACTGTGAAAAAGTGCGTGCATTTGCCTTGTGCCATCTGTTGCCATTCTGATAAACAGTTGAAAACTCTGGCAAACATAAACAAAAACAGTGTGCTTTGGTGCTATAACTGCACCATTTTCTTTCTTGGTGCTCTGTGTTTGAACCTTCCCTTGCGATGCATTAAATATTTGGGCCTCTGCTCTGCTGTAAGGAGATCTGATGCTCAGCAAACGCTGCAGTTCTACTTCTGTCCGTGGCCCTCCCCTGAACTTGAGACAGTGAGGAGAAGCAGGAGGTCCTGAGCTGCTGGAATGATGTGAAATGCTGCCTGTGCCACCTGGACGGCTCAACTTTCTCCCCTCCAGATTTTGTGCCTCTGAGTGGAAACTTGGCTGAATCAAGGAAATTATTTGGGAATGTGCTACTGATCATGAGGGATTTAGATGTATTATACAGGATTATTATTTTTCCAGAAGTCTGTCTTGTGAGCAAAGGTTCTGTGCTACAGAATGTGTTGAAAATAAGTAGCTTATATTGGATTTCTATGATGATGAAGAACTATTACTGTATGGAAAGACAAAATAAAAGGGCATTATTTTGAGCCTCATGCTGTCAGAGAAACACAAATAACACAATGCTGGAGAGGAGGGTATGGTGGCCAGCTAAAAGCAGACAGTGGAGAAAGAACACGTGCAAACTTTTCATTGTGGTTTTCAATGCAAGACCATATAGAAGATCTCAAATATTACTACATAAACATTAAAAAATCCCGAAAACAACCACAGTACTTGCACAGGAGTCTTTAACATGTGTTACTTTGCATTTACCAGATCCAATCTACAGAAATAGTTTCCGTGAAGGGGAAAAAAACCTTTTTTAACTCCTTCTGATACACAGTTACTAAATATAGTGTTTTCTAGTGACAGTGCATTTTTGCTGGCATTTATAGACTGTGCCAGTTAACAGCTAAATTCTGTAGATTTCTGCCTGAATTGCATATAAAATGAGCTACATTGCAGGTTAAAAATAAAATGTACTGTTCTTGCAATTATTAAAATTCATGTCTTATAAAGTACTTTAAGCAAAGAAGTTGAATGCAGAATGTCTAAGCCTATATTGCAGTCTTGGGACTGCTCTGACACAGAAAACAATGTGAATACACAGTGGTAAAAATATAAAGAAGCTAGGAAAAGATCACAGGAGAATTACCAGGTTTTCTTTTGATACAAGCCACGGAAATGTGAAATTAAGAAGCGCTCTAATGCATACTGACAGGGAGCAGAGGCACAGCTCACGTTGCGACTACAGCTGGTTATTTTTAGGCTGCTTTCCTTAGGAAGGCAGGCTTATGAGCACGGGGGATGTTTGTGTGTGTACATGCATGCACCTGCCTGTGCACTGTCACGACTTCTAAACCTGCTGGTCCCTTGTGGCTGGGTTTGACAAAGACGGTAATTTGCATCCTGATGGTTTCCTGAGAGTGGATGGGGAGGGAAGGCCGGCTCCATCTCTTGGCTGGTGGGGAGGAATTCACGTGGGTAAAGACTGGAATAACACCCCAGATACGGGAAAACCTTGGGAGGGAAGGTCTAGCACCTTGTTAGGCACAGGAGAATGTGGCTGCAGGGCACCAAATCATAGGAAAACAGGTTTCAACAGTTCCACTGCTTATGGAACAACTTTTGAGGAGGTGGGACTTCTGGCAAAAGCTTCTTTTTGGCAACTTCAGCAGACTCTCCTCCTCTGTGGCCCAGACAGGGAAGAGAGCATGAAGCACAGGCACAGCAGGGGGTTACAGCAGCTCTTGGGAATAGAGCTGCCAGGGGCTGCAATTTCTATTTCTGAGAAGATGTTGTAACCTTTTAAATTTAACTTTACAGTGTAAGTGTAGTGTAAGTATATGTAACCATCTTGAACTTTCATTCTGACAAATATTTTGCCATTGAAATAATTTTCTTCAGAAAATTTTTCAGTAGAATTGTATGTTCCTCCAAAAGGTTAACTTTATGAAACAACATACATTTTGTTAAAAAAAATGAACCTTGTCAGAAAGAGTTTACTGCTTGGAGTCTAACCAATTTCAGTATCAAATGATAAATCAATCTGTACAATTACAGCTCTAATGGGGATTAGGTCACAGTAAAGCTTATGAGTACTCAAGGCTTAATTAGCTCACTGAAATCAGTGTGACTCTACATTGACTAGGTAAGTCTTGAATCAGACTCTGAAAGCTTGATGAGCAGAAGGACTCAGTGCTGTGGTGCCTAAATTTCAAAGATGTCTCCCCAGCGGGGGCTCACTGTCATCACTTTCTCCTGGAGTCTGAGGAGGGTCAGCTGCTGTTATCTCAAAGTCGTGATTGGCTGTATTATTCTTTTCTGTTTTCCCCTTCCCCCATCCCCCATTTTGTAACAATCTTAGGACCTTGGTCTGAGATATTATTCTAATCTTCTCTTTGCCTGGGGGATGAAGAATCCTCATTTCCCGCTTGAACCCCACTAGGTTTGGAGATTCTTCTATGATAGGAGGTACTGGGCTCCTTTTCTTAGAGCTCTTTGTTTTGCATAGGGAATAATTACATTGCTATACACAGTAACTCTTGAGACTTGTGGTCAGGGTACTTGTAGGACTGAACATCTTTTAGACTCCTTGACAAACCGGTTTGCAATACCCTTATGTGAGGCAGGAGCTCCTGGCTTTGGCTGAATTCCAGCCTTGTCCCCTCTCTTCTGTCATGATCCTACTTGAGGGACCAAGCAGGGGTATGTGAGGTTTCTGTGCTTCCAGCTGGATCCAAGAGACTTTGTTCTTTCTTGTTGTTTGACCTTGTCCATGGACAGATGGCCCTGCTGCATGTCTGCACATTTAGATGAAGGAGATATGAGTTGCAAGCTGTGTTGCTGTATATTTGTAACTGAGCTTTGATAAGAGATTCTTTGATAAGAGACAGGAGAAGTTCAGCCTCTGGGATAGGAGAAGAATTCAAATCCTGTCTTCCTGCATTCCAGCCAAACACATTTATCACTAGGCTAGAAAGTAAAACTGGAGAGCTTGGACCTTCATGTTTTGGTAATGGCATAGTGCAGGTCTGTTCTTTGCTTTATCTCTCAAATACTTTCTTAATTGAAGAAATCTTTAATACAATTACAAACCCTTTAAATAAATTCACAAGTTGTTTTTTTACACTGATGCCTGACTGGGTTTTTATTTACCCCCTTTTTGTTGTGTCCCCATGTGTGGGACTATCTGGTTTTGTTTAGTGACTTTTCAAGCCTTCTTCTGATGTGTTAAGTGCTGCTATCAATCTCTGTCTGTCTGAGAAATACAGCCGGAGGGGCACTGGGCTCTACAGGTGTGAGTTAGGCTGGGAAACACCTGGTTTGTGAATCACAATAGGGCAAATGGGATGGTGTCCATCTGCCCCACAACATAAAGACTTGGACATCTCCAGTAATGCCCCAAACTGCTAACTTTATATCCCTAAAGTTAAGCTAACTTTGTCATCACCATATATTAGAACTTTGGGTCTTGAGGTGCCCAAGGGTTAAGTTGCAGCGCTCTGGGATTATTTAACCTAAACTATTTTTTAAAAAATAAAAATGACAGCTAGAGGCTTTAAACAAGAACAAGCTCCTAATCATGTTGGCAGTGAGAGAGAATCACTGCCTTGAAGTGATGACTGTCTTTCTAGGCAGCAAATGAAAAAAGAATGAGTACAGGGCGTGAGGTGAAGTAATTGGTGTATCACATTTATCAGCGGAGATGGGATTCTTGAAGCAACTGCCTTGTGCTCTTGCCTGTACTCCTTAAGGGACATTTTACTTCTGGATCAGTGTCTAGATGTGCTGGTAGCTGCTGTTTGTCTCTGCGATCAAATGAGGTTCTCAGATGAGTTTAGCCATTTATAACTTGCTGTTAATCATACAGCAACTCTACAGGAGTGGTCAGTATGTGAGGGGCCATGTAAACAGAATAATTTTTCTCCTCATCTCTTTATTACATTTTATGTTGTTGGCAAGGAGATATTTGTCTTCTCATCTCTGCCTTATGTATAAGAGGACACATCAGTAGAAAAAAAAATAACCATCTGTCCCCTTAATAAAGACCTTGAGGCACAGATTGTTTACAAAAAGAGGCACTGCAGTAAGACAAGGTCATCATCTGAGACAGTGGGATCACTTATGATCTCCCAATCCAGTCAGTATTCAGACAAAGAGTTTACAGGTGATTACAGCTGACTTTGAACTCGTAACTTTTGGACTTATAAATTCTCTTCATTTTTTCCTTCTTTCACCTACATTTGTATTTCCTGATTTTGCCCATATAATTAGTGAAGCCTCAGTGCGTTTTAATCCTTGAGTGTGTTTTGATCCTTGATGAAGTATGTTTATTTATTGTATAAAGGAACTTGTACATTCTGTGGAAATATATTTTACTTCAAATAAGAAAAAAAAAGTAGATTGCCTACTTATCTTCTGGTTCTGGCTAAGGTAACACCTCAGGTTAGGAAAACCAAATGTATGTTGCCTGCATTACTGGCTTTGTTGGAATGGAAGGGGGCACATGGGATATAATCTCTGCTATTTGTGAGAGCGAAACCTTTTGACATGGTGGTAGTTGAGGCCAGGAACTCACAACACTTTGAGACCAGCAGCTCAGGCACACTTTGAGACCAGCAGCTCAGGCACACTTTGAGACCAGCAGCTCAGGCAGTTTTCTGTCCACCTCACAGCCCGTTTATCGAGTCTGTACTTCATCAGTTTATCCAGGAAGATGTCATGGCAGAGAAGTTAAGGCAAAAGCCTTAGTGAAGTCAAAATAAACAACATCCACTGCTCTTCCCTCATCCATCAAGCCTATCATTTCATTGCAAAAGGCTGACAGGTTGGTCAGGCATGATTTATCCTTTTAAAATCCATTCTGACCACTGCAAATAACCCTCTTGTCCTTCATATACTTGGAAATGGTTTCCAGGAGGATTTGCTCCAGGAATCAGGGAAGACTGATTGGCCTGTTGTTCCCTGGAACCTCTTGAAGGCAGGAGCAACATTTGCTTCCACCCAGTCTACAGGAAGCTCCCATGTCCCCATGATTATTGAGTGTCCTCACAGTGACATTGGCCCCCAGCACTCATGGATGCATCCACTAAGTCCCAAGGACTTTGTTGTCCAGTCTGCTTGAATATTCCTGTAACTGATCATCCTCTACAGAGGGTAACTCTTTCTCCAGGCTTTCCCACTGGCCTCAGGGGGTTCCTCAAGACCACGCTTTGCAGTAAGACCCAGGCTAAGATGGCATCAATTGTCCCAGGCTGGGATTCCATGTTCCTGCTGCTGGGAGCCTGTGTTCCCACCTACAGGAGCTGTCTTTGTGGCTGACAGGAAATAGAGTGGAGCTTAGTTCTGTACCTTAAAAGAAGGTGTTTAACTGCAGGAAAATAGGTCATGCTCTTTTGATCTTTGTTTCTTGATTTTTTTTTTTTTTGTAAATGTAAAATCTTTTATGTTGTATTGCTGACACTTGTGAGCACAAGTGACAGAAGACCAAAATGTCTGTTAGCCTATTTATGTCTTACATCCAGAAGAGCAGCTATTAACACAAAAGAAAAACAGGACCCCCCATGGCCTGTCTTTTGCATTGTTATTCATCCCCACAAACAATATGGGAAAGTTTTACCAGGTAACTTTGTTTCAGAGGAAACAAATCACAGCAAGCAGATTGATCCTGAGTTAGCGACTAGGGAGAGAGGAGGGGAGAAAAACAACACCCTTCAGCTATAATGTTTTCTAAAGTTAACACGTTACATAGGAGGTGTAAATGATATGAGGTCTGAGGGCTGCCGAATTTCCAAACGCCTTCCTGCAATATCTTGGTCTGGCAATTAATCAATTTTCTGTGCCTTTCAGAGTTTTCCTCTGAACAATGTTGTTCCTCTGAAGCTCATTAGCTATCAAAACCTGTCATGTCTACACATGTTTTTCTTGCACCTCATTAAGAGATTATTGATTGTTGGCTTCTACCTCTTTCAGAATTTGCTTCAGAAAATTAATTTCAACCACGAGTGCAATTTAACTGAATGCTTTTGCCAATGCTTGATAATGACTTCCTTTGTTTAACATGCTTTAAAATTTTTCATCATGTTTATTTTGTCCCCAGCAAAATACGAATCATCTTCTGCCGAAGCAAAAAAAAGGAGAAAATTTACCTTGATAAAAATGTATGATATTGTCTTAAGATAGATTGAAGCCTGGAGCAGTTTCAGAAATGCAAGAAAACTTCATAATTGCTATTGATCCATTTGTAACAAGTGCATCTTGTGGCCACCAGATTTTTCTTCCTATATGAGGTTTGTCAATATAGTCATTCCATTGAGAGAGGAACATAGGCCAAGCAATTAACATTTTTTTGGGGGGATTGCTTTGGTAATTAGACCAATTTTTCACTGGTAGGTTATTAATTATTCAGGTCTCATGGGTTTTTTTTTAATAGGAAACATTGGCAAGTTCTTTCTGCACTCATGAACAAACTTCTCCTGAGTCATCAGCCAGTGGAGTCAGTCAGATACTCTTTTGCTCAGGAAGAAGGAATGAGAAAAAGGCTTTTTACATGTAACATTTCCTGGATGTTACATCCATTCTGGCTACTGCAAAGGATAGGCTCTTTTAAAGCTACTGTGGCAGGCAAAGCAATGGCACACATTTTACAGGGAAACAGCTGAAGTAGAGAGATAAAGGACCAAGTTTGTCCAAGGTTTCTAGCTGCTCTTGTGGCAAATGAGAGTCTCAGAAGGGCCCTCATAATGTGTTGTTCCCAAGCTGGAATGAAGCAGAAGTGGGGTATCAAACCTCTCAGTGTACTTTTGACATTGCACTGTGATGATTACAGCAGCTCACCCTGGAAGATGTAGCACTAAGGGTCTCCTTTCCAAGAGATTCTCTCTTGACTGACAAAGCTGTGTTCGCAGTTGCTCCTTGTTTACCCAGCCTCATTGTTCTCTGTGTGTTCCTGCCTCCAGCTTTTATCACTCAGGTTTCACAGACTCCTTCATGTCAAAGCGGTCTATTTTGACAACAGTGGAAAATGGACAGATGAACCAGTATGACTCAAAATCAACCCAAAAGAACTGTGCTGTACAGCTAGACAGCAGTGGTTTGTGCAAGAGAATCTTAGGATCATTGAGGCTGGAAGTCAGCTCTTGAAATTGTCTTGTTCAGGGCCCTTTCACACAGCAGTTTCAGCCAGAGGAGTTTTCTCAGTGCCATATCCAGTCAGGTTTGAAATTTTTTTTGAATGGAGACTCCACAACTATGCTGTGCAACCAGTTCTCTCATTCAACTCCCTTTGCAATTAATTCTTGGGTTTGGAGGAGTTTCTTGTGTTTAATTTTGTGCCTTTTCCCTCTTTACTGGGCACCACTGAGGTTTATCAGTCATCTCTATTCAACCCTGACAAGTGTTTATGCACATGGGCAAGATTCTCCTTTCTCCTAAGGTATTTTTTTTTTTTCTTTTTTTCCCTAGGCTAAGCAATCTTGGTCCTCTTAACCTCACCTCAAATGTGTAAGTGGTAGTGACATTTGAATCTGGCTTCACCACCAAGAGTAAGTTTGTGAAAAGTCATTCTAAGGATATCTGATAACAGGAGCATTGGCTTCTGGCTTCCCAGAGCATTCTGTTTGAGCCTTGATGGCAGTTTCTGACCTTTGATGGCTCTAGTTAGAAAGACTAAGAGTGGACTTATTGGGCCTTCTGGTCTTCAAATCCTCCAAATGAGAAATTTTCCTCTCCATGATGTTGATTGATTCCTCTCCATGCTTTATGTGTTTTTCTCCTCCCATCCTCCCATAGTTAATGATACCTCTCCACTCTTTTGGCAAGAATGGCTGGGTTGACCCATCTGCCTCTCTTAAATAATTAGGGATTGGTTGGGTGTGATTCAGACATTCAGTTTATTTCAAACAAGGCAGGTTAACCTGCAATCTGTGGTCTCCCATAGTACACTGAAAAACAACATTTTAAATTTCAAGTAAACAATACAAATCCAAATTCAACCACCAGTGATAAGAAAACAAAACCTACAGAAGCGTTTGCTCTGGTAATTGTTCTGCATGTATAGGAGAGGCATTTAAATGGCTTTCTATTAAAGACTGTGTTATCTACATAGTTTTAAAGACATTTAAAATTAAAATAAAAAAAATAACATGGGAAAATGTTTTGTTTCATGAAACAAACAGGCCAGTTAGTCACCTGATTTTGTATTCTAACACCTTACACGATGAGCTTCTCCCACTAATTCCTGCACACAAGCCTCTTGACAGGTAGCTGGATACTCAGGGGGTCACAGCCTATTGCCTAATCCTGTGTCCATTTGTCTGAGCATAACAAATCATCTGTTGTGGTCCCATGGTGGTCTTTGATTTGACAGAGTGCTCTCCAAGCAGAATCAGTAGCCACCAGCTGCTCCCTCCTGTTGGTTCTGTTCTGGCTGTCCTGGCTCCTGCTCAGCTCATACCAGTGCACTTAATCAAATTGCCACCTGTCAGTTCTCTGTTTTGGGGCCGCACAAGCCAGCAGCAGACTGCCAAATTCAATCCCTGTCCTGCTGCAGCTGATGGCAAAGCTACCATCAGCCTCAGGGAGATGAGATATTCCCTCGGTGTTCCATGAGGTGCTGTAGAGTTACGGAGATCCCTGTCTGTAAGGGGCTGGATAGGCAGTACCCCGTGCCACAAGAAAAGTCAGTCTGGACTCTCTCAGAGCCCTTGAAGGGTGACAATGATTGGACTTTTAATGCTACTGAATTAAATGAAATATGTAGATAAGGACTTTGGGTGAAATCCCCCTTCCTTGTACAAGTGCCAAGCTTGAAAAGCATTCAGGGTACACAGTTCTTACTGCAGCTGGGGGGATTCTGGTACCACAAACACCTGTATGCACCAAGGGCACTGCTAACAATCTTGTGAGAATAAAATAGACTTCGTGTCTGTGGGCAGGTTGGGTATAAAGTACCTACTGCCATGAGCATGAATAGCCATAGACCAACGTGCTTTGCCTTGAGAGCTCTGTTCCCAAGTCCAGGCACCACTCTGTAAGCTCTTCAGAAGGTATTCAGTTTTGCCTTAAAAGCAGCTGAACTCATTCTGCTCTGCTGTTCCCACTGGCAGGCTGCTTCAGACCCTAATTGCTGTAGTGATTAGGAAACCTCTTTTAATTTCCAACCTAAATGTATCCATGGCCAATTTCTATTCATTTGTCCTGGTGCCAGTATTGGCCATTAAGTCAAATAGTTCTTTTGTCTTCTGGTGTTTATCCTCAAGATAGATTTGCAGAGAGCAATCTTCCCCCTTTCACCAGCTATTTTGCTAGTCTAAACAAGTTAAGCCTTTTCAGTCTCCTCTTGTAAAACCGATTCTTCATCCTGAGTGATCTCTCCTCTCTAATTTGAAGTCAGCTGTAGTCACACAGGCAGAAAACCAGAAATCTTTTCTACCTTTAGTGGTTATATCCTAAGTAAGTGCATTTACTCTGTGGGTTAATTGGTCAAGCATTACCATTCTCCTCGTGTATCCGGCTCTTCATATCTCTCTGTGCAGAAGATAACTGAATAATCTGGTTCCATCACCAGAAAGATTTGTGAAGGACACCAACCATGTGTCCTGCTGTAGTAAAACTGCTGTATTTCATTTGTGTTGGACTATGGATAATGCTGAGACTTTACTCTAGGCTATTTTTTCTCATGTGGTATTCTTGATCTTTCCCTCCTGTCTCCTCTCCTATTTTTTTTGGCAGGGGGAAACCCTTAAGAGGGTAGTCCATGGGGTGGTGTGCAAGAGCAAGCCCTGCTTTCTTCCTGAGTTTTCTTCCTGTCTGCCAGCACAGTTGTGTTCAGCTGGAGGATCATACTGAGTACTTCCAGCTGCTCAGACATCTCTTTCCTTTTCAGAAGTCTGAATTTCCTCTCCACTGGCACAGATTTAAACGCCTTTCATTAGGCCTTGGTCTTCATCACACAAAATATCAGTGGTACATTCAGTTTTCATGATGAAGAGCAATCCTACTGGGAGAACATCAGTGAACTTCTGAGCTAAAACTGGTAAGCTTTGAGGGTTTTGTTCACTGGTGTTGGCAAGACTCTGGAACAGTTCCCTGCAGGTCTAATTATTTTTACTAGACAAGCTCCCGTTGCAATGAATGGGAAGTTTGGACTGTACTGTGATTTCAATGGACTTTATGCTGCAAGACTGTCATGTTGGAATAACGTAACGTGCCATGAGAAGGGACTGCACTGGGAGAGGAACATGCTTGCTGGTGTGCATCATGTAAGCAGGGCTATGATCTAGCAACAGTTCAAGGTCACATTTCGACTGTGTATATTGTTTTAATTTGCAGCGCCTTGGCAGTGCAAGCAGTCACATTTGTTAGTGTTTGAAAAGAACAAGGGAAATTAAATATGCAAGAGCATTAGAGTAGGTTTCAGCATTTGACATAAAACCACAAAATTAAAGCAATCCAGACATACGCCTGCTTCTCTGCTTTTTTATATCAACATGCCCTCAGCTTCAGCTGTGACACCTACCACTTTGAAGGGACAGTTCCGTGAGTTTGTGATGACTAAGAGTAATTTAGAAGTGATACAAGAATGGACTGTGGTGACAGTCTTATGCTTTGACCCTGCTTCTTCTATTCGCTTTTTTTTTCTTTCAAAATCATAGCATCAGAACCATGTGTGGGACTGGCTTTATTTACAGAGCCTGACTTACAGGAGACTCATGTGTCTGTTGGGTTCAGGGTTAAAGCTTATTCTTGGTTCTGACAGTGGTTTTTCTTGATTAGCCTTGAGTTCCTTCACAGTTTTTTTCCTGTGCTTTTAGACCTGGTAGGGGTGTGTGGGAGTGGGGTGTTTCCAAATTTTGCCTGCCATTTGTTAGCCCATGCAACAGTTGGTATCTTTGTGTCACAAGTACTGCTGCTTCCTTATGTATTCCTGGACCTCATCTTTGGAAAGGTTTTTGTTTTTCTTCTTCATCCTGCCAAAACGTAGGATAAGATGAGTTAGGGCTGTTTGTGTTTTCTGAGAGCTGATACAGAAGGAAATTTCAATTTCTATGCTGCTGCTAACTTTTCATCAAAACCTTCTAAATTTCTGTGTTCACAAAGAAGTTCTTTGTGAATTTGTTCAACTCTAAATGTTTTTCACCTCAAAAACTTAGATGTTTAACAAGCTCTCCAATATGTTCTTCTTGGAGCCAGTACAAGAAAACCTCTTCATATCCCTGATTTGTATTCTTGGAGCAGGTACACTGTAAGTCCTGACATGTGTTGAAGCAGCACAGTGTTCTCCTATTGCACGTGCTGTACCTGAGCTGTGGGTCAGGGAAGATATTTGATCTTCAGAGCTCAAACCTGCTCTGTCCCATCTCCTGTCGATGAAGGCTGGAGTATCCTGGAACTGAGTCTTGAGAGAGAAGCCTGAGTGAAACACTGCAAGTCAGAGCTGACCACATCTTTTGCTGCTTTAAACTTCCAATTCAGAGAAACAGGCAGCAAAGCACTCCCTTTCTTTCTGTCTGAGTCTGTCCGCTGTGTCTGGATTGCAGGATCTTTGGGACTCCTGTTACTCTTGTACGCACACCGGCATCATGGGAACACAAAAATTGCTGCGTGGCCCAGACATGATGACAGTAAAATATTGAATGGTGATAGTAGGGAGATTGTTTGTTAAAGTCAGAACCCTTGGACTACAATTTGACCCAGGCAGTGGAGATGCAGCTGGACATTACTATACAGATACAAAGTTGGTAGTCCCAGCATGACCTGCCCCAATTCTGATGATCTGTGAAAGATTTACAAACAGAATAACAAAACAAGACCTTGGAGGTTGTATCAGGGGAGTGCTCTGGAGAAGTAAAAAAGTTGCTGTATGCTTTTGTTTCTGTGGATAACCTCCAGTTATTGTTATGAAGCTGAGCTTATTGGCTCAATAATTAATTCATTGATTTACAAATAAAGGGTGAAAAGCATCAGGGTGCATTTTTTTTGTGTGAGAAAATGCTACATTATAGCTTTCAGATTATTTCATGCTAAGTGTACAAAGTTAAGGTATTTTCACTTTGGTCTGTCAGTCAATAACTTCAATGAGCAGAGGCTGTGGAGAGGAGAAAGAGAACTAAAAGAAAACTTCCTACTGACTGATCCCACTTGAAAAAGACGAAGGAAAATAGTCTGCTCACAGAGAGAGCATCTAACAGGGCTGTTGACAACCAGGATCGTGAGAAAATAGCAACGGGTTGTTTCAATCAATACAGAAGGAGAGGTAATTGATTTTAGGGATAGCAAGGGGTTGCTCAGCCAATAATTAACCACCTTATCAAAGTTTTCTGGTAAAACCATGGATTATGTTGAACTCAGAGCCCTGGCTCTTTGAGGAGAATTCAGATCTGGATTTTCCTCTTCCTCAGTGCTCTCTGCTGCTGATGTGCTGCCACAGTCAGTGCCCTTTGTTCTTTTTCACAGGCAAAGGGATTCACTTCTGATACAGCATTGGCACAGAGGATCTAGGAAGATCTGCCATGTCAGTGCGTGGTGGGAGACAGTCAGAGCTGCCCAGGAAATGCTTTTGTTGAGTCTTTTTTATGCTGAGTTTCTCTACATTAAAAGGGAGCAGGGGAATTACGAGATCTTCCAGTCTCCAGTCCCTTAGAAATATTTAAAGGGCCCTTGTTGTTAATGGTACCCCTTCTCAAGGCACAAATATTCAGTGGTGAAATTGTGACTGAGGCAGTTGTTGAGATGAAGCAGGTGGAAATCCTACTGCCAGAGTTTGAGGGCTGTGGAGTGCTGTCTTTATTCCTGTGATTCACCTTCTCTGCAGACACTTGACCATTCAGGTCAGAATGCAAAATTATTTATGGGATGTCCTTTTTTATAATTTCTGCCACTGCCATTTCTGACTCTTTAATGTGTCTAAACAAAGGACTGTGTTTAGAAATAAAATTTTGTTTCTAAAGATAATGAGTTCATTCCATTCCACTGATGCTCTGAATGAGATTAATCTGTACTCTACTGGGATCACAGTTTGTTTCTGCTACAGTACTGTGCAGAGCCTCAGAAAAGACCAAGACCCTTTTAGACTTTGATAAACCCAGATAATGAGGAAGTTCCTTCCCTGTTTATGGCTGGCTGAACATTTTTGATCAATCTTTTTCCAGAAAAAAGTGTTTTTTTAAAAATTGAATATGTATGGGGAAGAATCTACTGAAGAGGCAGAGACATGCTCTGCATTTGCAAGAAAGAAGATGTATTTAATCTTGTTTTACAATAAGTGGACTCAAACATGACTGGGCTAAATGAAACACTCAGTAACCTTTAGTAAGTCTGTGACAGAGCTAGGATCTCAATTTTGCTGCTCTAAGCCCTAATTCCAGAGTTTTAAACACAGAATCATTCTTATTCCTTCTTTATGCCTTTAAACTCAGCTTGATCCTACTATTTCCATGGACTCTGCATAATGGGTGAGCAGCCACAAAAATGTTAATTGTATGCCTGGCTTTCCTGTTGTTGATGAATATCACTCAAGCCTTGTGCTTTGGTTTCTTTAATTATAAGATAAAGTTAATGATGCCACCTCAGTTTTGAATAATTCTGGAAGTATTAATGTTGTTATTTTTCTTGCTGAGCACTCGGGACAGAGACCTGTGGTTGTTTCTTGACACTGTTAAAATCAAAGGATTATTTGCAAGTTAATGCATTACCTTTGTGGGGACAAGCCAGTGCCATCTGTGAAGGTCTGTGAGAGCTGTGGTTAGGTCCTGCCCCAGGTTTTTGCATGCTTCTTCTCTCGCCTTCAGAGAATTTATTCTTTTGCACAGTGTTTGGCATGCACTGAGATGTCTACATGAATTGGAAGGTAAGAACAGAGGATGTGGTGCCAACCTTTTGTTGTGTGCCTTGCAATACTCTCTTTGAGGGTTGCACAAGAAATTGTGGGCATTAGCATTCAGATACAAGGAAGATGTGTTTGGAATTCTAATGCTGTTGTTTATGCTCAGACAAGTCAAACTGTTCTCTGGGTCTTTCAGTATAAAGCATAAAAGTTTCTAATTAAACTTATAAATCAAGAACACACTCACTGAAAATATTTCCTGCTGCTGGATGCAGAGTATTTCTGTGATTTGCCAAAGAGCAAAAGGTGCTGTATAAGATGCAACAAGGAGTTGTTGCAGATTGCTTATTGAAATACTGAAGGCATACCAGGCAGTTGGTAAAAATAATCTTGTCCATACTGATAAGCCTGGTCACAGACATGTATTTATTTTTACTGTAGAGTGCATGGGTCTGTGTGTCTTTGCCTAATGTAAGGAAGAGAACTTTTTATATCTGGTATCTCTTCTCAATTATTAGGTGTTCCTCTCTTGGGAAAAAAATTGCCATTGAGCTGAAATTCAAAGTCAACATTCTCAGACAAAAAATGGAGGAGCAGTCAGACTAACTTGTCTCAACGTGTATGTAAACCCCAGTTGCCTTCCTTGATTCAGATGAAAATATAGGCTGTCAAGTTTTGTTATGCTGTATTAAAACATTTTATTGGACATCAGGCTAGAATCAGTACCATAGGGATGGAACATAAACGTGTAATTTTCTGCTGCTGTCCTGAACTTGAAAAAGCATTGCAAACAGATCTGTGTGTTTCCTTATAGGACCAATCCACACACCCAGAAGGATCAGACTGATGGTAAGTATTTGGTGGTTTGTTTGTTGTTGTGGTTGTTTTTTAATTTTTTTTGTTTGTTTGTTTTTTCTTTTTTTTGGTGTTGTTTGTGTTTGTTTGTTTGTTTGTTTGTTTGTTTGTTTGTTTGTTTGTTTTTATATGTGTGTGGGTTGGGGGTGGGATTGTGTCTGTTTATGACTTTTTGGGTGGGGCTTTTTTTTTCCCTAAATCAGGAGGGTGTCATTGGACCTGCTGGTTGGTGGATTCTGTTGCTTGGAGTAAACCTGACCCTCAGTAATTAGTGCTAGAGAGCTTCGTTTGGCCTCCAGCTCTGTGAGGAAAGGTTAAAGTGCTGTGATGCTGTTCAAAATCCATTAACCAAACAGAGTCTTAAGGAGCCTCTGGACTTCCTGACCTTATCCAATCTCTAACAAACAAATTCTCTAAGCTAATCAATGAAACAGAATAACTTTGTGGTCTTTACATCCACCTCTTCTTCACTGGCTCTAATCCAAAGGCCTAACAGGAGGGATTTCCTTATATTATTAACACAGAGGCTGATAACCCTCTGAGCTGTGTTTTCACCATCTTGCCAGGAACCCCTGCCCCCAGATATTGTTTTTAACACTCCAGGGACATGAAGTTCTGCTAGTAGCACTGCTAGACCTGGCAAACACATCCAGCCTTTTGGCGCCTAAAAGTGCTTGACTGGCCTGGCAGTAGGTGAGGTTTTTCACAAGCACAGCTGCAACAACACGAAAACTCTCTGTGAACAGCACATGGCATCTTCCTGCGAATGCAGAAGCAAAAGGCGCACGAATTGTATGTAAATACTGATAGGCTTGAAGCCCAAGAGGAGGGGTGAGTAAGTTGTATCTATGCCACAGATGCAGACATAATGAAAAATCTCGGGTTTCTTGGGGACACACAGAAGATCCCAGTGGTCTTGGCATTACGAGGAGGCCCATCAAACAGCATTAGCAGACTAATTAAATGTGCAGCTTAAACTTAATTTTCCTGGTAGCATTAAGACGGATTAAACATTATTCATTTGGTGATGTCCTTGGTTCTCAGTATTTTTCACTCCTCTTCCCACCTTGTCACTTTGTTTCAATCAGTAATATTACCGGGTTTAGTTTAGGAAATGCGCCTGAGCAGGATTTGAAAATAGGATTTTCTAAGCAAATCTTCATAACTTACAGCACCTGGGTTCCTATTTTGCATAAGAAAAATACTCCTTCTTTTAATGAAATAGGTTAATTAGGCAAAGTGTGAACATAGTGGCTAAGTGGAGAAAATTTGCTAATCTGTAAATGAGGAGGAGGATCTGTTCTATAAATCCCACTTTCTGTATTTCTCTGTTTCTTTTCCTGCCATGTGAACTTGGTGAGACTATGTATCAGCACCAGTATGAAACCGTAGGGTGCCAAGTATTTAGGTTAGATATAAGGAAGAAAATCATCATTAGGTGGGTGGTGAGACACTGACATAGGTTTGCCAGAGAAGCTGTGGATGCCCCATCCTCGGGAGTGTTCAACGCAAGACAGGACAGGGCTTGGAGCAACCTGGTCTGTGAAATGTGTCCCTGTCTGTGAGAGGGGAAGGGTGGAGCAAGGTGATATTTAATGTCCCTTCCAACTAAAACCATTCAATGGTTCTATGATAAATATTGTGATTTGTGTTTCTGCTTTGATTCCTGACACATCTTGCTCCACAGGCAAATCCAGGTCCTGCAAACTGATGCCCAGCTGCTGATTGCACATGTGGTGAGAACTTGACAGACATGGCTGTTAATTGATTATATGGGATCTGTTTTTTGGACTTCAATTCTAGCATTCTGTCCCAAGGATTTAGTGCTGTCTTCAGTCTATCAGGAGGTGAAACTCTAGACATCATATTAAAACTTGTACGTTCAGTGACAGAAAGAGTTCAGACTTTGACTTCTGGGCATCATGCTGACATGATCTTTAATCACGTTATTATGTACTGCCTTTCCACCTGAGTCTCTAGGTAGATTAGCATCTATAAAATCTCTGAAAAAGAACAAATTATAGAGTGACCTGAAAAAGATGGTTGTGATTATTTCCATTTTGTGAAATGAAGGTTCTGATATGGGGTAGGGTACTGGGGCACCTTCAAGCTAAGTAATAGGCTACCTTTTAATTCCTTTTACATATCCTTGAAATCTGTCATTAATCTTTACTGCACCAGGAATCCCCAAACATGTCATTCTCTGACCTACTGAATATAACCAACAAAATCTTCTAGAATGTGATGAGTCCTGGATATATGGGAGGACTTTTCCCACAGATTTTTTTTTTGGTATTGTTTATTGTTGACTAATTTTTCTGAGTGGACATTTATATATTTTATTTTCCATACCCAGCTCAGCCTGCTGGATCTGAAAGGCTGCTCTCTTGCTTCCACAACTTCTTCATTGCTGTAATCACACTGTAACAATACAGAGGTAGTTGATCAAGAGAGGTGTCAGACAATTTCTGTGATTGCTACATTTGCCTTATTAACATTGAATTTTTATTTCTTAGTGGAAGCTTTTAGAAGTGTTTCACGCTTCACAGTCGTAGAAGAAGGAACAGATCCACCTTGAATAAACACATAGGTGAAGCTCGAAAAAAGGAGAAAATAGAAGTGTTTTTCAGTCCAAATCAACAAAATTCATAAAGATCACCAGAACAAGAAGGCATTTTTAACCATGCTTCAGCATGGAGTAGGTGCAGGCTCACAGCTGGGATCACACAAGGGGGATGGAGTGGATTAGGGAGGTTGGTTGTAAAGTCTTCTCCATGGGTTTGGTTACAGCAGCCTCTCTCCACTCACCTATCCAGGGCACTCGTTCAGTGCTCTGCTTTGTAACTTGAGGGACCATGGACAGGGTGAAGATAAGTGCTTGCAAAAATGGTGATTGATGCAGGTGTGTGGCTGGACTTGCATGAGTTATGTGAAGCTCTTGGGTTGTTTCTGCCTTTGAAACCTTGCTCCTGTAATGACAGTGTGAAAAATGAAAACTCTCCTGGTACCTGTGCCTTTCAGTGCTCACAAATGCCATTCACACGCCTGAAAGTAGTAAGGTAATATGTCTGATTTCAACGAGATGGACAACTTAATTGGTATATAAATTTAGCTCTAATAATGCATATTTTTCTTTGTAATATATTCTGTATACTTTGTGTGTTAGCTGGGTGATTTGTTTCTGCCTTCTACCCTAAGAAGCAGTGGGATGGTGCTATTTATCTTACTTGTGGGAGACTTTTGCAAAATTTTTGCTGGGCTGTTGACTGAGTGCATAAGAAAACAGACATTGCAAATTTTACTAATCTGAGGCCATTTTCTTTAAGAAGCGCAGAATGCAGAATGTCACTTGAACAGACAAAATACATTTAGTTTGGGACTGGTGTACAAATTTTCCAAAGAGAAGAGCTAATCAAAGAGTGATGTTTATGGAACAACAATGTGATTGGAACTGTCTGATTTATTTAAGGATATAAGTAATGTTGAAAATGGGATTTTGAGAAGCAAATTGTGTGTGAAATTCTGCTTGCACACTTCCGAAGTATAAATTGTATACAGATATTCTAAGGACTCTGAAGGGGCTTAACAGGTTTAAAACAATTGTAGGGCCCATTCTGTGATGAAAACTGTTATCCCAGGAGGAGGGAACTGAGAAAATGTGGGAGCTGATATGAAGTTGTGGTTTGAATCCCTCTCCTTCCCACCAAAACAAACACACCACTATGAAACTTGACTTTCCCTCCCCAAGTGTCAAACATGTTTCTTTGGTTTTGCCTCCTCATGCATGCGCATGTACTTGCATATGTTTATATGTAAATAAAACCAAATTGCTTATCGCTAGGAGACTCTCAGCTGTGCCTGCTGAGAGAACAGTTTATCTGCGTGGCAAGTGCAAGTCATGTCATTTGAAGTGCTGCTGGAACTTGCTCATTTTTCTTCAACAAGGAGCAAGGTACAAATGACGTCAAAATTAGAATTAAGTGTCAGCTTCATGCTTTGCTACAGGAACAACTTTTAATTTTTTTTTAATGTTAGGAAGTAATCAAAAAACCTTGCCTCCCCAGCATCTTTTGTTCAGCAAAAGCCCATGAACTACTGATGGAGGACAGGTCTGTGTCTGACAACTCTGGGTTCCAGCAATGTTTTCTATCTTGTTGAACAAACAAAAGGTTTTGTTATATTACCATCACCAGTACCATTGCTTTTTATTTCATTTAATGGATTCCTAGTGTCCTCCTCTCTGCAATGCAGCCTCTCTGTGTCTGCACTGTTAACTATTAAGTTGTTTATTATTTATTATGTGTTAAATGCTAACAATGTGACGTGCAAAGGATGTAGGCTGATAGAGAGGCATTTATGCAGATGTGATTTATGCTTTCTGCAAGCTGTCTTTGTAGGAATTCTGAGCTTTCATATTTGCAAATCTCAGGTTGGTGGGTTTTACAGGCTATTCAGCTAATTCAGTCCCATCTTTCAAACATCTGTCGCCTCTGAAAAGTTCTCAGTGTAAAGAGGAAACTGTTATTTATAAGAAGAAGCTGTCAAAGATCAGCTATGTTCAACAATCTAAAGCATCGCTTACGTACATCAGCACTAAACTATGCTCATTTGGATAGCATGAATGACTAATTTTAGCTTAAAATTGGAAGCAATTATGGGTTCAGGAAGAAAAGGGCTGTATGTCATTAGTAATTGATTTCTTTTGTGGAAGAGCTTGAAACGAATATTTAAAAAGAAAAAACATTTTTTAGTGATGTAACCTGTGGCATGTGATACACAGATGTTTCACAGATTTGTGTGTATGTGTCTCAGGTGAATGGATATTTCTGTTGCCATTTTCTCTCCTCCCTACAGCTCCCTAAACATTCTGCTTTCCTACCTCACATCTTTCAGCTTCTGTGAAACTCGAGCTGATGATAGCTTCCACTGGGAACATTGTGCAAGTGGTGTACTAAGGAGAGAGTGGTGCAGGAAGCTGGGAGTTGCTTGGTAAGATGTTGGGGGTAGTTTTCAATATCTGAAGATCTTAAAAGTAAATAATCATTCCACCTGTGCATCTTGTAGTGAACTACAGCAGGCGAGTCCAACAGAGCAGTGGTGCTCTGAACAGGGATGAAGGACAGTGAGAAGCTTGAGAACAATGTCTGTAGGACAAGAATTGAGTGTGGCAATGCACTCCTTCTGCCTCTCCCCTTCCCTGCTTCTTGGAAAAGCATGTGGTTTTTCAAGGGAGTGGTCGTTGGCAATCTAGGGAACAGCTACTGGGTCAGGAATCCTGACCTCTTCTCAAACGAGTCAGGTCAAAGAAACTGCCCTACACTTATTTCTCACCGAAGCTTGCCTTCCACGGCAAGGAGTCATCAGAATGATCAGACCAGATGCTGGGATCAAGCTGCTATTCTTTCTGCTTCCAATGCTGTAGTGCCTCTTAGGGAATTTAAGGGCCAAGAAAAGCAAGTAAGACCATTGTGCACAGGATTGATGTCATGAAGGGTGCCTTCATTTGTGACCAGCTCTAGGAATGCTTTGGGTTAGTAAAATAATGCATATTTGCCTGAGTGGAGCCAGCAAGTGGGGGGAGAGGAATGACGAAGTGATTTGTGTGTCTGGAAACCAGAATTTCAAGGACTTTGTTGGATCTCTTCTCTGGGAGAAGTTACGTTTGCATGGTCTTTTGCAAACAGATGTGATCTGTGAGTCTGGGTTGATGACTTTAAACTCAGTGTTGTGCTAGTATGATGATGTGGCTTTTGGATTAGTCTAGATCTTGTCCAGTTATTTTGGTGTGTGGATGAGGTGAGTATCTGTCTGCACAAAATCACATCAGCCTGCTGGGTGGGATCCAATTCCTCGAGCATTCTACAATTTGAGGCTTTTTGAGATGTGTGAGGGTATCCAATACAGCCAGTGAGGGTCTGGCAGCATCGATGGACCTACGGCTGACCCAGGCTGCAGCAGCCAAGCAGGATTCCTGGGGACATCTCAGAAGGGCTGAACACCCATGTGAACCACATGCCTGCTTGGCTGTCCAGAGGACTGAGGAGCAGACCTGCAACAAATGCCCAGCTTTTCATGTCTGCCTGCGAGAGATGACCTGCTCTCTGAGGGGCCAGGCTGAAATAGAATTTGCTGTCCCTTTCTCTAAGAGAAGAAGAAATACAGAAATTTTATAGAAATATAATATTTATAGAAATATGAATTTTATAGAAATATGGCCTGCATGTGGCCAGGAAACTTAAAGTCAGAGGTGTTCCGTGTAGTTCCAGTTTGAAAGACAAATACGTGCAGAGAAGTTGGCTAAAAAAAGAAGGATTTCTAGTTTTCTGAATACTTTTTATTTGGTTTGGCTTCAAAGCTGGCAGGATTGCTAATTTCATGGGGGATGAAAAGACCCTTACTTCAAATCTTGGAGGATATCTGCCAAGTACATCTGCCTTGGGACTAGCACACCTTGCTAGCCAAGACAGCAGAACTGTGAGGAGTCCAGGGTTCACTCAAAAGTCTTTGGTGGATTAGATCAACATTTGTCAAGACATTTTTTAAATCAATTATTTTTACTCAGCAAGCCATTTTTGATCACCTTGTTTCAGCCAAAAATTTCCAAGAATCTCTGCTTGCAGAGCTTGAACCACACACAGGAGACATTTGCCATGACTGTTTCTTTCCTTAAGACTCTTTATGGCAAGAAAAATTACACAAAGATTCCATTTATCTCATTTTTGAAATCCATAGGTAAGATTTATGAATGCCTCTGACAGATTGTAGGCTGGTCTCCAATCACTATACCTCATTTTCCCAAAGACAGAAAAGAATTCTTATGGAAGAACAAAATACGTGTTTGTATTCAGGCACACAAATAACTTTCTCTGACTATATTAAAACTTAGGCTAAAGACTCAGTTATATCAAAATTAGCTGGTCTGGTGTCTCAGCCTCTTATGACTTTCTGGCTACCTCATGGTGCTTGGTTTCTATTTCTACAACTGTTTATGTAGTGCACAACTTCTGACCATACCTAATCAGGCCAAAATTTATGCCTAGTTAAAAAAAACAAAAAAAACCCAAAAAAAACCCAAAACAAAACAAAACAAAAAATTGGAAGGGTCCTAAAGGGACACCTATTAAAAATATTGTAAAATACTTAATGTAAAAAAATCAAAAAGATAACCTCACTTACTACTGTTTCCCCCTCAAGGACCCCACACCTGAATTGTAGGCATTTCTTGTTTTCAGCCTTGCTGGATTAAAGAAAAAGAACCTCCAGCTCCTTTTATTTTAGTTTCACAAGGGAATGAGACTTACGATTCTATTCTGCCTGCCTGTCAGTCATTCTCCTAATAACTTTTGAGTCCATTGGCTGGTCTCAGCCACCTTTGACACAAGGTAGCCATCTCTCAGATATTACATTCCTACCCATTTTGTGCAAATCAAGACCTGTGTCAAGGAGAAAGACTTTATTAGAATTTTTTCCCTCCCACACGTCAGCAGCCACCAGACCAGTCAGCAAGTTGGTGTGGGCCAAGTTCCAGGCTGGCTGTCACACCTGGCTGTGACATGGAGGACCTGGAAATGTGAACCCAGGGTGGATGTGGCAAAGTCTGGAATTGTGGGAAGGGGAGAGGGTTGGAATCATGTGGGTTAGAAAACAGGAACCATAGAATGGTTTGTGTTGGAAGGGTCCTAAAAGCTCACCTCGTTCCAATCCCCTGCTATGGGCAGGGACACCTCCCGCTAGTCCAGGCTGTTCAACACCCCAGGGGAGACTGGAGAAGGGTCTCCAAGGAAGGTGACTTTATTGCAGGAATGTGCCTGAAATGAGGGTGTTAAAACCAAATCAATAAGGATATATTGCTCAATATTAATAAGGATCCAGGCTTCTACCAGTGCACAGAGGGGAAGGTGAGATGCATTTACAATTCTGTTTGTGTGTTTTGTATCCCAGCTAACGTGGTGGGAGACAATGAATAGTCAGACAACTGATTATTGAGTGTTTGATGATGATCTGTTTAATCTTAGTCCAGAGTGAATATATTTAACGTCTTGATTTTTCTATTGAATATGTTGTGGCATTGGTTGCATACAATGCTTTCTAACATCTTATTAACTAAACAAAATCACAGAGTGCTTTCAACAATGAGTGGTTTGTTTGGCTGCATTAATATAAATTCAAATTCTTCTTACTGTCACTGCATGCATATGAACCATCTCGTTCAGAAAAAGATTGATTCTCTTAGTGAAAAAAATTTAATAGACACTCCCATTACCCAACATACTCCTCTACCTGAGAAAATTTCTAAATTTCAGCAGCTTTTGCAGTAAATAAATGCAGCTCTTGGAATATTTCATAGTGTGTTATGGACCTGACTTGCCAAGTTTTCAAACCTTCTGCAGCAATTCAATGAAATTATTCAATATTTTGCTTATGTTCTAAGTGTTTTGGGAGAGGAATATTTGCAAGGATTCACTGAAAGAGAGCACCAAGCTGGGTGTCATTTTGTTTTAGAAAATGCTGTCATTATGCTCTGTTTATTAATCTGTTTTAAGGTGTGGTGTGTTTTCATCAGGAGGACTCTGAGGGCTGAATAAAATTGAGTGTGAGACAGATTAACCAGCAACTGCTATTTGACATGCTCTGTCCACTGGCCTAGTTTATTATACCTGGAGTGAAATAACTAAAGCATCAGGGATGAATATGTCTCAGTTTTCCATAAAATGAACTCCTGGGTTTTGCTGGTAGTGGCTGTTGGTTTTCATATGAAGTAAGCAGTGTCTCATTAAATGAAAGGCAATTATATGTATTAGCAATAATGATAGAATCATACAAAAAAAAAAAAAAAGTCAACCAAGAAAAAATATCCCCTATGGATGTAATTTTAGAAATGCATTATGCAAGGGTTAATTTGTGAGCTGATTTTTTTTTCTTCCCCCACGTTTTGAAAGCTTTGCTGTAATTTTGTATGAAATTTGAGATCAGTGAGTCTATAATATCTAATGAATAATTTACTACGCCAACAGTCTTTCTGTGGAAGAATACTAAATTAATTAAGGCCTGGAGGAATTTCCATGTGTTTAAGCCACATTATAGCTTCAAGGTTTTACTGCTTCAAAGTCACTGAGATGAACTCCTGGCTTTTCAGGTGTTAACAGTCCCAGGAACACAAGATTGATGCCCTTGCTTTAGCCTAGAAAAACGAAAAGGCTTGAGTGTGTGTTTTGTGTGAATCTATTAAAAGGATAGTTCCTTGCCCTCACTTTGTTCCCTTATTTTTTTTGGTTGTTGTATTCATAGGAAGTGCCCCACCATTTCCCGCTACCAGAGGTATTTTGCTGGGTTGAGTGGCACACTCTGAGCCAGCTTGTTTGGGTGACTAATTTGTCTGGGTTAAAGGAAGAGGCAAAAACCATACTTCTAACCACACCAACCTGTGCAGAAAGGGATTGTTTTTTGGACCTGTTGGTCAGCCTTGAGAGAATCAGTCAGACTTTTTATTTTTTTGAGTCTCAAGCCATAAGGATCTCTCATAGCTGATGGTACAGCGAAGACTGGATATGGTGAGAATGCCAGCCTGCCACACACACGTTGTTTACTTAAACAGGACAAAATAGCTGCTTTCCAGCTGCTCTCGATGCCCTTGAGTTGAAATGCAAATACAGACAAAACATGTGCCACTACAACCAGATGACAGCCGTTCCCCTTCCCTGGAAACCAGTCAAGCACAGAAAAGAGGAAATCAGTCCCTCTCTCCCATGGCTAACCACACTCATCATTCTCTCCTTGCTTCCTGCTGCTGACCAACTACCCCAGGCAGGATAATTTGACTCTCTGTGAGAAACCCTTCTGAGGTTCCTCATTTAGCCTTTTGTCTGGTACACAATTTATTGAACCAGTCTGGTACTTACACGTGTCCCAGTCTGGGCTCACAAGCACTATGTTCTTCTCACACCACTTTTGTGCTATCCCCACTTTAAAGTTAATGAACTGGAGTGCAGAGGGTACTTTGAGAAAGGTTCATTAGGCCATCCATGACACATTGCCATGGGTTATTCTTGCTGGGGTGCTGTGACACATGAGGTCTCTGTCCCATGAGTTGTAGCACGATGGCACTTGAAGTGAAGAAGAAACAACCCTAGCAAGGACGGCAGATGCTCTGCTGCATTCTCTCAGGTAAGCTCAGATCTGAGCTCCCTTCAAGACCAGGTCTCAAACTTGGCTCCTTCCAAACACTGGGTGGACTGTTTGGACCTGGAGTGCTGCTGCTGCTGCAGAGTCCATGGGCCATGAAGAAAGTTGGGTCTAAACCCTCTCTTAGCTTTGCAGTGGAGTTTGTGGAGTCTGGTCCCTCCTCAGCACAGAGCTCTGTCCCTTTCTTAAAGCCACGTGCCAAAACACTTTGCTGAATCAGGACTTCTCTGGCACCATGGCCAATTTGTACACACAGTAAATCAGAAAAGAAACGGGGCAATGATTTGTGATACAGAAAGCTGCAGTGTCCGATTAAACGTGGTCAAATTACTGACTGTGTATGTTCAGGCTACTTCAACAAATTGAAAGTGGGGGCTGGAGGAAGGATAGTCAATGAGGCCTGTATGATTGTAGAAGGTGGGGGTAAGTCAGGCTAGGGGTGCTCAGCAATACCCAAATTGTCCTGTTTGCCAATATCCAGGGATAATTTACACATCAAAAGGAGAGGGCGGAAATGGACATGAAAAGTGACAGCGATTGCCAAGTTAAATAAAAGCCCCTCAGTGAACATGAAGAGCAATAAGAGCCGTTTGGAAAGTTGGCTGGAGAAGAAGAGGTTATGTGAGAGCTTATACCCAACCGCCTTCTTGGCCCCTTGGGAACCAATACAGACATGGAATTCACTTGACCCGCAGGGCTGAGCAAAATATGGCCACACATCAGTAAAGCTTGATGCTTAAGTCATCGGAAACAAAAGCAGGACTGTGCCAGATGCCAGACGAGTGGGATCAGGTAGCAGGAACCACAGCCTGACTTCAAAACGCCTGAGTAAATCTGGGCTGCTAAATTTCCACTGGACTGAATCTGAAGAAAATAAAGGAGAAGGAGAATGTTGTTTTTTTTCTTCTCTAGCTGGATATGAGAGGAAGAATATAGGTTGAATCTGAATAAGCATGAAGCAATATTTCTAAGACAGGGTGTTTTTTGAAATATGAGGCTTTGTAGGTTTAGCATTAAAGCAATTTCTCTTCTTGTCATGAATCACTGAAGGACAGACACCGTGTTTAGGTGGGATATGAACACCCAAATACTTCCCTGCCTCTCTGCCAATGATTATATATTTTTTTAAATCTCCTTTGTTTTGAGCAAATTCAGAAACAGTCTTGATTTTGCCCATCACATCCCAGTCTCACTTTCTACTGCTGAATAGCTGCTTAAGATACCTTGTCAAACAGTGTCGTCCTGGCTCACTTTGCTAAGAGATGGTGCGAATGATCTGGGCTTTCCAGAGCAAGCACAAGAGCAAAACTAATTGCTGCCCCAAGCAAGAATCTTCCGATGAAAAGCTGATCTATTTTACACAAGTCCAAACCTGAAATATTTCTGCAGATGTCAGTGCAATCACTCTAAATGTGTAAGAGAGGCGAATCTGCCCTCAAGTCCTCTGTCTTCTTTCCC
Organism: Bombycilla garrulus; assembly: GCA_013400315.1. NCBI lineage: Eukaryota > Metazoa > Chordata > Aves > Passeriformes > Bombycillidae > Bombycilla > Bombycilla garrulus. Next base: position 2,518,753 of record VXBU01008198.1, read on the forward strand.
GGGGGAGGGCAGCCTGGCTCAGGAGTCAGGGAGGGGGGAGAGTGTCTGCAAGGATTGCTGCCTTTTTATACAATCTGCATCAGTTTTGTGATCAAAGGCTAGAAGTGACCAGAATAGGCAGAGTCCTGGGCTTTCCCATTCACATGGCTCAGGCAGGCTTAACCCTGCCTGCTTAACGCCGGGCTTTGATGCAGGGAGTCATGTGCCACTCCACCGCTGTGACTCTTTGTTCCAGGCATTGCTGTGGGGAGAAGCAGAGTGGGTTTAAAACCTTGGCTGTTTTGGGTACATTAAGGCTCAAACCAGTCCAGAGTGCAGGGGTCTGTGTCTGTACACCCCTGAGCTGCAGCGGGATGAAGCCTCCAGCTCCCGAGGCCCTCTGCTCTCCAGGGAAGAGCCAAATACCTCTCAGGGGAGGCTCTATCTTTGGCTGCCGTACGGTGGGGATTGGATTACAAGCAGCTTCATGCTGACAAGGCTTTGGAGGAATAATAATATCTTGAATATTATGGAATTTGAAGAGTAATAATATTGGGGGGATAATAACATCCTCTAAGGAATGAGGTTGTCTTTCTCCCTTACAGCCTTGTCACAGAGAGGCTATAGATTCTTACACGTAGTGGGAATTAGCCATTTCTTTAAGACATACGTGCCAGTTCCAGTTGAAATGTTCCCAGCATGTGTGCTGGCACAGCTGGGATGGGAATCTCCCTGCAAAATAAAACAACTGGGGCTTCCAGAGCTGTTTGAAATCACTCTACTTCCTCTGCCTGCAAGGCAACTGTGTTTCTCTTGGCACCTGCTCTTCCTTTCTTCTTCCAATGAATTAAGGGCCAGGTAGAATTTTGCTCCATTGTATTATTTTTAAGACCCAGACTCCCGTTTGCTGTGCTTGTGCATTGCTCCTTCAGTTCGAAGGAGTTATGCCGGTGTAATCCAGCTGAGCAAACAGTACACCATACAGATGGTTTGGGCTACTGAACTCTGAATTCAGGACAATGATGCTGAAAATAAATAACCTGTTTTTTCTTGCTAGAATACGGTATATTTCTGATGTAACTGATTTGCACCATCTTCACAAACCTTCTTTACTAGCACCAGATTTAATACCCGAGGCAAAAGGAGAAAGGTTATTTTTAACAGCAAAAGGACACTGCAGCAACACGTCTGGAGGATGCAGGTTCTAAGGCTTTCTCGCAGGGCAAGGAAAGTCCCTGGGATGAAAACTCTACTGCGAACCAGAGAGGTGAGTGCGTGTTTCAGCATTTGTCCTGGCTGGGGAGCCCTCCTTGACTGGGAGAGGTGACCAGGCTGCCAAGTCCTGGGGCAGTATGAGAGCAGCAAAGTGCACTGTGAGGCCAAAGACCTGCCACCCCTGGGAGGGCTGGACGGCGTGGCTGCTGTCACATGCTGTCACTGATCTGCTGCACGTCCACAGCCTGCTCACCTCCCCTGCCAGCTCCAGACAGGGACATGCCACCAACTCAAGAGGGAGAAAAACTCGGCGATGCATAATACAGCTCTCTCCTGGCTGTCTCTGAAGAACAGCAGGGGGATTTCTGCATAATCCAGAGGGATCAGCGGGCTCAGAGCGCTCCGGAGCCTAGGACTGCTTGGAGGGAAGCGCAGCACAGGCTGGCAAAGGCACGTCCTAGCTCTCAGCGGCTGCATACAGCGCGCATTGTGGCTCCGCCGCTGCCTGCTGGCATCTCCCTGCCTGGGCGCCGGCAGCGCCTCCGCAGCGGCTGCTCGGCCGCCTGCCCCGGCAGCCAGCAAGGTGCGGGCAGCCCCGGCAGCTGCTCCACACGGGCAGCTCCGGACCCGGGCGGCTTCGAGCCGGGGCAGCTCCGGACAGGGGCAGCTCCGGACAAGGACAGCTCCGGACAGGGGCAGCCCCGGACAGGGGCAGCTCTGGACAGGGACAGCTCCGGAGAGGGGCAGCCCCGGACAGGGGCAGCTCTGGACAGGGACAGCTCCGGAGAGGGGCAGCTCCGGGCCGGGGCAGCTCCGAGCTGGGGCAGCTCCGGACAGGGACAGCTCCGGACAGGGGCAGCTCCGGACAAGGACAGCTCCGGACAGGGGCAGCCCCGGACAGGGGCAGCTCTGGACAGGGACAGCTCCGGAGAGGGGCAGCCCCGGACAGGGGCAGCTCCGGACAGGGACAGCTCCGGACAGGGGCAGCTCCGGACAGGGACAGCTCCGGACAGGGACAGCTCCGAGCCGGGACAGCTCCGGGCCGGGGCAGCCGGGTCCGCAGGGACTCGCTCCGGGCAGGGCTGGCCGGGCCGGGCTGGCCGCGCTCTGCGCACATGCCGGTCCGCACGGGCCAAGTACGGAGGAGGAAGCAAGGACAAGGAGGGCTTCTCAGAGATGCAGGCAGACTGGCATTTATTTATTTTTCCTAATTCAGTTGGATTGTTAAGGGAAAAAAATAATCAGGCTGTAGTACAAAATCACATCTTTGTCAGCTACAGAGGTGCCCGTGTAATGTATAAAGCTAATGGGGACCGGCGACCAAGCTAATTTGAAAATCTTCTGAGCTGTTCCTGAAAAAGAAACAACCCCATAAGAGAGAAACGAAGCCATGCTGCCCAGATCTCTTTGTCACAGTCTCAGGAGAGGGTAGAGAAATTAAATCAAGCTCAGTGGGCTTTTAGCTACCTTTGGAAGAAGTTTCTGCCTGGCATGAAAGCCACAGCCATGGCAGGAGCTCGGAGGTGCCTTTCAGATGATTGCATTAGCTGTGGCTCCAGGTGTCCAAGGCAGACAGCTGACAATTACACCTTTTGTTTTCTTTTTCATGTTTGACAGCCAGATGCCTTTTTGATCTGCAGTGTGCATGTGTGTGTACGTGTATATTTATATATAACCTCAGAGCTATCACTCTTGACAGAGTCACAAATTACTTATCTGAACATTTTAGCAAATACAGAGCTGATTTACACACTAGACCATCAAATGAAAGGGTTCCTTTTTGGCACGTCTTCCCCTGCAGTTTTACAAAACATGTTCTTTCCCGTGGCACTAAAATTATAAGGCTGTTGTGTGGATTTCAGTGAATAAAAGTTGATCCTGTAGCTGTTTTCCCAAATAATTGAAGAGTTAAATGGCAAAATTTTATTGCTGGACTCTGGATTTTAGAATCTCACAAGAAGGCCTGCTGTGACTGTATGCATGTTGTGCAGGTTGCCTGTCTAGAAGGGAGAGATGGCTCAGGAGCTGAGGGATCTCAATGATGGAAAAGCAAAAGGCTAAGCAAAATCAGAGCAAGAGCTCTTTCTGCAGCTCAGGAAGTCAGAAAAACCAAGTAATTCCTACTGTCTGCATGTTGTACAGCCCTTGCCAGAAACATGAAGAAAATATTTGTATTAGTTCAGGTATTGCAAATTACTTTTCCTGCCAAAGAAGAGTTAAAATCAAAACCCCTAAGCCCCTCTCTTCCCTGTGTGTTTACTACTGGTCACTGCGGGAGATGGAGTATTGGCTTGGAAGGCCTCTTATTGACCTTATTACATTCTTATAAAAAGCAAGTTGTTTTCTGGTTTAGAGTAGAGATTTTCTGCTCAGAGAAAAAAAATCTGTGCTGGTTATTTCTGGCTCTGGAGCCAACACCGCTGCAGGAGCCCTGTCCTCACAGGTAATGGTGCAGCCTGTGGGAGACCATTAAGGGCTGTTCTGAGAGGCAAAGAGGGCACTTCCAGGCTGGAGTTATGACACAGGAGTTTAAAACCCTGGTGCTCACCACGGCACTCACAGCCTGCCATCTGAATTGCTTCAGAGTAAGGCAGCAAAAACATTTAAGCAAACAGTTGCTGTGAACAAGAAAAAGTCTGACCGAAGAAGGGGATTGGGATAATTAACGTGTGACCTTATGGTTCAAGCCAAGACCAAGACTTGCTCAGACTGCAAAATTATGTACTGTCATTATGTAAAAGAAGACTTGTTCCAGCAATTCCTTCTCTTTCCAGGGACTATTGGCTGGGGAATGAGAAGCCTGGGGTGAAAAGTTTATTTGCCACTTGGGTTGATATGGGCAGTGAGGGAGGGTTTTGCAAAATAAAAATTTTCAGATTTTTTTTAATTTGCTACAGGAGTATTGATGAATTGGAGGGAAAAAAGAGTACAGTTAACAATAAAATGCTATCCCTGACAGTGGAAGGTAAATCCTAGATGCCTTAGAGGTAACAGGTGGTACAGAGCTCTTCTGGTGACAAAACCTCTGAAAATACCTGGTCCTACAGAAGTGCCAAAGCAGAGGCCAGGGGCTTATATTTCATAATGCTCTGAGCTACCCTTGGAGGGAAGTTAATGCTGGCAGGGCTCAGGGTGCCATATATCCCTTTTCACCCTGATGAGTCTGTCTCTGCAGTCTCTGCCTGGGCGGGATGTGAGCAGAGTGATGTGGAGGAGGTGTAGGACATATGAAGTCTCCAAGGAAGACCAAAGTAATGCTCCTGCCTAACTCTATTGTGATTGCAGTAAGTTCCTCATTTAATATTTATCACATTCAGAATTCACGGTAAGATGTAGTTTTAATAGAAGTTGACCCTGTAAACCAACTGATCAAATCTTGGGTCAAGATGACATGACATATGCAAATCATATGCAAAGCTCCTGTACAGCTGCATGTACAAAGATCACACTCCACCACGAGCAAACCTCCACTGACTTCAATTAAAGTTTTGCCCAAGTCAGCTTGAGCTTTGGACACAGAGCTGTATGTGAGCTTTGCATATGATTTGCATATGTCATGTAATGTACAATGTGGTATTGTGTACTGGCTGTCTCCTCCTAATTAATACATGATAGAAAAACTCTTAGAGAATAATGATTAAGAAAAAAAATTGTGCATAAGGAAATTGCTTGCAAATGACCACACCGGTGAAATTATAACCCAGTAATATTGCAGTCCCATTTATTTTCTGTTAGGTTTAATCACCACTAATAATTCAGTCGAGGGTAATTAATCTTTGCTGATCAAAGTACAGGAAAGGGCTGAAGTACTGTAGCTGCATCATAATGACATGTAATGCTGATGGCGCACAATTGCCTGTTTGCAGAGAGATGTGAAGATGTCCTCATCGGCACACAGTCAATGAATGGGAGTTCATTATCACTTAGAACAGGAGAGAGGCTCAAATAATAAAGGAAAAAGCCCAAAAGTACATACACAGGCAGATGCTTGCAACTAGAGCTCGGCTCGTTCCCTGAGTTGGAGGGGTGTGTGCAAGGAAGCTGTGCTAGAGACCAGTGAGGGAAAGGACATCCGGTATTGAAGTTTTTAAATCACTTTATCAGGATAAGGTTCAGCTAATGCTGCACTGAAGGAAGAAGAGAGCTTCAATTCCCAAACACTCCAGTTCCCCAGCAGAGAGTGACTTTCTCCAAGTTCTTTTTATCAGTCATTATCAACATGGAACTTGTTACCTTCATGCGACTAGCTGGTACTTTCTTGGAAAGGACTCCTTCTCTGGGTGACTTGATGAGGCCTAAATGACTTGTGCTTCTTCCTTTGAGGGAAGTGGTTGATGAACAAGGGAGATGGGCTGTGGGCAAAAGATCCTGCAATGGAAATAGCACACAGCTGAGAGCTCAAGAAAGTGGATAACTAAGGTTAATCTTTGTTCTTCCTCTACTAGTTTTTGAAGAACATTTTCAGATCATGATTGTGCTGCTGTCCTGGGCTAGACAAAAATCCAGCAGGACAAATTCCATCTATATGGCTGGAGAAAAGGGACAGGGGCAGGTTACCTTCTGAATTGCTTCATGAATATATAACATGCTTGAACTTAGAAGGCTTGAAGTCAATGCTGTGCTATGTTGAGTTTTGCAGATGACATTTAAAGATCTCAACACCTAATTTATTTAGTCAGGGTTCATTTATTTTAATCTTCCAGCCAAACCCTTGTTTGGGAACTTTGATCTGAAAGCAGTGTTTCTTTTCAAAGTCACAAAACCCCCCCTTCTATGTTTGAATATTCTATTTAAAATTCTTTTGATATTCCCCTCTATTGAAACCACTACCTAACATCAGTGGTGTTAAAAAACCAACACCTATTACTAAAGAGACAGACAGTATTTAAATCTACAATGGTCCTGAAGTATAGTGAATCAAAACTGGAAATCCATCAGTTCTTTGGCTGCTAAATGATTTCCATGCTGGGCTGGCATTTATCTTCCAGAATAGAGAAGCCTTTCAGAGAACAGCAAATATCTGGCAGGGGGCCAGAGGCCTTGGATATAAGACAATTAGCACAACAGGGGAAAAGAAGGGCTTCCGGAATTAGAGATGAATAAGAAATATTTGTAAAGTGCACTTTAAGTTATTGGTTTGATCACAGCAAATGTTTGTCACTTATTTCTCATGGTTGCAAATGTGCTGTATTACTTGTCTGGTTCTGCTTTCTTCTGTAATTAGTTTCACCACTGAGTGGTAGGACTGGTACAAACCACACTTGTTTTCCTCTATTTCATCTTTAAAAGACTACTTTGTTTGTTTGAAAAATAGGGAAAACAGCAAGTTGTTAGTTGTTGCAAAGATGGACTGCTCCCTCCTAGTCTGCTGGCTTTCTCTCCATGCACAGCTTTAATTAGATGTGGGGATTTAAGCCTTTACATTCTGAGGCATGTAACAGTCAGACTAATAATTAAGAGGATATATTTAGATGGTTAAAACAACCCACTCTACTTCTAAGAGTAAATCTCAACGATTAAAAGTGCTGAAGGGTTTCCAGGCTCTTCACAGTATCGTGAGCTATAAATTTACTCATCTTATTGACAAAGAAAAATATCCCAATCACAAAACAGAAACAGACTGTCAAGTGTTGAATATTAAGAGGTTTTAACCATCTTGTGCTACATTTTCATTGATTAAGGTCACACCATCTGAGCTTTTGGAATTTCTTTAGGATTTGTCTTATAAAGATGAAGAATTAATGATAATATCATAATCTTAGCTAAGGTTAGGGATTGAAACAAGAATTTACTTGAAAACTAACAGAGGTGAGACATTCTTCTTCATAATGAAGCCCAGTTTAAGCCTCAGGTGAGATATCATATCTGGTTTTGGATGCTACACTCCAGGAAAAATGTAGATCAACAGAAGCAAGGTAGGTCAAAAAACTGAAAACATGAATCTGAAAAAAATTTGGGCATGCTTAGTTCAGAGAAAAGCAGACTGGTGTGTGATTCAGTGATCTTCAGATGTGCAACAAGCAGCTGCAGAGCAGAACAGGCAGTCTGTTCTCCACAGTGGATGGAAAAGGAAGTGATGGGCTTAAAGTTTAGCAAGGGAAATTTCATTAAGGCATTAGGAAAAACTTCCTGATGTAAAGATGGTTAAGGACTGCGTTAGATTGCTTGCGTTAACTGTGGAGGCACATCAAAGGTTTTCTGTGGCAAGCTAAAGCAATATCTGTTCAAAATTGTTTAAGCTGCTGTCCTTGCTGACATGAATGGCTCTTGATGTGGCTTTAAGAATAGAAGGACTGAATTAAGGTTTCCCTGAGCCTTTTCTTCTCCAGGCTGAACAGCCCCACCCCTCTCAGCCTTTCCTTACAGAAGAGGTGATCCATCCCTCGACCATTTTTTGGGCCTCCTCTGGAGCAGCTCCAACAGGTCTGAGTTTTTACTGAGGATCCCCACTGAGGATGCAGTGCCCCATGTGGGGTGTCAGGAGTGCAGAGCAGAAGGGCAGAATCACCTCCCCACACCTGCCCATGCTGCTCTTGATGCCCAGAATACAGCCAGCTTTCTGGGCTGTGAGAACACACTCTTAGCCATGACCAGTTTTTCACCCAGCAGTACCNCCTCTGGAGCAGCTCCAACAGGTCTGAGTTTTTACTGAGGATCCCCACTGAGGATGCAGTGCCCCATGTGGGGTGTCAGGAGTGCAGAGCAGAAGGGCAGAATCACCTCCCCACACCTGCCCATGCTGCTCTTGATGCCCAGAATACAGCCAGCTTTCTGGGCTGTGAGAACACACTCTTGGCCATGACCAGTTTTTCACCCAGCAGTACCACAAAGTCACTCTCTGCAGGGCTCCTTTCACTCCCTCCATCACCAGCTCCTGGATTGAGACAGGAGTTGCCCTGTCCTGGTGCAGCACCTTGAACTTGGCCTCGTTCAATCTGATGAGATTCCCATGGAATTCTCAAGCTTGTCCCGGTCTCTCTGGATGGCACCCTGTCCTTCATGTGTGTCAACAGCAGCACTCAGCTTGGTGTCAGCTGTAGACTTGCTGAGGGTGTGCTCGATCCCACTGTCGATTCTGTTGACGATGTTAAGTGGTACTGGTCCCAGTATGGACCCCTGAGGGACCCCACTTGTCACTGGACTGCATGTGGACATTGAGCTGTTGACCGTGACTCTCTGAATGTGACCATCTGACCAATTCTTTGTCCACCAAACAGTCCATCCATCAAATCTGTATCTCTTCAGTTTTGAGATACAGGTATTGTGTGTTACCACGTCAAAGGCTTTACAGAAGCTGAGATAAATGACATCTGTAACTCTTCTCTTGTCCACTGATCCATCATAGAAGGCCACTGGGCTGGTGGGACTTGCCCTTGGTGAAGCTGTGCTGGCAGTCCTGGATCATCCCCCAGTTCTCCATGCGCCTTAGCACAGCTCCAGGGAGGATCTGTTCCTCGGTCTTCCCAGGCACAGAGGTGAGGCTGACAGGTCAGAGCTCCCAGACTCTTCCAGTCTACCCTTCTTTAAGATGAGTACAGTGTTTCCCCTTTCCCAGTCACCAGGACTTCACCTGACTGCTGTGACTTTTCAAATATCATGGAGAGTGTCTTGGTAACTGCATCAGCCAATTCCTTCAGGACTTTGGGATTCATCCCATCAGATCCCATGGGCTTATGTGTGCTCATATTCCTCAGGTGGCCATGACCCTGATCTTCTCTTTCAGTGGGAGGGACTTTGCTCCCTGAGGTCCTGCCCTTAGGTCCATTCGCTTGAAAAGTGTGGGAAGACAGGTTGCCAGCGTATCTGTTTATCTATCATGTTGAAAATGTAAATGAGAATGAAAATATTTTTCTCTTTAAAGGTTGCCATGGGATACTATTGACTATTGAAAACCTTAAAAGTGCTCCAAGAAACAAAACCAAAATATTTCATTTGGAGTTGAACCAAACCAAGCCAAAAGCTGTACTTTGGCAAGTCGGGGAAGAGTGCCTGCTCACACAGGGGCTTATAAGAGTTACAGCTTTGTCTCAGGCCATGCCATGGTCTCTGTTCTTTGACCTTGTCCTGGTCTCATTGCCTTTCCTTGATGGGAAGCTGCAAGGCCTCCAGGAGGACACCTCTGTGGATATGAGGATCTCACACTACAATTGCCATGGGCACAGCAGTGGCTTGAGATTTCTTGTTTCTAAACTCCGCAATATTTCATTTTGAAATGCCAGAATATTGATCTTTCCAGCCAAAAAGCACCTCTTTTTATTGTTTTTTAAGAGACTTTCTTTTTTTGGGGAGGGAGAGTTTCTATTTCTGACAAAAAGAAACATTTTGCATTGAAAAAAGTAAATTTTCACATTAGGAAACACAGGAAAACAGAATATTCCACAGAAAATTAGGCTTTCAATGAAAATAAGCAAACAACCACCCCTCTCTTGCCCCTTTGCTGACTCTCAGTCTGACCGCACGCAGGGAATTCCTAAAATTAAAACTCTTTTATGGTGCCCACCACAGAATGAAGTTCTAGGATGTAGCTAGGAGCTACAACAGCATTCACCCCTCTATGGAACCACCTTGGGGAGACAAGTTCCTGACAGGAGTGTGAACAGTGGTAATGGGAATGACCTGTGGTTCATGATCCCAATTACTGTGGGGGAGGACAGGGCAAAGCTCTTTCCTGAGTGACTGTTGCCTTGCAAAGCTCTGTAAGTGGGAGGTCTCTGTGAAGGTCCCTTGGTCAGGATATTATCAGATCCTCCTGCACTGCCCTGTCAGGTCAGTTGGGTCCATCTCCCTCAGGAGACACCTTCCTTGTGGTAATTCTGCTCCTCTGGTCTGTTAGGAGCCCAAGGCCAGGCTTCCTAGAGGAGTTTTTCTCCTTGGGCTTCATTCATGGCTGCATTTTTTTGCACCAGTTAATTTTAGCGCCATCTCTTTGCCCTCTCAGAGGCTTTGGCCTACCCTTTTCCTCTTGTTCAAATGACTCCAAAGTGCTTTGAAGCTCTGGCGTAAAGGGCTTCCTTCCCTGCACTGCTGGTAGTCCAGAATAACTGCAGCACAGGACACCCTGGCACCACCCCCATTTTCTTCCATGTCAGGAAAAAAATAGCTCAGAGCTGTGCAAGAAAACTCTTCCCTGTTGAGGTTTCAAGCCCCGCTGGAGATAAATACCACACAGCTTCTTGCTCAACCTCCCCCTTTTCCTCTCCCCTACCCTGCTGAAATGGAGAGGAGAATTGAAGTAAAACGTGTGTGTTGAGATATGAACAATTCAGGAATTGAAAATAAAGTAAAATAAAATAACAATGGTAAATGATAATAAAAAGGGAAAAAACAAGTGACATACAATACAATTGCTCACCCCCCCACTGGTCAGTGGCAGACCCCCCCCAGTTTGGCTCTGTCAGGGGAACTCTCCCCAGTTTATATACTGGGCAGGATGTTCTGTGGGGTGGAATATCCCTCTGGTCAGTTCAGGTCACCTGTCTCAGCTATGCTCCCTCTCAGTTTCTTTTGGGAACCTCCTCACTGGCAGAGCATGGGAAAAGAAAAAAGAAAGGAGTCCTTGACTTGAGATAAACTCGACTTAGCAAAAAACCAAAACATCAGTGTGTTATCAGCACCATTCTTATTCTAACTCCAAAACACAGCACTGCAACCACTACTGACAAGAAATTAACTCTGCCCTAGCTGAAATCAGGACATTCCCCTTTTCCCACCCTAGAATTTTTTTTGGTTGTTTCTCAGCCCTTTACAGGTGTCACATAAGAACTCTGTGCATGGCTGGAGTACCAGCCCCTGGATTTTCACTGCAATAAAGCCTTGTGACATTAATGCAGCTACTGGAGCAAAACCGAAGCCTTTAAACTGCACTTTCCTTTGAATAGGGACAGGTAATTAACAGGGTCTGCTATTTGATTGCTTGTAAATTTAAAACTGTATGGAAACCAGCTGTCTGTGCCCAGAGTTGTGCCACTAGGAAGAAAAGTGGTGTCAGAATAAAATCCCTGCTGAACTGACACTCTGTTCCAGCGCTCTGGAGTGACTGTGTCACAGCCCTGCTTCTTCCAGAGACCTAGTGTGGGCCATTCTGGGGATCTGTCAAAACTTTCTTCTCTCCTGGCTGTAATGTTAGTGGTTTTGTGTCACTCCTCTGAAAGCTGCTTGAGGCAACAGGCATATCCATGGTTAACTGTGATGAGCTAAACCTTCACCCACCCAAACAAGCTGCAGGTTAGTGACAAATGCCAGCTCCAGGCTGAGCCTCATGTCCTTAGTTTGGGTTGAACAAGCCCTGTGTTTTATGGCACATGTAGACTATGCCTGGCTCCGTGAGAGCAGCTTGAAAAATTAACACACACCAGGCTGCTCTTTAGCAATGTCATGGGCTTGGGAGGTGAGGCCAGGCAGCCCAGCCTGCTGGGAATTTCAGTGGGGAGCCCTCTCAGGCATGACTCAGTCTGTTGTTCTGTGTTGTAGTTCTGGGGAAGATCTGTCATGTCAGAACATGCAGGGTGGCGACTTCCTTGTAATTCCTTGGGAAAAATAAAAAGAAGTTCAAGTCAAAGGCTTTAACTGAGCTTCAGACTACTGTGCTGTACATTGGTACATCTCAAGCAATACAGTAAAGAATGAATTCAGCCAAATAAATGACAAAATAAAGACAGTTATGTGTTAGATTCAAGGAGGAACATTTTCCCAGCTGTGTGCCTTGATCAGCCGGGGAGCCTGTAGATATCCCCATGCTGCATCCAGTTATGCATGAGTGTCCTCCTTCTGTCTCTCCAGTCCCTTCTCCTCTCTCTACTCCTTGCTCTGGTATTAGCATTTTACTCTGACACCAGAACTCTGAAAGAAAAGGGAAAAGGAACACAGGAAATTTGTCTCCTTCCTTCTTGCACATTGAAAAGCACTGTGTGCATGTTCTGGCTGTCAGCGTTTCTAGGAACGGCTCCTTTCCAGAAAAGGGAACCAGGACCCTGCAGTGCCCCTTACCCTGGATGTGACCCTGTGCCTGCTGTTCTGTACAACACAGGCAGATTTCCAGATCAGAAGAAGAGAGCTGCTTGGGCAAAGAGTTTCTCAGTGACTGGTCAAAGTGACACACAGTCCTGCCATTCTTGTGATTCTTGTCACTCAAACCAGGCACACTTTTCAGCAAAAGTGGAATCCTTTGCCTGCTACAGCTGATCTTAACTGCTGCTGAGCTCAAACTGCAATGACTGGAAATCAGCTGCTCTCCGTCCTTCTCACAGCATTTTAACTGCATGTGGGATATTAATTACAGGTTGTCGTTTTCAGACCTACACTTCTGGCTTACTTGTTGCTTTAGGAGCTGAAAAAATGCCACAAGAGACAATGGCTCTACAGTGGCTTTTAGCCTCTCAGGACAAATCCCAGAGCTGACATCATCTGCAATTATGGTGCACAGATTCAAGCACTCTGACATAAGGTGGTAAATTATTCATGATTTGGCAGCTACCATAACTGGAGAGTGTGCTTTAAGTAACCTCACACTTGCAAGTCTGGTTTGTCACCACAGTCATATTAGGCCAGCAGCCTATCTCTAAAAACAATACTTTGGGTGACAGTGGTAGAACCTTGGTGCAGATGTATGTGGGATAAATAATTTCCCTTTGATTTCATGTGAGTTTCTTGGCTAATATAGGCAGAAGGATTAAAATCCTTCCTGGATGAGGCCATGTGGCTTCTGCCCCAAAGACTTTGCAGTTTAAACCAAAAGAATGCTAAGTGTGTGTTGAACACACAATTGCAGCAGATTTGGTGGGCTAGTGCAGGGCAAAAAGGGACTGAATTAACAGCCGGGCAAACTTCCCACCTTGTTTGAACAACCTTGTGATCACTTCTGTGCTGGCCAAAGATGAGGGACAGAGACCTGGGCCCATTGGGCTGAGAGGAAAAACAACAACCATGATAGAAACAGGTGGAGACTGTAATTAAGACTTGCAAACTTTTAAGATTTAAAGAACTCAGATGAGCAATGAAAATATACCTAATTCCAGCTACGGTTATATTAAGGACAATCCTCTTCCTACACATTGATATCAGACCTAGAATGGGATGGAAAGTTAAAGGTGCTGTAAGAAACCAGTGTGACTCTTACAGGTGATTCTGCATCGTTAGACAGAGAATTCAGGTAAGACTGAGGCCACCAAGGGGGCAGAAGGGGAGGAAATACTCTTTGTCAGTGTTTTGCCCCTGTGGAGACTGGGGACAAGCAGAAGGTGACATCCTGGCTGGTTGACAGGACATGAGAAAGGCTGGAGAGGAAACCCAGCACTGCAGTCTGCTGTGACTCCAGGTTTTCTTTTCTTCCAGGAGAGAGACACCAGCAATTTGTGCCTCACTTCAGCACATCACTGCTGTGGGCCAGAAATCACTGTTCTATCCTAAAAGGCAATTCCTGATGTCAGATAAAATGCGTTTTTTCTTCTAGCTGTTTGTCCTGATACTTATACAACTTCACCATACACCAGTCATCATCACTGTAATAAGAACACATTAATTAATCCAGGAACCCTGGGGAAAAGCAGCCATGCTCTTGTTTCCTTTGTGAGAAATGTATCTTGTTACTCACAGAAAATGCCTTTGCATCAACTACTCAATTGATTACTCTGTTCATTGAAGACTTTTTTCACTCATAATCAGTCATGTTATCTAGATGTAAAGTAGAGGCTGGAATAAATTTTTCAGAGAATGTTGAAAACTGCAAATGACCATATACTCACAGATTTTCACAGCCACTGGGGACTATTATGTTCTTTAACTTGACCTCTTGTAAGGCTGAGGCCAGAGAATATGACCAAATAACTTACTTATAAGGCATTAGAGAAAACGTGTTCTTTCTAAACTGCATTTTAACTAGTTGTTGCTCAAGGAATGTGTGTATGTTAGATTGCTTCCATGTTGTGCTGAAAATATAGTTTCTTCTCATTCTCATTTCAAATTTCAGTGTCTGCATTTCCTCCAGTTCCATGGAGCTGGCTGTGCTGGTACCTGATAATGCCAGAGACCCCAGCAGCTTTCTACAGTGCTGATGCAATGGCCTGGGCTCAGGAGTCTGTTTGGAGTGTACCCAACTTCTCCTCATGAAGGGGACAAAAAGACAAATTGCATGGACAAGAATTAAATCTCCTTTCCTGAGCTGAATACTGAAAAAAAAGTGGATGTTGCCCATTTTGAAATAATTTCTTTATTTCTTCCTGCTAGTGGATGAAATGTGTGGTAGATGCTCAGGGAAAAAAAAATTGAGTTTTTGGAGCCAATGTAGAGTCCTATTCCTAATCCAAGAGGAGCTAATGGAGGAGGATCTGTTACAGTTTCTGCAGGATATCATCCAGGCTGGGACGAGCATTGCTGAGCTGCAACAACAGCTGGAGTCTGCTTGGACACTGCTGTGTTCACCAAAAACTCCTATTGGAACTGGAATGTCCTTTTTTCACCTGTGGTGTGCCTGCTCAATTCCAGTGATAGTGCACGACTGGAGGCAATGGGGGAACCCTAGGAGAAAAAGATGAGTGTTTAGGAAAGGAGACTTGGAAGATTTTCCTTAATAAGTTCTATCTCTTTTGGGGAGAATCTCTCCCACAGAAAATAAATTGAAAGAAGGTGAAAGTGACTGATTTTAGAAGCTGGAGGAGTAAAAATCTGACAAGGTAAGGTTTAAAGTGCTGTTTGACACATTAGAATGATTGTTGTAGCTATACTTGGAATGTGGTGCATAGGCTGACTTCAAAGGAAAATGGTGCTATAGTTAATATCTTCTGAGATGCTAAGAAGAGGAGTGTCCATCTAAGGACAGATACTGGCCTCAGAGAATGAGAGTTACATACATTAAAATACATCTGGGTAATAACTTGAATGCGTAATGTCTTAATGAAGGATAAATAAAGGCCAGACACTAATGCCCCTTCCTATTAAACAAGATGCACCAGGAACAGCTGAAAATAGAGCCCTTTGCAGGGAGGCCTTTGAATTTCTGCATCTTTGAAGAAAAGGCTGTACAAAGATTGGTAAGCACATTGCCACTTAGCAGCTGTCCAGGAGAACCAAAATATAGCAACACTTCTAGCTGCAGTCTGCCAAATCCAAATCCCTCTGCAAAACAAAATCCCAATAAAACACTAAATTGCAGGAAGTCAATAATTGTATCCAATTAGGCAGGATGAGTGAGCTGGTGCCAATCTGATCTCTCACACTTGAGCAGGGTAGACCAAAGTGCAGTGGGATGCTGGTGACAATTTATCCTCCAGCAATATGTGATGAACATAATTCATCTTATAAGTGTGACATTTCCATGGAAGTTGGTAGTCCCTTACCCTGAAATTCAAAATAAGTGGTTTTTAATTTTTTTTTTGGCATCTAATCACACCTGAGTTGGTATGATTGTTCAAAGGTGAGAGACTTGGATATGAAGCAAACAGATTCCTCTTCTCCTGCTGGAGCCATAAATCAGCATTAGCATGTTCCTGGCCTGAGGCCTGTGTCCTGCACCCACCTTCTGCACCAGAGGAGCTGGGAATGTCACATCCACAGATCCTGTACCAGAGCAATTCTCCAAAACCTTGTGACCCCTTTGGCTTTCTCATCCAAGCAGGCTGTCAGAAGATGGCAACTGAAAGAGACCTGTTCTCTGCAGTTCACAGCCTGTCCTGGAGAGCAGAAACATGTTCAGTGCTGAACACTGCAGAAGGGCAACTCATTTTCTGAGCTTGCTGGTAACCTCACACAAGCAGAGCCAATAGTGTTCACACATACATGGATTATTTTGCCTTAAGGAAAAGTCCTACAACCAAAAAGCCACTCAGAATTCTAAAAAAACAGAAGACCAAATTTGATGTTTAAGCCTGTATAAGTTACTGCTAGATTTATAGCTAATCAGTGCCAGGGAGTGGCACCCTTGGAGGAAGAGCCAATGCCTGCAGCAAAAAATCTGTTTGGAGGAAACTGTAGTGATGCCTGTCACTGTTAAAGAATTTGATTTATGGAAGAGAGTCACAAGCTTTATGGAAGGGAATTGTGAGACAGGGCAGACAGCATGAGGAAGATGTGGGGGATCTAACAATACTCAGCAGCACTTCTCAAGAGGCAGAAATAACAACATGTATCAGCAGCAGGTGATCAGCAATTTGCCCAAATTTTAAGGCCCCCATCCCATTTTTCCATTTGTCCCTTTATACTTCGGAGGCCTGGTGTGTCTGAAAGCCAGCACACAGCCAGCCCAGTTTCCCTTCTGACCAACCCTGGAGTGAGTTTTAATGAGAACTGGAGTGGTGGTGGTGGTAGAAACATATGCTGCCAGAGTGACATTCACTCCTGAGCCTTGCTTACGGTAAGAGGGATGCCTGCTTCAGCTTACATTCTTGAATATTTTAAACCTGACATTCATATCTTGTGTTTTACTACCTGCAGGTTTGGCATACTTAATGTACTTTGAAAAAAGCAAACCACTGCAGAGAGGCCTCTGCAACAAGTGTTGTGTATTAACCATGTGTGTATGACAGAAAAATGCATATCCAACTAAAGCCTCTGTTACATACACACACGTGCCAGCAACACCTTTAAAGTTTTCAGCATTTGGTTTTGGTGCTTAAAATTCAATGATGCTCGTGCTTCAAAAACTGGAAGGATAACAAGAAGACATGAGGTGCCTCAGGGCAATGAAAGTTACTTCTTTGAGGTATTTGTGACACATGATTTAAAATAGGATGCTTAGCTTTTAATTCTCCAAATAATTTCTGTTGGCCATAGATATACAGGAATAGAGTAAATCCATTCCTAGTCTGGTTACTTCTTCTCCTTCACTTCCAAGAAATCCAATTTCAGTTTTAAAAAATGTACATGTAATTAAAGGACATGTAATTCAGCAGAAAGTCTTTAAAATGCATAACTGATTATCTACTTCCTGTAATTGCTGGTTTGTATATTGAAACTTAGATTGAGTTGGCAGACAATAAAAGATTATTTTTTAATTAGATATACTCATCCCTATCATTTGGGAATAGGGGATATTTTCCACCCCTGCTATTCTTCCTATCTGGGAACACGCACTAATCTCTTGCTCGCTATCAATGTCATTTTTTTCCCTAAATGAGAAATAAACAGAAGCTGCCTCTCTTGCAGAAACAGCACAGCTAGGCTGAGTTTTCAGTTTGATAGGATAGTGGTAGCAGGATAGTTTATATATGTAATACGACAAACAGCAAGACTACGTATCCTGCCCTGTTTAAAGCTCTGAGATTCACTTAAAATCCCCAATAAATATTTATCTTCATTCTTCATTAGAAATTCTGCTTTTGCATCAGAAGATTGTTA
This sequence comes from Bombycilla garrulus, assembly GCA_013400315.1. Taxonomy (NCBI): domain Eukaryota; kingdom Metazoa; phylum Chordata; class Aves; order Passeriformes; family Bombycillidae; genus Bombycilla; species Bombycilla garrulus. The sequence continues at coordinate 2,536,273 of VXBU01008198.1, forward strand.
GCACAAAATTATCACCCCCAAACTGTTCTATTATAGGGTCCCAAAATAATTTTTTTCTTTTCCTTGTGACAAATGAAGCAATTGTTAGCTGTATTAAAAGACATCTCATGTAACCTCTTGCCCTGCAAGCTCCATTTAAAATGACAACAACATCTCTAGAGACCTTTCTTTGCTTGGTAATGGGCTCTCAATTTGTGAATCTTTTCTCATGTGGGGACTACATTCCAAGGCCATCAATAGGGTCCCCACACCTTTCCCACTCAGCCTGCCCTGGTCCACGTGCATTGCTGTCACGTGGTGACCAGAGCAGTTGACTTTATGGCCAAGTGCTGGGTGGTTTTGGGTTTATTTTTAGTTGTCCTTTTCATGTAATTCAGCCTCCAGAAAAGGAGGTGGTGGAAGCACTGGCCACCCTTCCCAAGCCTTCTGAGGAAGCTGCCATGAGCCCATGTGTGCAGGCACAGCCAGTCCTGGCTTCACGTTTCTACATGGGAAAGGACGTTTTGTGATTTGGGGCACGTGGGAAAGCTGTCCCTCTAACTAAAGCTACATCACATTTTGCTTGCCCCCAATTTTTAATTAACCTTCTTTCCACACCTGCTTCCTCTTCCAGACTATGCCTTGTCACAGCAGTGCCTGTGCATCTTCTGTTCATGCCATCCCTGACAGCTTCCCCTCTTGACTACTGTAATTCTCCTTCTATTGCATTTTTTGTCCCTGCAGGCCTCTCTCTCTAAACAAAAAAAGGATGTGATTTTTCTCTCACTCCCACTGGCTTTAACTTGTTGTAGTTTACCATATTATTCATGGTTTAAACGAGGCTAAGTGATAGAAGAACGGTGCACAGCGATTTTCGTTATGTCAAAGCCATGCTATTCTCTGCATGCAGGCTATGGTATTATATCCTCCTGTCCCTCTACCACTTTCAAAGGCTTCTTTTCCTCCTGATCAAGCTCAATTGAATGCTAAAGACTAACAGAGCTTGTTTTTGAGCTTGCCTGACCCTGCTCCTCTGATCTCATATCCACTCCCACACACATTTACTTAGATTTTCTAATCTGGCTATCTCCTGTGGCTGCCCAGCTCCGAGCATCTGGGTATTTGTGGTTATTTATGCTTTCCATTTGTCTGATGTGTCAAACCCGTGAGTCATTTTCCCTCTCAGGCTCACCTTTGCAGCTTCTCTCACCCTCCCAGCTGGCGAGCAGGCGCCACTGCCATCCTCCCTTTCCACCTCCTCGGGGCTGCGCTGTGATGCTTCACTGCGCAGCTCTGGTTGGGTTGACCTGACTCTTCTTTCTCTTTATGATTTCACAAGACCTGGTGGCTTTTCTTTCTTGCACTGAGTGTCCAGAAACCCCTCATCTGGCTGGTGTGTGTATGCACAGCCATTGGGACGTGACGTCTTCCTCCAGCACAGCTGCCACGCTGCCCTGTCACACAGGAGCCCTTGCTCCAGCACCCTTCATCCAGCTGATTTCCACCTCTTCTCTGTCCCGAAGGTGTCTGAGGAGGGTGATGGGCTGTCCCCTGAAGGCACACGCGGCTGTGTCCTGCTGGGCACGGCAGGATCATGGGGTGTCTCTAACTGCGAGTCCAGGGTGTGATTTAGCTGCTGGTGGCACCACGTGGGTTTTCCCACTCTGGTCTGCACCCAGGCACCTTCCTGTGATTAAACTGTGCTAATAAAGCAAGCTTTGTCAAAGTTGGTGTTTTTCAGGCTGCATTTTAATGACATTGACTCAGGATTTATGTTCCTGTAATAGGATCCTAACGTGTGCAGGCATAGGTTGCTCCTTCCTTTCCTTCAGTAATTGCTCTGCTGCCCTTTATGTGGAGAAGAGAAAGTGAGAGGTGCTGAGCAGCTGAGTAACCTCTAGCTGCTACTGCATCTTCAGGAGGCCTTTCAGGCTGGCAGGTATAACCTTTGGAGAAGACGTATGCTATCATCACTCTTCCTCTCCACCCAGCAAGCTACAGCTGAGGTGATATGTGATCAGATGATTCAGAGAAGAACCCCAGGGCAGGACTGCCTGAAATATCCAGGTGTCAACTACACTCTCATCTCTATGTAGCTTCTTTTCTACTAGGGAACACATAATACCATGTGGGTGCCCTGCTGCCCAGAGCAGCAATTTTCATGTGCGTATGTGAGCACATGAAAACAAACCTTGAGAGGTTTGTGCTTCTTCCCAAGGCTGGAGAAGATTCTGTGGAACTTTTTTCCTTTGCAACATGTCCAACAATGTCTTTCGTCTCAATATGACAAAAGCATTTGAGATTACCCAGACAAAAAGGAAGAAAATGCTTATAATCCTGTATAAGTGACAGCATTACTGATATAAATTATCTTAGGGATCTTCCACTGTTTCAGAAGGTTTGATCACACTGACTTGGAGTGAAACCAGAGAAGCTGAGCCTTCTTCTGAGCTTTACTGAACTTTTTAAGGCTGGCTGGTCAGTGGGTGCCATCCTCTGATCATACATCCCTCACCAAGCCTCCGTTTTGCAACAAGCTTGTGAGAGAGCTGTGCAAAGTGGAGTTTTTGTGGAGTTTGACCATAGGAGAAATGGTGTCAGATCTTATATCCCTCCTTCTGCAGAGATCAATTCAGGGAAATTGAAGCAGTCACCCCAAGTCTTCAATGGGAGTGAGTATGGCTGGGAAGAAACAAGGTTGTATTCCTGAAATCTCAAGGCACTTCTCTGGAGCTGCCAAGTTTTCTCACAAAGTCAGTTTATAACAACTCCCATCCAGCATTTCTGGCTCTTAAGACTGAGATTCATTGTTCTGACTGTTTGATTAGAGGGTTCAGACCCATTCTGGAGGGTAGAGAGGTCCTGGTTCCCTTCCAATGGGACACTTTAACCAGTGCTCTGCACACAACAGAGCAGGCAGCACTGTAGGATCCCTCATATCCAGTGAAAATGAGTGTTTTGAGCTACTGTACACTGAGAACATACACTTTCTTCCCTTTCTTACCCTACAGTGTTTTAAGTTAAGCTATTCATTGCCTCTGTCCGGGATTTCAGAGATTGTTCAAGGAGAATAAAAACTTCAGATGCATATTCTGCACGTGCCCAGATTTGCTCTGGAGCACCTGTGATGTGTCCAGCATTTCCAGGAGCCACAGGCCTTTGGTCTGTACCCTGGACAGATGGTCTGTATATGCACAATAAATGCCATGTGTTTCTGAGCACAGACCATCTGCAAAACGTGGGCAGAGCATGACTGATGCTTCCTGAAAACCTGGGACAGAAATATGGCAACCCTATGGCTGATGCTCTGCAGTGTGACCGAGACCAGGATTTTTCAAAGGGCTTCAGCCTTTCTGCTGCTGCTGATCTCAGCAAATCCTTCAGAGCAGATGCTGAGCAGGGCTTGGACTCCACGAGTGGGTCATTTGGTAGGACAGATGTTGCACATGCTGGATATGTGAGTGCAGCAAGGAAAGGCAAGGAAATGCTTCACTGGGAGGCTGTTTGAAAACTGTGGTGTTGTGTGGAAGGCTGCAGAGTGCAGCTGAGGTCAGGAAGATATTTTAACACTAATTCAGTATGATGAAAGGGCTGTGTGGCTCTTTTAATGGAGTTCTACAGATACAAGAATGCACCTACTTGTATTGAAAGCTATTTTATTTATTCACTTATTAATCACCCTTGAAATTACATTTTATTGTAAAAGTATCACTATTTTCTTCTCCAGTGGATACCTGATTAACATCTTGTAAGCCACATATGCCCTGGTAAATGACAGTGATGTGTTTCCCAGCTGATAGCTAAATAATTCTCAAAATGTGTTGTTGTCTCAGCACCTCTGGTAGACTACACTGCCCACTTGATGAACCCTCCCCAAGCAGAACAAAATTTACTTTATTTTGCACTAATTTTGAATGGTATTAACCTAAACATTCAGCAGTGTGAAATTTCCCAAAAGCTTTTCTGCTGAGTTTCCCCAGTTGGTACAACTCATATTTTAAACTCTCCCAAATGAAAAGGTCATCCCATTTATTCCAAGCCTTACTTGAGATTTTCCTATAGCCAATATTTATATAGGAGAACACTCATTAGCCCAGTACTGCTGCATCTCGAGAGTATTTTGTAGATTTTTCAAATTTGCAGCTCTCCTATATTAAAGAAAGAATAGAAGATAGTTTTTGGGACAGACAACCTGTTCTCAGAGGAGCAAAACACAAGTTTCAGGAATGAAGATTCCCATCCTCCCACTGTGGCTGTCACTGTCTCTGGAGTTTCTGGGTCCTCTGGAGCTTCTGGGGATAATTCAACAGCACATCACAAGAAGTTCATTTTAACCTCTTGTCTTGCCTCACCTCATTACTCTCATTTCCCATTCCCTTTCTTTTCTCTCTGCTTTCTCCAAGCCCTCCCATCTACCAGCTCTCTGTTTGGATGTGCTGGGTCACTGTGGTCTGCAACACCAAGAAGATGGAGATTCTTCTGAAGGCATTACGCTTTCTGAGCTTAGCTTCTCTCTCAGATGTGGTCCTTGCCATACTTTTGTGATTGTCCTTGCCATCCTACTATTCTTTAGCACTATTATCTTTGCTGAAAAAGCGGTGTGTGTAAAGTAACCATCTAAGTTTGCAGCTGGAACCATCAAGTCTTTCAGCTGTTGCCTGTCTGCTCCGCTCCTTTTCACACAGTTTATTTTATTCATAGGGCTGGACAGCCCACTTCTATTTACTTTTGTATCCTTTGCAACATCTCGCACAGTTTGAGTTTTGGCATTTTAGTCTCGAGCTTCTTGGCCTCTAAAGTACTGTTCTCTTTCCTGATTGTCTTTTTTCCAGTCTTTGTTGGCCCTTGGTTGATTGCTATGACACTTTGTTGAGGTAGTTTACCCATTCACTCACATTAACAGTAATTTTTACAGGCTTTATTTTTCCCTGGCTTGGGACATGTACTGGAGGTAGTTTCTGTACTTTTGGCTGAAAGGAATGACAGGCCTTTCCCACATTCTTGCTTTTCAGCTTTTTAGTCCAGCCGAGTTTGCTAATTAGTCCCCTTAATTTCTCAGATTTTTTTGTCCATTCAAAATGTAGAACCTTAATTACAGACCTATTTTTGTTTACCCTTCATTTAATTTAAACTGAATCAACTTGTGATCTCTCAGTCAAAGGTTGTTTTCTTTGATCGTTTCTTCTGTAATGCGCTTTTTATTTACCAAAATGAAGCCTAAAATAGCATCAGTGGTTCAGCTCTCTTTGGTGAATTAATTTGTTGGCAATTACATCTAAGACTGTCTGGGCCATGCTGCCAGTAGTAGCTTCTGTGTCTGTGAAAATGTATTTATTTTCCTCAAATCTCATTCCTTAATGACACGGTGCATCATCTGTGATATTGATAAAGAAGTAAATAAAATGCTAAAAGTCTGGAGAGGAACAGAAAACACAACAGGGAGCATTTTTATGTCACTTTGTAATTCTTTAATGCTGTATGCATTTCTGGTGCATCCCATCTCATAAAGGATATAGAATACATGGAAAAGGTTCAGAGATGGGCAGCAAGAATGTAATATAGAAGAGCTTCTGTCTGAAGAACAACTGACTGAGATAACAGGCTTCAAGCTGGAGGTAATTGGAGGTATCTATACTGACAGATGGGATGCCGTAAAAATGGTAAATAAGCAGGGATTGGTCACTGTATTCCCTTAGATAAGAGAATATAAGGGGTTATGAGGAAAACCCAGCAGATGGTTAGTCCAAAGCAGGCAGAAAAATATGTTTCTTCTTATGGTGTGCAGTTCTGTGAAACTTCTTGCCACGGGTTGCTGTGCCTGTTTTATAGGGTTCAAAACAAACAAACAAAAAAAAGCAAACCAGCCCTAGGCAGATTAATGGAAGAAAAAAACAAAACTATTGAAGACTTTTGCCAGTACCTCTGACTCAGAAAGCCTAGACAGGCAACATGCTTATCCTGAGGAAGTATCACCACAGACTTTCTGTCTTATATTCTGCCCTGGACATCTGTCTTTGGCCATTTTTTGGAACAAGATGGATTTCTAATGTGTAGGAATGCCTCTATAACCCCACAATCAGTGATGAGCAAATGACTTTAGCATACTGAGATTTTAATGACTCCAAAATGATTCCCACTTGGTGACTAGGGACAACATAGGAAGATTATAGGGCGGTGAGGCACTTGAAGAGGTTGCCCAGAGATGGGGATGTCCCACCCCTGGAAGTGTTCAAGGACAGTTTGGATAGGGCTCTGAGCAACCTGGTCTAACAGGGAGGTGGAACTAGATAGTCTTGAAGGTAAAATCATTCTATGATTCTATGATTATTAGCAATTTATTTTTTATTTTCCTCTCTCTGGATAGTGCTACAAGTCTGGGCTGCACTCAGTTCTGTGTGGTATGTTCTTACCATTTCTGTTTAACTTCCAGCCAACTTTTCAGTTGGAAATTATCTCAGTGCTTTCTCCATGCCCTGGTAGACAGTATGTCACTAAGAGAAATGCCAGGGAAGCACAGAATTCTGCTCCAGGTCTTCTAAGGAATAAAGGCAGGTGATGCCAAACAATTAAGAAAGTGTTATTGACTAATAATTGTGACCAAGTTAATGGCCTCATGTGTTGCATACCAGTGCCACAGTGTTCTTAGGCATCAGAAATTCTGTGAGTCCGCTGAGACCACTGGACTCTGCTACCAACACTTATTCTGCTCTGTCTTACCTCTCTGTTTGCAGAAAATGCTGCCAAAGCTGAGTTCATATCATGCAAACCTTTAACAGCTGCCTGATGTTCCTTTAATCTTTCACATATGCTGCATTCAGCCCCCTTCCAGTAAAAAACACATGTTTTTTAAATGCTGCAGCCTCCTATAGGAGGTCTAAGTTTTGACTTATGACCTGCAAACCAAAGGTAAGCAGGAGTGTGCAGTTGTTGTACGAACTTTGGGGTTGCTCAGACAATGGGATTGTGTTCAAAGGAGTGGGATCCTCCACCCTGCTTTTGGTAACTGGCTCTTGCTTGCACGAAGACACAGATCTGTCTTGGCACATGTGGGGAGAATAGTCTCTTTCCTGCATTGTTTCTTTCTCCAACTTTTGTCTTGCCTGTTAAGGTCATTAGTTCCTCGGGCAAACTGTGTGCACTGTTTGTTCAGAGCTTAGAACAAAGAGATCATAGCCAGGCCCCCAGACAGCACCGTAGCGCTGCTATGAATGATCCTTTCTCAAACTGCACAGATCATACCAGGGAACTCCCACTTGGATGTTTCCAGACTGGTCATATGCACATCATTCTGATGATTGATTTTTTGTGGTTGCTTTGAAAATCAACAGTTTACTATGGGTTCAATGCGAACAGTAAAATAAAGAAGCAGTGTTCTTACCATGTCTCTCATGAGATAATCCCCTTTGGATATTTTCCAAGCTTTCTTCTTCCTGAGGACTTTTTTTTACAGTTTTTGTCCCTAAAAATCTTTGATCGTTGTGCCTACATTAGTCTACTTTTGGAGCATCTCAAATTAAAGCTCATCAAAAGTTGCTAATTTTTTAAAATTCACAGATGCATTTAAAAATTCTTTTGAATACCTTCCTACTCCTTCACCTCCCAGAGTACCTATTTTTCATTAACACATTCTTTTTAAAAACCTTTTAATCTTCTTCACCTTCACTTTATGTCAGTCTATGGCTGATTGATTCAGCATGTGCTCAAAGCTAGGACTAGAATCCTTCCTGTTTTCTTCAGCACTTCCAGCTACCTTCCTGGCACTGTCCTACCCTTGTTCTGACTCTTTATCATCAGTATTTTGTACTTTCATTTGTACTTTCAACTTCAGGAAGTGCTCCCTCAATTTTTTTTCTGTGAGAGGGCCACCAGGAGTTTGCTGACTTCATGTAGCCTCCCAGTTCCTGTCTCATTTAGTGGCTTCTGAGCCTGGTTAGTAGAGTGACTCACCAAAATATTTTGCATCTCGCTGTATCAGCTGAAAGAGCCCTTTTGCATCACCATGAATTTATATATAAATATGTATGTGCCATCCTGCTAACTTAGGGTTCTATTTACCTGCTCATGTGCCTGTCTATCAAGCACTGTTCTTGATGGAAATTACCTCAATGTCTCTTCGTTACTTTAAAGTGATTTCTAGACAGCCACTTATCAAAGAATATTAACATTGATGGCAGATCTATTTCCCTATTCCTGCAATTAAAAATTCTATCCATTGAAACGTTTTTGTATGGGCCCATGACTGAAGCAAAAATATGAGGAAATTCTGCCTGGGAATGCAGTAATATTTTGTGTAGCAGAGGGCAGTAGGACCAACTACAACGAATGTGATATTCCATGAAGCATACAGGGAGAGAGGAATTGAGCTCCATTAAATTCAGCTAGCTATTAACTTCAGTGAGGCAAAGAGTCCTCCCTCCCCTTCTCCCTTGCATGACTCACATAAGCAGAGATCCTGAGAGCTGGTCCTGATAAAAGGTGCTGTGTAAGCTGTGGTAGTCTGAAATACAAGGGTTTTTTTCCTTCTGTTCCCCTTTTCTTTGATGTGTTAGTGCTTTATGCATTTGGAAGTTTAGGAGCTACCAGGATTTCTGGACCTGATGCTTTTACTTTGTCCGTAAGGGCACTGTAAGACAGGCTGGTTTCAGCAGACCTATTATTTGACAAGGGCTATTTACTCTCTCTGGTTTGGGGCATCTAATATAAATAGCTGAATAAGGCATCAAGGCCCACTGTTCAGTCACAGGACTTTATCTGGCCCGTTTCACATGAAAACTCATTCAAATACCATTCTTGAACTATTCTGGAAAATTATGGCATGCACCTCCTGGAAAATTACACAGGGACCTAGTTTGCACGGGGCAAATAGTACAGTATTTTTTCCTTTCTCATGATTCCCAGAATAGGCAGGCACTAAATTGAGCTCTGCACAGCAGTGCTCCCTGCTGCAGCTGGTATCAGTGTGACTGTCACTGTGCTCCCACTACAGCAATCCTTTCATATGATACATGAGATGTTCCTGGCCTGGATCCAAAGGGCAAAGGGGAGAAGGATAACAGTACAGGCCCTGGCTTTTGTGCATTTTGTTTACTGGAACATCCTTTTAACTGTTCAACAGTGTACACTGCTGGGTTAGGCAAAAGTCATTAACATTGCCCTCGGTAAGAGGATCGAGTAATAGTGCCATATGCTCCTATGCAGTGACATGCAATCAGTGTCTAGAAGAATTTTAAAACTCAAAACCAGGTTAGACTCATCTACGCTTATTTTGCTTTACTTGAAGGGTATACACCTTCACCGGTGTCATTGAAGTATGTGTATAAAGCAGAGGTGCAGAAGAACCAGCAAATCAGTTTTTTCCTTGAATAACTCTTTTTTCTGTAGCCTGACTTTGTTTTAAAGGAAAGTCCACTTGTCCCATTATTTATGGAGTCAGGGCTCTGTGCCACCACTCCTTGCTCTGGAGAGCTGCTTATCATGACTTCATCTCTGTGACCCGAGATATTCCCTAAAGACCACTGCCAGGCTGGGCCCTCACAGCCATCTGAAGAAGTGCAGAGCTCCCTGGATAAGTATGAAGCCTTTTCAGCTCTGTGAAGCCATCAAAAAAAAAAAAAGAATTAAGCAATGGGAAATTTGGTAACATTGAACCTGATGTGTTCTTTGCAAGATGCTCAGATCCGTGTTGGCTCCCACCTTAATCCACCCCTGCTGACATGCATCAAGCATAAATCAGCACAGAGCCTGGCCCCTGTACTGAGTAAACATTAACTAATTAATCCTCCTTACAGCCTTCAGAGACTGCAAAGGAGTTATTATTATACTTCTCTTCATAGATTGTAACTGCAGCAGTGTGGATAAAAGATTAAAGGACACAGACATAATGATTTGCTGTACTTGGGTACAGAAGAACTCTTCGACCTCTCTTGAGCACTTTTCGCATAATTTTTAGCAGTCCCAATTGAATAAGAAACAGGTGGGGCTGTATAAACTATTTCAAAACAAGCTTCAGGGCCTTATCCTTATCTGTGTTACGCCTACAAATCCACAGAAATTCTGTTTGCTCCTTGGAGGGGTTTACAGCAATGCTGAAAATCAGAATCTGGCCTATCATATTAATATAAAATGTGAGGGGAAAATACCCAACAACAAACAAAGGGCAATGCTGAATATAAGTTTGTTACAAGGAAATTGGTTATGTTTGGGTTTTTTCCTACATTAATGCTGTCCAGCAGTCCTCTGTGTATTCTCAAGGAAAAGACTTTGTTATATCAGTGAAGTATATTGAAAATGAAATCAGTGGCAGCACCAAATGTGCCCAGACATGACAAGACTTTTAAACAACAACAGAAGAATTCTATCTCCTTTCCTGTTTGTTCCATGTTAACTTAAAGAGATTGGTGCTGACTTTTTGGAATGGGTGCAGCAAGCTGTAAATGATGTATGAAAATTAAATGAAAAGTCTCTGCCCAGGACACTGTGCACAGCAATCACTGCTGAGGCAAGTTAATAACTCTTTGCTCCTGTACACTCTGACATGAGATGGAGCCAGAGAAACCAGCAGTGAAGAAATTGGAACAACTAACCAAAAATATCCTGGACAGGACGTTTGCTGATTCTTCACTCAACATCATTTTGGGTGATAGTGTCCTTTACCAGGGTTGAAATGGAAGAGACCCAAACGTTCATAACCCTTCCTGTACAAGCCAGGTGGTTTGCTCACAGGTAAGGAACAAGTCAGACCGTGATGCCAACCTCTCAGGTCCTGTTTTGTCCTGTCTCTCTTTCACAACTTTGTTTACTGTCCTCCTGTGTTGCACCATCAGGCCCCTGGGGATGTGCAGTTGAGAGAGACTCAAATCAAAAGGGCAAAATGAAGCTGCTACAAGTGTGTGGGTACAGTTGGCACCTGGTGGTTGTGTCAGCAGTGCTGAGCACGGTGGCAGAGGGCAGTTCTCTGACCCAGTTACTGGAAGGAGCCCTGGTAGTTCCTCTGCAGTGCAACGCCACAAACAGTGATTATTAAAAATTCCTGCAAGGGCTCTGCCATATGAATGCACAGTCTCTGTGCAGATAAAGGGTAAAAAGCTGATGTCCTAGCTACTGATGCACTGGTTAGAAGTTGCTCTTCAGAGCTGTGAGCTTGACCTATTCCTGTGTCCTCAGGTGCTGGACTGACCAGATATTTCAGCAAACATGCCTCATCTGGCATTCCCTTTGGGACATTTGCTGTGTAGCTGCACTTCACTTGTCCTTTTTGCATAAGTAACTGGTGCAAGTGTAAACTAAACCAAATAGAAATTAAAAAATAATCCAAATTAAGCAATATGCCATTTGTGTGGTACTCCTTCACAGCCCAGAAGCAGAGGGACATGGAATTTAATTTAGGCCAGTCCTCTGCTGCATTTCAGATAAAGGATTTTTAATCTAGTTGTAGGTTGATAAAAATACCCCTCTCTGATCCTGCAGGCAACTTTTTCTGCCAATTTTCTTAGCACAGAAGAAGAGAAGGGAAGAAATAATTGAAAGAACGCTGCTGCATAGAAAATGACACTGACAGAGTAATGCACTTTGGAATTGCATACTCTGCCAAATCCTTGTTTTCTACTCTTTTTTCCTTCCTTTCTTCTTCAGAAATTTAAAGCTATTGGTATTCCTCAGCATGATTAGGTAGTGTTTGGGTTTTATTTTGTTGCTTTTTTTTATTTTCTGAGCACTAGCCAGGTAGCAGTATTTTAAATACAAAATTATTTGATTCCTCTACTCTGGAGTGTTATTTCAAATTTCAGAGTACAACTTGTTCCTTTCCACCTCAAGCAGAAAATTTTCAGGGTTAATTTATTCATCTAATTGCTGGATGCACATGTGGTATTGCAGTCCACAGTGATTTTATGGACTTAAGGCTATGGTAATGACTTAATAAACATGCATGTGTACATGATTTGAAGGCAATGTATTCTCTTGAATGTAACATTTCGGAAAACATGGCATGAAAAATAAAAGGGTAGCCAGAGGCATATCTCAGTGGAGGCGTCAAATGCTGAGCTTTTAGTATTTTTTCCAAATTAAAGACTCTGTTTATAAAAGGTATTACCTGTCCAGCTTTCTGACAATTCATGAACATTTGAATGATCAAAAAAACCCTCACAATTTAAAACTTCCTCCTTTTTTTTTTTTTTTTTTCTCTTCCTTTGCCTCAATGCTCTTTTGAGTCCTGGTCTAGGGTCTTGAAATTAGTGTGCAAGTATCCACAGAAAAGCAAAGGTCAGCTGAGTGGGGAAAAGGAGTAGGACAAGTTTGATGGACAGCTTTCAGGAAGGACATGTTAGAAAATCTCTGTTGTGGTCTATGGAAGGGTAAGGGAGGTCAGGAGGGAGGGACAAACTTCAAGAGCTGTTGATTGAGGGGCTGGTTAATTACACCACGCCAGCTTAAACGAAACCCAACACAAATGCACCTCTGTTAAAGTGTATGAATTTGCACTGGTTGACTGTTGAAAGGAGGGAGGGTTGGACTCTCTAAACGTTGGTCAAATTTTATGCTTGAAAGTTAAAACCATTTTTGATTGTCCCATTGTCAATTATTAAACCTGATGGCCTGGATGCAGCTTCCCACTTGGGAATGAACCCAACACGTGCCTGGGGATGCTCACCCTCTGCATGGCTCCTTCTTTTCCCCTCCCCTATTCACTGCCCCAACCAGGGCACCAGCCACGATGGGGCTTTGCCTGACCCCACTTGGCAGCTTGTTTTCTCTTCTCCAGTCTAACGCAGCCATGATGTGTGCTGGCAGTGCTGCATGAAGTGCTAAGGTTTTGGTTTGTTTTTTTGATGAGGCAAATTTCCACTGGCAAGCAAGCATCGCCTTGAGTGCTCTCTTAATAACAATCTGGTGAAAAGGCTGGTTCTCTGATAACTGGGGGGAAAGGAGCTGCTTGCAATGAGAGTTGTGTTTGTGTACTGAATTATGTTGGGTGCGAGGACTCCAGTTCTTTAAACTTCGCTTTCCCAAATATATACTCTGTTGCTTCATACATCTAGTGGAATGGTTTTTAACGACATCCAGATCATTAAAACTTGAGACCGGGTGCCAAGCGGTTGGCCAATAGCAGAAGTAAAAATCTTTGAGTCTTGGAAAGGTCTGGAAAAGTGTTTTAGCCAGTGCCTAGGCCTTATACCTGCAATACTTCAGGATATTTTTTTTTCCTGGAACTGGACAGGTCACAAAGTTTCCAAATGTTTTAGCTCAATTTTGAATAGCATTCAGCTCACTTCTTAGTATAGCTCTGGTCTGTATGGCAGAGGCTCACCTGCACTTAGCATCTCTGCTTCCTTTAAGCTGTGACCAGAAAATGTTTCACTGGCAACACTTAACTGTCACTTCAGATGGAAAAGCCCTCCTTGAACTGTCACAGTGAATTAAGCTCCTGCCACAATGGCTATTTTTGACCTTGACCAGATGAGTCCCCTCTGGATACCTGTAAGCATTTCAGCAGGCTGTGGATTTGGATGCCATCTCAGCCTGCTCTAGCTCAGGGGACTCTTCTGGGACATGACCAGTTTGTTGTCTGAAGGCAGATGTAAGGAAGGCCCAAACCCTTCAGAGAAACCTGTGGCTGATGGGAAGGAGCATCCTGCATCTCACTCAAAGTCCTTGACTTTGTAATATGGATTTGCCCATCCAACCCTGCCCCTGAAAATCTTCTTTCTGCTGAAACTGATTTTCAAGTTTTGTGGAGGTAAATGGTGATGAATTGTTCTGCTTGAGCCACAGCATTTTTCCTCCAAAAATGTCACACTTTTTGGAGAAAGATCTGTTGAAGGACATGACTTTGTGTCATGCCCTGCTGTGACTCTGAGGCACAGTTGAGGTTTTCTCTTGCTGCTTCCCTGCTCCCAAGAAGCCAAGTTTAACTCATCTTTCTATTAAAGGAAGGAGCTAATGCTGAAAAATGAGCCACAGACGTGCAAGTCTTTTGAAGCCTGTGGTGGTTGCAGCTGTTGTCTGCCTTGGTGAGAGCCGCATCTCCCTCCCCTGTGCTTGATGCAAAAGTAACAAGAGAGTTATTATGGATTTCAGTTGGGTTTATTCAGTCTGGAAGATGTGATGAAATGGTCTCCCACTTTCACGTTTTCTGTCCTGGATGTTTAAAAGAAGGAGAGCTGTCTGTGCATCTGTCCATCCCTACAACTGCTGTAGGTCCTTGCTCATGGTGCTTAGTGGCTACTCAGCCATCACACCCATTAAAACCCAAAGGGGCCACGAGTTCCCCCTGCCCTTGGTGTCCAGCACTGTGCCTCCATTCTGACCGTAGTTCTTGTGCTCCCTGCTGCTTCCTACACCCATTATTTTTCATTTGGCCACTGCTGGTTTTGCTAGCTAGGTGCCATTTGTCATAACTGCTTTATTGAAGCAGGGGAGAGATTGGGCTGGGGGGTGAGTGTGTGTAACTTCACAAGTTACTGCCACAGCACCAGATCCCATCAGCAAAGAGCTGAAGGTGACTGCAAGCACATCCTGGAGAGTGTCATTCATTATTCCCACGTACAAGCAAGATGAAGCTATTCCTCTTTGCCCTCTTGGGAGGTGCTATTTAGAGGAGGAAAAGGCATGTCTTTCTTCAAAGATCATACAAGCTAACCAAACTAGGTAAGGGAGGGAGAAAATAAATATTACCCTGACTACTGAGAACAAAAGCAAGGCTTGGAGGTGCCAAATGATTTGCCTGAGTTGGTATAAGCAGTCTGTAAAAGAGCAGAGGTGGGAAGAGACCCCAAAGCTCTTGCCCCGCAAACAGTGTCCTCTGAAATATGTGGTCAAGAAAATGGCAATTTCATAAAAATCCAGCAGTTGCCTGTGGACTCTGACACCTTAAAACAAGTGACATAATTAAAACAAAAATATTAATCTGTTTATTTCTCTGATCATATTTTTGTCATATAAAAACTGATTGTTTCCCCCCCCCACTGTTTTCATTGTTATTTGTCATTGTTACTGTATTTAATAACTAAGGATTAATTATTTTTGATAGCAAAATTCATCAAAATTCCTGAGTCTAAATGCTCCAGAATTCCTGTTCTCAGAAACTTTTGCAATTTAATTCCTTCCTCTGACTTTGAACTAAAAGGTACTGGAATGTATTGGTGTTTGTCACAAGACTAGTTGCATTCTGGTGAAGGATGGAGAGCAATGTGCTTTGTACTATTTTTTAAAGATTGGCCCTTTATTGTAATATTTTACCTAGTTAAAAATAGAAATGATGTTCATTGCATGGGGAAATAGGCTTGCAATACACTAGTGTTGTTTTCAGAAAGACTGAGTTCTTAATTACCTACAAAAAATTTGCCTGATACACTCAGGCACTATGAATATAACCCCTTAATTAACCATTTAATTTGTCTAAATTAAAGAAAGATAATTTAGAATATTCTCATGAAGACATTTGGGTCATTAACACCATCTTTATCCTCTGCATCAAAAATGACAAAAATATTTTATTCTTTCATTGAGTTGGGGTGTAAGGTTTTATTTTCTTGGTTGAGCAAAGGAGATCTTGGTTCCTAACTCTTAATTCTGTATTTCTAATCAAAAAAGAGCACACTCTGGCTTCATTGTTCCCCCTGTTGCCACAGGCTGCCTGGCCCCAAAGGCTGTTCTGCTCAGGAGAAGGAAGTTAAGTTACTGCCCCCGACAGACCTCCCTGTCAGCTCTTCAGGATATCGATGCTGGTTTGTTTGGTGGGAAAACACCCAAAGTCAACACAGGGAGGCACTGGAAATAGCATTCAGATGGTCTGGGGACACACAGTGGGTCGGGTGGAAGCACATGAGAGAGCTGAGCACAGTAAGGAAGCATTTAATGGAACCCTTTAATGACTGTGTAACCGTGTTTCTCTTTGGCTACCAGGATCTCCCCGGAGCACTTGCCCACTAGCCAGTAGTGAACACATCTGTTGTTGGTAGAGATTTTTCTGTTGACTTGTCCAGGGCTCAGGCGTGAAACCTCTGCCTTGAGCTTGAAGGTAATTACTGCTGCATAGCACAGACATGTGGGGCTGATTAGTTCCAGGCTAGATAGTGAGAGGGTGTCGATGGTTCCCAGGTAGAAATGGGAATAGGACAGATGCTTTGCTCCTGGCAATTGTGTGTTTAGTTGAGGCTCATTCCAGAGGAAGATTTGGGTACCCAAAGAAGAACAGAGGTAAAGTTAGGTCTTGCAGACAAAACTGTAATGTGGATCTGCTGCTGCCTAACCCCGAGAGTGTCTGGGTTCGATATCTGTGTAAGCATCTGCAGCAGCACTTCTGCGTGCCCAGGGCTGCCCTGCCTTATTGTGATCCAGGACTTCAAGTGGAAGTACATTGAGCACCACTCAGAAACTCTCCTGAGGTGTTTCAGTTACCTGAAGAGAGGCAAAGGCCATGTTGGTCATATCCAAGGAGAAATAGCATCCACAAAGGTTTTCTGAGGATGGTGGCTCTGAGCTGAGGTAACCAAGTTCTGTTCTCTCCTCTTTTGTGCCTGAGGCTGATCTGGGTCTGATCTTCAGCCCAGGAATGAGGAGCAACTGTCTGTGACGGTGGCAGGTGATTGAAGAGGGACCAAGGACCACAGTTACCAAAGGTATTCCTGTCACAAAGAGTTGGGAAATTTTTAATGATAAGAGGGATGCACACTAGGTTCCTTGGTGACGCTAAGTGCTAGGCTGTAGTTCTACCTGTGCATTAATGAAACACTACTGAAGTTAAAATTGAACTGAGTCTCACTGCAGAAGAGCTGATTAACTGTTTTGGGTTTTTTTGTTTGTTTGGGGTTTTTTTTTATTTTTTTATTTTTTTGTTATTGCCCTCTTTTTTTTTCTTTTTGATTCACAGAGCTGTGCTTTTATGCTCTTCCATTACACAATTTAATGCCACTACTGTAGATGAATTAATCTTCTGAGAATGGCTGTGGCTGTCCTTTACTGATGGGGGAGGAGGGCAGCAGGAATGACTTCAGTGCTTCTTTAATTACTGATCTCATTAATTACCCTCCAAACCAAGTGGGTTTTTGCTCAGGGCTGTTTCAACAAGCCAGAATGTCCTTCTGGAACTGGTTTACACCTGAAAGGGTAATTGCTTCCTGACTTTACGTTTAAATATTTCCAAAACCCAACAGCATCTCATCCAGCTTCATCACACATCTCCTCCCTCTACAGCACTGGGCTTACCCCAGTTAAGAAAGTTCCTTATTTAGCCCCATCTTAAGACACCTGCCTGATGATAATCCAGACACAGCCTGTAGCTGTTTGAATTGTTTGTCCTCTGCATGCCTGATATGGTCAGGACCAGAATTTCAATCCTGTGGTTTATATCTTGAATAAATGGGACTGGCAAAAAACCCTTGGACAAACCCAAAATGGACAATGCTCTGCCTGAGGAGCCTCTCAGCAAACTGTCACCCTGCAGCTCCTTCTGCTGAAATTGCTGAACGCTGTGCCTTGGCCCACAGGATACACTGGTACAGTGCCAGAGAAGCAGTCAAAAAAGAAAAAAACCCAACCCAACCTACCAGAATTCCTCTTTCCTCTGGAGGTCTCTGAACAAATGTGGTTCTGGCAAGGAAGGAGGATAAAAATGATCCTCTTTGTGGGTGCACTGCACCAGCTCAGTGCTGCCGTGTTGCTGCTCTACAGGCACTTTATGAGTGATGTGACAGCTTCCCTGACTGAAGTAATTCCAAGTACTGTAACATGAAGTGTCAAGGCAGACAGTAGAAAACATTTCAATCCTTTTCATTAGAACAAAGCACTATTCTCTTGACGGCTTTCACATGCATATTGTTTAGCTATTATGTGCTAACCTTGACTGTTATATTCCAAGCACAATAGCAGTGGGAGCTTTCTGCTTTTTTTTTGTTCATTTCTGATCATGGTAAGAGGATTTCTCTTTTTTTGCAGGGTCAGTAAAATATTCAGTTATAAAGGGGGAAAAAAAAGTAAAAAAGAAATATTTATGTTGCAGAAGCAGTGAAAAGAAACTTTGAGGTCCCCTCTTGTGTCTCAGTTTTCAGGTAGGTCAGATGGTTCCCAGTATGGTTTTTTACCCCAGAGTGGCTCGTACTTCTCTTGACAGACATCAAAGTCTGCAAGTGCATCCTACCTAGACTGCTCGTGTGACAAGTGACAGCCTGATGCTAAAGTGACTGCAATGTCAGCTACAGAAAGCCTCAGGCAATGTGCAGCAGGTAAACGGTTAATTAAAATGATTCTTCAAGGATACCTTTAAGGGAACACAGAGCCTTTCCAAATCTCTGCAGGGAGTTATTGATGGAAAATGCCGCTCTACTTTTTAGCTCAAGGATGCGCACAGGTTGGGTTACCTTAACAGTTTCTGACATTTCATCTGTCTGACCATGAGGTTGCTGAGATTGGAAGATTAAATTGCTCCTGAAAGAATGAGATGTGACACAGGTGAAAGCCAAAGATAAAGATACCAAAATGTGTAAGCAACACATGAGAACCCCTGATAAAGCCTGAGCTCCTTTTTAGGTCCAGGTGGGCCATGAATGCTGGAGGACAGTTCTCCTTGTTTTCTCAAAGGGCTTTGTAGTCTTTGTTGCCCAAAGGCCTGATTGATTTTTTTGTCCCATTCGCCTGAGTTAACCTTTTCCAGTTTCCACAATCTCATCTTTCCCTCATACTTTTTTCTCTCATCTCATTCTTTATTTTTGAAAAACCTCATTTTGTTCAACTCACAAAACTTCTCAAAGTAAAGCATTTCCCATCCACATCCAAATCCTTCTTCCTGACCTCTTTATCTCTTTCCATCCATTCCTACCTTCTCCCTCACACCAGCTCCCAATCTCATTTTTTCCTGCCCCAAACCGGAACTCTAAAATTACCCTCTCCCGTTGCCATCCTTTCCCCTCCAGTGGACTCAGCTCTTCCCTTTCCGCTGTTTGATTTTTCCTCCTTTCTCAGAGCCAACGCCTGACAGAGGAGTCCCTGATTATATGTCTTCATTGTAATTAAACTGGGCCAAAGCCCATTTGCTGGCTCTGAAAGAGCCAGTGGCACAGCCTGGCTCACATCCATACAGCTAAACTCTCTTCCTCCCATAACAGGATGGCTTTATCCTTGCTGCCTGTTGGGAACAGCCCTTGGCAAGTGCTGCTCTCTGAACCCGGCCCAGACACAGTCTCTCAGAGCACTCCCTAGGACAAGCCAAAACTGTGCCAGGGAGCATGCTAATAATTAAACATTATAGACTCTGCTGCAGGCCTTGCTGCTGTTTAATTTACTTGTGAAAATGCAGCTGAGAGAGCCGGGGGGGGGGAGCAGTGTCCTTGCTTTCAGCCCAGGTATCCTCTGATGCAGCCAGCATGGTTGTTTTGGCCCCTGTGAGGACAGTGGTCCCTGAAGACTGAGCAAGAGCCTCTGGAAGCATAAACCTCTTCCAAGCATAAACTTGGCTAAATGTGGACAGGGCTTTTAAATCTAATGGGGGTGTGGGAAGCATGTCCTTGGTTAAATTTTTGTCCTCTGGCTACCACTGCCAAGTTCCTGCCCCCCTGATATAATCATCCAAGCAAGGATTTCTTTGGGTATTTTTAATATGAGTTAAAAAACCTTTTTTTTCTGCTCCCCCCCCTGAGGTGAGGATGGTAAAATTCAGCTAAAGGGGACACCCGCATGGGAAATTTTATCTCCTTTAGTTAACATTTAGCAACACTTGTATCAGCTGAAAACAGGGTCTTATTGTGTGTGGGCAGTGCAGAGCATTTTTGTAGTGAGTGATAACAACTTCATCTGCCACAGGTGAGAGTGGGCATGCACACAGGCTGAGAGGGTAGTGCTGGCATAACCCCCTTGACAAATCACATTCACCTGGGATCAAACACATGCCAAATCAAAGGGAAGGTCCTAAGCTGTTGGGGTGGGTTTGGGAATAATGTTCTGAACAGGGTTAGCGTGAAATTGTGCCAAGGCAGAGATAGTGTTGGTTCACTAGCTACAGTCCTGGGATTTCACTCTGACCCAGGGGTATATGCCATGTGGAAATCCTCTGTAACCAAACTCTAATGGTCAGCCCTCATGTTTTTATACCCTGAAAGGGTTTGAAATAATTAGAACATTACCTCCAGGTGTGTTATATATCCCTGTATATATGTGTGTATATTTATAGCCAATCAAAATCTAACACCCCTACATATTGAAATGGTCAAAGTAGAGAGGTAGGTTATTGCTGTTTCCATGGCTTTGAAAGTGTTATAAGCAGCCAGGAATAAAAACAATAAATAATTACTGTGTTACTGAATACTGATGTTATTTCTGAAACAACCATGTGTATTTTCTGAAGGTTTTGCTTGTCTTTTAAGCCTGAAATACCAGGCAAGCCATGTCTGTAAGGCACTTCTTCCCTTTTTTCAAATATATATATATTTTTACATTGGATCACTGGTGGGTTCTCTGCATTAACAATGAATAAAAGGCTTGAAAGCAGCTTTTCAGTCAGTGAGTGCTGCCTGGAATTTGTCTTGGATTGAAATTTCAGGTTTGGTCCTGCAGACAATAATATGTTCATCATCTCATGCTTCATGTAACCACCTCCTTGTATACAGCAGGAGTGAGGATGAATGAAACACGGGGGTTGCCAAAGTGGTTTGTATACCATTTTGTCCTGGGTTCTCCTTATTTCTTTTCCACAAGTTGCTACCCTGGGAGTCTGTCCTTTCCCAGTGCAATGAAGGCTGTGTGGGAGGTTGGAGCTGGGTTCTCAGCCCTGTGTCTGGCTGTGTGGTCTGAGGCAGAACATTTACCTTCTGCAGTGCAGCCCATGTGCCAGGCTGCACACCCTGCTCATCCTATCTAGTTCAGTGACTTTGCTTCCCACAGTTCCTCTTTTTTTACTCCCAAAAATCCTCCTGTCTTTGCTTGAAACTGAAACAGATGTTCACATTACATGCAAATTAGCACACAGTAAGTCCGTCCAAGGCAATAGAAAAAACTCTGGTGGGACTGTCTTGTGTTAGAGAATAAGTAATAGTGATTTTGCATGCTGTGTGGGAACTGACAGGACTCTCTTGCTGAGCAGAATGGCAGCAGAAGGCCATCAGTGCACAGATAAAGGAATTGTGTTATCTCCTGGTGTTGCCCAAGTCATTGGTGAATTTCCCTTTGACTCCAGCTTGCCTTTTTATGGACACATTTTTCTTTTCAAGCCAGAGATAAAGATCTTTGGAGGAGGAGGGCAGTGACTATCAAGACAGAAGATGGCTGTGAAAGCAGCAATGGCCTCGGCAGATCTGGGTGCTGTGGAGCCCACACATAAATGCTTGAACAGGAGGGAAGAGATCTGGAAGCTGGGACCCTCGTAGGAGACAAACAGTGGAGAGCAAGCGATGGGAACCACAGAGCAGCAGAGCAGAAGTGAAGGATGGGAAAGCCAGGCAGGCCGGGGGACTCAGCACAGCACAGAGGGCACCCAAATGTCACACCGTTGGCCTTGGTGTGTCACTGAGGTGGCTCAGAAGGCTCATGGAGGAATTATCAAAACACTGCCAGCCTCTCTGAAAGAGGGATAAAACAGACGCTGAAACACAGAGTCTGTAATTAAACACATTCAACCTGGAATCTTGTTCAGATAGATCTAATGTTTCCTGCTGATTTGTCACCCTTCACACCTTTCTAAGCTGCCCCTGTGAGCTCTGCAAAGCTGCAATTTGCTTCTGAGCGAAGCTGTATTTTCTGCAAATTTGGAGCTGCTCTGGGCTTTGTGACCTTGCAGTTTTTGGCAGAATCCATCCCATTTTCTTTCTCCTCCTGCCCTGTGTGGGCGGAAGCCCTGTGGGGAGGGGAGCAAGGTAAACAGGGCTGAGCAGAAAAGGTTCAGGGAGGCTTTCCACTGGGGAAATGGAGTTCTTGTGTTTGGGAGCAAAGTGTCCTCAGCTGGACCCATTCCAGCCCCTTCTCCCTTCTTCTGCACTCAGGGAGGATTTAAGCCTTTCCAACACAAGCCAATGGTAATGGCTGGGAGAGATCTTGTATTTCTATGGATTTTGGCTCAGACCAGACTTCTTTCTACTTCCCAAAGAAAGTGCACTGATAGCCTGATTTATGTACCCACCTTTTGCTGGGATTTAATGAAAA
The DNA here is from genome assembly GCA_013400315.1 of Bombycilla garrulus. Classification (NCBI taxonomy): domain Eukaryota; kingdom Metazoa; phylum Chordata; class Aves; order Passeriformes; family Bombycillidae; genus Bombycilla; species Bombycilla garrulus. Next base: position 2,558,377 of record VXBU01008198.1, read on the forward strand.
ATTTCATGACAGAGCTTTTCCAGCAGTACATGCTGGCCTCACTGCACAGCAATAATTGCTCAGCAGATGTGTATGGCCATGGGCCATCCAGCTGATGACAAAAGGTGTGGTGACAGGAGTGACTACATTTCTCTCCTTTTCTCTTCTTCCCAGGTTCTCCCAGGCAGGAAACACTGCCAATGACAGTGTGGAAGTTCAAGTAGCTCTTCTGTGAATTGAGCCTTCTTTCTGACTGTGTTCTTACATCTCAGTGAGGTAAATCAGCCCATGAGGGACATTGCAGCTGGCACAAGGGTGTGACTCTGGGGGAAGTGTATCCTTGGGAAGCTCACTCATTTTGCTTGCTATTGAAATGGGTCACCATGTCTGAAGTGTCTGTGTTGACTGCAAAAACCTCTGTTCAACACTAAAACAGGGCAAGTAAAAAGCTGCAGCATTTTCTGGCTTTATTTCAGCAGTTTAATATTGTACTTAACCTCTCTAGCTTCCTTCTGTGAGCTTTGTTTGTGTGGGGGTACCTGCTTTCTACTGTGTTCTGCTTTTTGGCTGTGGTTTTTACCTCTACTTGAGGAAGCTGCTATTTCCACAGGAGGATCTGGAAAGCCTGGCACGCTGAGCACTCAATACCTGCCTTTGCTGGTTACCCTGGGGGCTTCAGCCTCCTCTCAGTGCAAAGGTTTGTTGAGCAGGGCCTATGAGGTCTCAGAATTAATTTGTGAATGGCTCTACTTAAGGGATAGGGAGGTTGGGTAGGAAATATCTTAGTTCTGCTGGAGAACCCTTTACCTTGGATATCATCAGCCAGCCAGCCCCATCCAATCAAAAGGAATTCCCCTCTGGTTTTTTAATTAACCATCTTCCAAATCTGGTGTTTCCTTTTTTAGAGGATATGAAGAAACCTAAATTTTCTGAGGCTGTTTCTCTGTGAAGACTCAGCAGCAGAATGCTACACTTGGATTGAGAATAAATACCTGGATTGTCTGAAGGGAGGTGGCTGATTTTCCCTCCTTTACTGTAGATCCTTGTTCTTGTCAGGAACATGAGATGCCCATCCCAGCACACCAGAAGGATCCTCAAGCATGTTCCTGTCATGGCAGCCAGTGCAGCCTGAAGAATGGGAGTGGTGGAAAGGAGAGGGATAATTCTGACAACATATTCCTAGGGATGCTGGAAAGAGGGAACTGAGCCCACTGAAGGGACAGAACAGCTCATTGTCCAGGGGAGCAAGGGACAGCCTCTCCCTGAGGGAGGACGAGCTGAGGGATGAGGGTCACCCCGGTCTGGGCAGTGATGGGGTGCAGTCCTACAGGGTGGGCAGAGCTCGATGGGTCCGTCAGCGTTTCCAGACCGGGCAAGAGATGCACCAGATCCACACAAGGGGTACAGTCAGCAGGAAATGGATCCAGGTCCAGAGCCAGAGCTGGACACAAGGCTACAACATGGATCCACAGTCCATCCAGGATAGGATTGGAGATGTGCAGTGGAGTGGTGCAATGCCTATACAAGCCAATATTTACAACCAGAATGTCCTACGACTGAAATCTCTCCAGGGTACTNCGGGGTGGTGCAATGCCTGTACAAGCCAATAATTTGTACTCTCTTATTTTACAACCAGAATGTCCTACGACTGAAATCTCTCCAGGGTACTCCTGAATTCCGTTTTGTTTTGGATGCTGTATGGGAGGAAAAACAATGTGAACTGAGGACAACAGCATGGGGTCTTCTCTAATATTCACTACTGATTAAAAAAGAGATTGAAATTTTAAAATGGAATTTCATAAAGCTTTTTGAATGTCTGTGTCCTAATTTATGATAATTGATGTCCACGCTAGAATTAGTAGGTTATGGATTTTACTCAGCGCACTACACAGGTCTTCGGGACAAAAGGTTGTTCAATCTTTTTCGGATGAATGGTATTATTAGAACAAATTTGCTGTCCAGGCAGAGATGATCTGTTTCAAGTATTCTCCAACACTTACAAGATAAAAGTTGATATTCTTGTTATGATTTTCCTAAAAACTCAGATTTATCTAGCAGATATGACCAGATAACAGACCAGCCTACGATGAGCTATCTTAAGGACTGAAGCATGTGCATTTCTTTTATTACAATGTCTTTTTTATGATCAATTTTCATGTTTATTTTGGTCAGGTGCTCAGGGGAGCAACATGCACTGTGTCCAATTTACGGATGCTATTGGATACAGCAGGCTGAGAAGTAAAAATCAACTATTCACAAGGCTCAGCACATTTCCGTAGTCACAGGTAGCATTCCTCTTTTTGCAAAACACTAAAAAGGCCAGCTTTGTAAGAGAAAGGCATAGTTATTAGTGCTTATTCTTGTGTTATCTTTGTTCCAAACCACTAATCATGTTTGATTTATCAGTCAAATTTTCCATTATTAATGGAGAATAAAATTCAAGGCTTAATTTCAGAAGAACAAACCCTCTGCTCTTAGCACAGCCATTAGATTGTCCCTCTAATTGTCTTGTTCACCTTTCCCCTTTGCATGGTAAATCATTTCTTCTAGGCCAGCATTTTCTTCATAAATATTTGATTTTTTCATTTTTAAATGGAAAAAAAATTACCTAAAAAAGGACTTGGTGTCAGCTCTCTAGCTTCTGTAAGAGCAAGGAGAATGCTTGCCTCCTGAAGCTGGCACCAGGGAAGGAGGGAGTCCCCTTGGTGAAAAGCAAGTAATGAAGTTGCGCTGCGAAGCAAAAATCATCTGAGAGCAGAAAGTAGGGCAATCTTTTGACTATGAAGTTGTGAGCCTCCAAGGAGAGCCTGTGAGTTAATTATTGTTAGGTTTTCAGTCCCTGGGGCCTCTTGACCGTGTCTTCCTTGCCTTCCTCCTTGACCTGCCAGGGCTTGCCCACATGGAATTCTTTGTCCTGCAGGTCCCTCAGCTGTTCACTGCAACATTTCACCCACAGATTTTCACCTGCCTGCCCTCAGCTTTGCAGGGATGAGCAGGCTTGTGATATGGCCTACACTAAATTAACTCACTTGCTCCCTGCTCCCTTGGCTCTCCCATTAGGAGGCAGTCATCCCCTGGAGATGAGAGGGAGAGAGAGCTCTGGAAGACATCCTTGGAAACATCAGCCTAAAACACAGACTGGATTTTTAGAATAAGAGTTTAAGATGTTTAAGTGATCAGCTCCTCTCCAGTGCCATGCAGATTCCCAAGCTGCTTAAGAGTTTCAGGTGTATGAAATCAGGGCATCTAACCAGTGACTGGTGACTCCAGGTGTCTTAATACTGCAGTGCCTAAAAATGCTACACAGGGAATAAGAAATTAGATGTAATATATGGAAATTAGACAGCTTTGACATATCTTTAGGCACCTGACAGGGGAGCAGCCAACCCTCTAATGACCCAAAATTTTGGCTCCACAAGTATGTAGGGAAGCTGAGCATTGGGCTTTCCTTTTAGAAGAAAAATATATATACTGTGACTCAACTGTATTTATATATATAAAATTAAGAGAAATTTTCCATCTGCTTTTAGTTTTGCATACTGAGAAACTTCAAAGATTTCCTCACTGTTTATTTTTATGAATGAACATGCAAAAACATATATACATCTGTGCAAATACACAATCTTGAACAGAGGAGGGGTGTATGCACATATACAGTTTGGCGGTGGATCCAAAACCGTGTTTTTGTGCAGGACTCAAGCCCTGTGTTTCAGCCTTGACAAAGGGTACAGTCCCTCAGAAAGCACCAATGTGTTAAGAAATTATATTTTTGAATAATGTGGCAAACTTCCCATGTTGGAAGGAAGGGCCAGGTCCCCTCCTGATGGGGGCACAGGGGCAAAAACCAGCTCTGGCCCCACAGGGGCTGCAGCCATCGCCCTGCAAACCTCGCTGGGAGTCCTGCACAAACTGCACGCTGCCTGTTTGGATCTGCCAGCAGCAGCAGTTTTCTGATTCCAAGCACCGTATCACTCCCTGGCACACTTATTTCCCTTGGATGAACCAGTCAGTGCTTTGGTGACTGCTTGAAAAAGCTGTGCAAAGCCTGGCTGAACACGGAAACTTCTGCACCTTGTCTGCCTTGTGTGCAGGATGAACCACAGCAAATCCTAAGTCATCTCGTTGCACTTGGAGTAGTGACAACTCTCCGACACATGGAAAGGGGCCAGCTACCAGACCAGCTCAGTTTTCCTTGTTTAATCTCTTAAGCACATTTTCAGGCTTAACTGCTTGAGTGGCAGAACCCCCATCAGCAATTTAAAAAAGCAATTATTTTGAATCTCTTCAGAAAATATTTTTATCTGCATGATTCTGCTCAGTAGCTGCATATTAGAAACGGTATGAATCACTCAAAAATATTAATTGATAAGATTCACGACCCTAAAAACATTATTAAGAGCAGGGTGTAAGGCATGCCCAGTTTCGTTCTGGCCGGGGGGACACAGTATTTTAATGAAAGAGTGTTAATTATCACAAAGATGACAGAAAAATCTTTAGTTGAAAAGTTCCCTATATGATTAGTTGTGCTTTATGCCCTCTACTTTACACAAAAAGACATGTGAGGCAAGTTATAACTCTGCAAATCCCTACTGAAAAAGTCACTTTTCCAGAAAAGTATTTTTTTCATACCCCTGTGCTCTTCTGAGCCACCATAGCAAAGACATGAGTGGCAGCTCTGTTCCCTCTGATCTTCCTGCTCCTAACAGTTCTGGTTTTGTAAGAACTATCTATTGTCTGTAGTTATTGAATGACATTTAGGAAAATTTCCATTTGTGTTTTCCTGTGCATGCAGTGAATCTTCCAACATCCTCCACTGGTTATCGTGGAGTCTGAGATAAAAGAGACCCACTGGCTCGCTTAATTTGCTGCGCCTGCCTTTCTCCTGCTCAAGCTTGCCCTATTTTTCAGAAGTGTTTACCTGATTAGCACACACAATTACTGATGTGTGCACAAGGCTCAGTTCAGCTTTTGAATGTTCCCTGAACCTTTCCCTCCAGATCAAAGCTCCCACGTCCTCCTGCGCCAGATCAGCCTCCTGCTGAAGTCAGTGTGACTCTGGCTGTTAACTTTGGCCCACGAGCACATTCCCAGAGTGCAGAATTAGGTGAGGGCTCCAGCGTTTCGCTGCACCAGGACCTTTGTTGGAAGCAGAATCCGAGCCTCCGTGTTTTCACATTATCAGTCATTTGTGAATTCCTTATAATTTTTTTAATGACTTTTGCAGAGAGCAGTCAGATGCTATTAAAGTTTTACTGAATTAAATTGGAGAAACTAATTTTGCTCTTAGTATTTTATTTCAGTGTGTAACTTGATTTTTAAGGAGCACTTTGTATCGCATGGCCGTTTGCATTTGCTTTATAAGCATAACATAAAGGTTTCCCTGGAGTCATGGAAAAATTGCCTTCTACGTCCCCTATCTAATTAACACCATGTATGTTGCCTAACTCCTTATAATTCACTCCTGAGCGCAGTATATAGAACATGATTGGAAAAATAATTTGAAGCAATGAGAAAAAAAAAATGCCTTTTGTAATATATATGATATGGCCAAATGCACTTCCAATCAAATTACATTAAGAAAAAGAAAGGACAGCACACTGAGATATCTGATGTTGAAAAGAAACACCAAAGGCTTAATTAAAAAGTATGCCAATGTTTTTAAAGGGCACTGTGTTTAAAGCATAGTAATGAAACCCTTCTTGCTGAATAGCTCAGTGACCTGTGTGTGCCTGGGCTGAGGCTGTTCAGCTCCCTGGTGAGAGCTCTGATCCTCCCTCCCGTGGGTCACAGAGGAGCTGCTAAGCCCCCGGTGTGTTCTGGTGGGTCACAGGTTTCCAGGAGGGAGAGCAGTCAGCCAGAGCACAGTTAATTGCAGGGCTGGGGTCTGCGGTGAGGACACAGCAGATGAGCCTCTGCACTCGAGTAAATCCAAGTATTGCCTCGCAGCTGAGGGGGGAGTAAGACTTTAAACCGTTCTAACCAGATTGTAAGCGCTGTCTGACCAGGCTCTGGGGATTTTTCATTCTTTTTTATTTTTTTCTTTTCTCCCTGTGGAGCCTGAAAGACTAATATGATTTGGAGAGAGAGCAAGTGTCAGTGGACTCAATTCTTGCTGGTGCATCAGCAATGGAACCAAATTCCAAATGAAGAAGTTAACCCCTTCCCCTCCACAGATTTATTGAGGTTAATCAGACCATGCGTGCATAAGCCAGGGCACTGCTGAAGGCAAGACGGTGGATTTGCATCCTGCATGAATTAAACGTGGAGGCAGAGCTGGGACACGTGTAAAGGGCTGAATCCATCCGCAGTCATGTAGTCACAGTGCTTGTCACATCAACCAGAGGCAGCCTTTGCTCATGCTGCAAATTGTCACCTTTCCTCACAGCAGGACTTGGTTCTGACCCGCTCCCTTCGTGTGAGGTGGACACTCTCTCCTCCACCTTTCCTGTGGAGAGGGAGCTCATGTGAGACCCCAAAATCCTCTTGCTTTCAGATGCTTCCCACTGCTGGGCTCTCTGCAAGCTTGTCACCATTGGTTGTACGGTCATGTTGCGTTTCCTTACTAGAGGGAGAGAAGAAAAATAGATAAATATATATTAATATTTTCTATACATGCACTCAATAAAAAACCCCACTCACTTTTAAATCTTTTTAGAAGATGTGGTGCCATTTCCTGAAGGAGAAGCTTGGGGGAAAGAGAGTCGAGCAGAAAGGCAACTAGGAGAAAAAGACTTTTGATTTTAACAGAATTAATTTAATGTAAATACAGATTTAAGTGTCTATTTTGTCAGAAAAATGAAAATGTCCACCCTGATTTGGTCCAGGACAGGAGATCTCCATAGATACAAAAAATGGGTAGAACTATTCCAGACTGAGGAAACACCAAGTCTGTTAGACTTACAATTTCACTTCAGATGTGTCTAATAGACTTAAAATAGTCCTCTCCCTTTCATAAATTTTGATTTTTTTTTTTCCTTCAGGAGGAAATAATCCTGCCTTCCCTTTTGCTTTCCTGTTTTCAGATGTGTAGGATTCAAAACCTCCCTCCTCCCTTTCCAACCCTGGAGGTTTTGCTGCATGGATTTCAAGGCATCTGCATTGAGTGAGTTGGTCACCCTGCTGCTCACTTGTGAGGTGCTGGAGGACTCTGCTCTCAGCTCAGAAATGCTGCAGACACTTGACACACCAAAGAAGTCAAGTGAGCAGTATGAGATGTTTATTAATTGGGAAATGCAGATCTCATATGCTGAAATGGAGCATAGAGAGTAATGGGTTCAGGGCACTGAAACACAGGCATTGCTGCCTTTGGCTGAGGGAAGGGATCACCTGCAAACCAAATTCCTTCCTGCATTAACCAAATTGCCTATTGCACTGGGTAGATCTCTTGTTAAATCAAATCTCTTTTAGCGCTAAACTGCAGCTGTCAGTTCCTGAATCAAATATATTAAATATTAAACATGTCACCTGCAAAATGACATCAATATTCTCTTCTAAATATATAGCAGTTGTTTACAGATGCCTGAGCTGGTGAGGAAGGTACAAAAAAGATCACAATTTGGGATGGTGTGAAATGCACGAAACACCTTCTCAGGTGAATTGAGATCTGCTTTCCTGGCCACTGCAAATTGAGCTTTATGCCTGTAAAGCTCTTCCTTTCAACTTTTCTTTTGGGGCCACTGGTATATGATCACGTGGTGCTGCACTAATACTGTTTAAATGAGCTTTGCTTATCAGGATGGTAAAAATGAGCTGATAAAGCAGAGCTCACTAGAAATTGAAGCTTCACAGGAAAAATCATGTAATAATGGGGCCAAGTTAGATTTTGAGGTTTCCCATAGAGTGAAAGTAGAAGGTAAAAGAAAGAGGAGCTAGCCAGAGTGAAAATCAAGACAACTTTAGATTTTAATCTTCTCAAGATTTTTTTTTTTTTGAGGCCCATTTACATTCTGTATCTAAGAACATCCCTTGACCCTGGTTTTCTAATCTTCTAGATCAGGTGTGTATCTTGGCCTCAGGCCTGGATTTTCCTTCCATGGAAACAAGCGTCTGGTAAGGATGTCTGTGTGTGTCCAAGCTACTTTTCAGGACAGGTTAAGAAGTTGGGTGTCTGAATAGAGAAGTGTTCCCATCTCACTCCACAAACAGCCTGAATTCCTTGGGCTGCCCCAGAGCTTCAGAGTTTAGGGACTTTCAGGCTCCCCATGTCCTGTAAGCCCAGTGAATCAAAGAGATTTAGAAAGTACCCCGAGCTTCCGTGGGCGAGTTCTATTTTCCAAAAATAATTTTTTTTTTTTTTTACTTTTGAAAGGACCTCTCTTTTTATATGGAAAGGTTAAAATTCAAATGCTTGAACTCAGGTTAGTGTGCTGGAGAACCAGTTCCAAATATTTTAACTCGATCTCCTTTCTGGTTAAGATCTATGGACAGCTTCTGAGCTGTGCACTCTCAGCAGGAACCATCACTGCAGGAACAGTCAGGAGCTGGGCTCAGGCACACAGTCAGGTTGGGGCTCAGCAGAGTGTGGTTTAATTCCTTGAGCTGACATGGCTTTCCTGTGTGATTCTTGGCAGATCACCAAATCTCCGTGGGCCTCACTCCCTGTCTGCAAAATCACACCTCTCGGACCTGCTGCCTTGAGAGAGAGCTGGGGAGAGGCCTTTTATTGTTGTCTGTTTATAAATTGGGGGCTTTCCTTTTGGACAAGGCCCCCAGAAAATCTCATAACACCAATCCTGAGATAAAGCAGGCAGATTACCTTAAATAGTCTGGCAGATGCTGGAGAGGCTCCAGCTATGAAGTGGTCGGGAGGTACAACACAAGCTGGTTGAAAAGACTCACTGTCCTTTTGTAGCTCACCCCTTGTGAACAACCCATGATTTATTTATCGAGGAGCACTTTGTGAGTCACCTTCTCCCCATTATGAAAACACTGCGAAAGTGAGTCATTTTGAGGAACACAGCCTGCAGAACTCAGTTCTCACCCGGCTGCCTGGAAGAGGAGGAGGAGAGCCCAGTGGGTAGGCTTGGAAGAGAGAGGGAGTGGGAGATGCAGCTTCCTTCTCTTCAAGCCTTGTCATCTGACCTTGGGAAAGTCATGCAGGATTCAGGATTTAGACCATAAACAGAATGGTGGCCTGGCTTTCGCTTTCTCAGAAGGATGTTTTTTATAGAGTGACACTTAGAGATGTGAGACTGTGAGCTTCTGTGGTAACAGGGTCCTTTCACAAGTCTTGGATGGGGAGAGTGATAAAAGTGGAGATGCAATAGCTGACTCCATAAGCGTAAAAGGTGACTGCAGAGACAGCCAGAGTCAGCTGTTCCCTGTGTATGCAGGGGATTTGAGAGGAGTCTTGAAATTATGGCAAAGAAAAACATAGCTTAAATGTTAGATAAAGCCTTCTCGAAGTGATGTGTGGAATGCTGAAATGGATTGTCTGGGGAGAGGGTGGACTCTCCAGCCCTGGGATTTTAACCCCGGTTAGATGCACATCTGTTTGGGATGGTTCAGGTGGAGCTGCTTCAGGCTGCCTTTTTTTTCTGGCTCTGTGCAGAAAGGAGTTGACTGCTTTCCCTGAGCAGGCTGACCTTTAGTGAGATCTTCTACTATTGACTGCCTCAGCATATCATAATGCAAAGAAGACAAATATTTATTTTGCCTAATTATTTGCTTTGTTCCTTTCTGTCCTGTTCTTTGATATCTTCCCTTCCACTACTGGCCCAGCTGAGAAAGCTCGGTTCTTTCCTGTCTGTGTAAAATTTGCCTCCCCATCCATCAAGCACTCCTCTGATTGTGCTCTTGTTCCTTGCTGCCCCCCCAGTCCATCTCCAGCTGTAGAACTGCCTCCACCCTACAGGCACCATGCAGCTGTTTTCAGCTGCACACGTTTTCTAATTAAGGTATTTGATAAAGATTGGCCTTCAGAGTGTTCAGGCTTTTTGGATACTGCTGCCTGGTGTTTGGAAGAGGCATTAGCAGGGCTGGAACCCAAGAGTCTTTCTGAAGATTAAATCTCACGAATGGGAGCTTCCTGCTAACGAAGAGCAAAGAACACAGCACCAAGATGAAAACCCTCTTCTGTGGCTGGCGTTCTTTCACTATTCTCATGACGTGAGCTGGAGCAAGAGTTCCTTTTCTGTCCCCTCTGGCAGAGCTGTCTCTGCTCATTTCCAGCCCATTTGTGCAGCAGAGCATCCATACAGGCAGTTCCCCTTCTCCCTTCTCTCACCTCTCGTCTGTGTGGCTGCAGCCTGGGTTTTGCTCTCCTCAGGCATTCTGCTCCCATGCAGCCCCTCCTGCCACACCTGAGGCTCCCTGTCCTGCTCTGTCCCTGGCAGACCCATCCCTTCTCTCCTTCATCCCGTGGGCTGGGGCTGCACATCCCATGGCACCTGAGAGACAGCCAGGGAGCAGTGTAAGTTACTCTGCTCTGATGAGTCCCCACTGAAGATTTTGGCTTTCCCATCCTTGCCTCTGACTGTGATATCTCCAGTCAATCTTGTCCCTTGTGAAGGTCTCTCCTTGTAGGGAGCACAAGGGCTGTCCATCTCTCTCTGTCTGCTGGCTGGCTGAGCAGGAGCAGCACTGGAGCATTAGAAGTCAGTGTGTCAGTGAGCTGAAGCTGCTTGGAAACAACCGGCTTTTCACGAGCAAAGGAGCTGAAACCTCACTCACGTGCTGGAAAGCACCACTTATCCATGGTGCCCTCTGGGGAACAAACAGCTCCCCAGGCAGGTGCTGGCAGCATCAGGCTGCTTGAAACCCCAGGAGGTGAAGGTACCACCAGTGTTGTGTTCATGCCACTGACAAGTGGAGACATCAGTCCCAGTCTGGATTGGGTCTGTTTGTGAAGGCTGTCGGTAAGTTTGGGTTCAGAACATTTGCTCACTCTGCTTGATGCAAGGTCAGCTGTCACTGCCTGGGAAGACACTTGTGGGAGTCTGTGTGGCATTTCCTGCAGACTGGGCAAGGTCGGTTAGGAGAGCAAATAAAACCCAAGGATGTATAAACACTGGGACAAAAGGTCCTTAGGACACCACCTTGTGAGTGTTTCAGCATTTTGCAGGCATCTTTCAGCAAGAGAGGAGAAAAGCATTCCTTTCTTAGATTCGCAGACTGTGTGAAGGATGCTGAGTGCCCTCTGCATCAGCCACATGCAGAGCTGGGGGCTGGGAAACCTCTTGTATGATCACAAGGGCACAAAAGTGTGAGCTGGCCGATGGTGAGCGGTCACCACATTGCAGCTGGAGTGCACCTTCTTCCACCCTTCAGAGCTGTGAGTGTCTGCAGCAGTGAGAGAGTGAAAGCTGCAGAACAGTTTTAAGACAGAGGTTGATGGATTTTTGAATAGTCTCCTGAGTCCTTCCAATCCTATACTTCTAAAAAATGTACCAGAGAAAAAGAAGAATCTCAGAGGGGATAAGAGAAATGCAAGCTGTCTTTGAAAAGAGACTGTGAAAAATTAGAAGTGTGGGATGGAGAAATGAAAGATAACATACTAAGAGTAAAAAAAGAAAAAAAAATCCTCTGAAAAGCACCCACACCCTCTATCAAACGGCGTAGAGAACGTAAATCAGACTTTGCTGCTCCCCCTGCTCATCAGACAGGAGCTTCCAGTAACTCTGAAAGGTGATACATGGCAAATTTATCCACTGAGCCCCACAGAGATGCAGAGCACAAGGAACCTTTAGGGAACAGCTGCCATTAGGCATCACCGAGCCAGAGAGCCCAGCAGGAAGGAGCAGAACTGGATAGAGCTGGCGAGGCCGTCTGTGGTTCTATGTGAATGGATAAAAATAAGCGTTATAAACTTGCATGCTTCCAGGCACAGGCAACCTCAAACTCCTCAGGGTGAAGAAACTTCCCTTATAAATGGGTTATTCCATAACTGTTCATGGCATTAGCTACTGTCAGAGACAGGATACTGGACTAGATGGGCCCCTGGCAATTCCTCTGGAGAAGCTCTTTCCAAAATAAAGACCCTAAAAAAATTCCCTGTAACAAAGAAGAAATTATTAAGTTGTTTATTAAATAAATTAATTTGAATAGGGAGAACAGCAGTTCCTTTGTTTCCCCCTCAGTTTCAACTGTGGATCTCAGAAGGGAAAATGAAACAACTGCTCCGAGAAGCAGAATAGCATCCTCAGCTCTTGCTTCTTCCAGAGTAAAAGGCCTATATTTAGAGGTTGCCAAGTATTAGAGATATACTGAGCTGGCAACTGGTTTTGGCAAATTTCCAAACCCATCTGATTTTCCACTTAAGTTAGACATTTCAGTAACATAAGAAGTTGCAAAGAGAGCTGAAAATAGGGTTTTGCTATCTTTGCAGCCCAACCTGCTACAGTTAACACAGTTTGGGGAGGAAATGGGTGATAGTTTTTGAGTCAATCAATATTAAGCAGCGTCTGATTTTAGTATGGGTGTGTTTTCATGCATATACTCACACACAATTAAGTGCATCACACATTTAGTGTGCATAGCATATACAGGGTAAGGTTACAGGCTTCTCTATCAGCTTCACTGCTTGCTAAATTAAGCATTCATTCATTGCCTTTTGACATCTATCTATCTATCTATCTATCTATCTATCTATCTATCTATCTATCTATCTATCTATCTATCATCTATCCATCCTACCTATCTATCATGGGGCTTACCTAGCACAAGTCTATTAGAACAAAAGTCAGGCTCTAAGTCTGCACAGTTTCCAGCCTTTTTGCTTTAAAAGCTCAAACAGCTGTTTTAAAGGACAAATACAGATGCCTGAGACCATAATAAAGGATGGAAAATGCTGTCTCTGAATCTCTGTAACAATTGCAGAGTTCTCTGTCAATATTTTGCAGATACCTCACCCTGACATGACAACCATACGAGGTACAAATTGCATCTTTCTTTAAGAGAGGTAAGTGGGGTTTATAGCCACCTTCCCAAGTATCACAGAGGAAATAACAGCAATTTCTGTAGTGAGCCTTCCATCACTTCATGTAATCCCCTCTTCCTTCTCCCAGTTTTAAATTGATCATACATTTTGCATAGACAGTTTGGGTCGGTGATTCCTATTCTTGTTCTCTATCTGAGAGTCAATCTTTTCACAGAGGAAAATTACAGCTTAAGCTTTTATTTCTGCATTGGTCTGATGTGGTTCAAATGTATTTATCCTACCTCTTTAGCTCTCTTTAGGGGTGCCTTTATTATGATGTGGACTTCCAGGTGCAAACTTCAGCCAGATTCATATCCTTCAGTATTTGTCCCTATGCCTTGTGTTTCATAATGGCTGTTTCAAATGTGTTTCAAAGGCTTAAAATCAGCAGTGGAAAATTTTAAGCACAGAAACTCGAGTAGAGTTTAGAATATATAAATCAGGGCTGCAGTAGTTTCAATCTGCAAAGAGAGGAACTCAGTGTACCTTGGATACTGCCTCATATCAGTAAACATTGAAGGTTGGAAAAAGAGAATCCAAGCAGACACAAAGTCAAAAACATCTAAGTGCAGTTTAAAATGGATCAAAATGATTCATGTAAAAATCATGGACTTCCTGGGTGGATTGCAGGTGGTATGACTTCTTTTGGTCACGCTGGAGTTTTCCTGATTGCACACCTCCATCCTGGGCTGGTATCGGCCACCTCACCTGCATGTCAGTGCGTGTGTGGGAGGCCTTCACTTCACTGCAAACTTGTTGTTAAGTGTGGGTGGAGAGACCTGAGGATAAGTCAGATAGTCTGTCATCAGATATGATGCCATGAGTGCTTCAAAGTCACTCACTGCTGAGTGGCAGGGCCTCCTGACAGAGACCTTGTCTAATCTGACAGCTCTGACAGCTCTAGGAATGGCTCAGGGAGGAGCCGACCTGTCAGACCTGGGGAAACAGAAAATCCAGCAATGTTCACTAGTCCAGGATGCCACAAAGTCAAAAGGGAGAGGGTGGTGATGTGTTTGAGAGATGTGGGTTTTTCCTGTGTGACCTGTGAACACCAGGACATCTGGGATCTTCTTCCAAGGGGCTTTTAAAAAGAAACATCCAGAAAAGCAAGTCTATTACCAGTGGCTCATGTGTAAGGCAGTTATTATTGTTAATGTGCATGTGACAAAAATTTTACCCTCTCGTTAGTAGAGAACAATTATGAGGTCATTGTTAGCTAAGTATTATCCTCATTTTATCATCCTCTTGGATATACAAGTTGACATTTCTAAACCATTTATCAATTTTAGTGCAGTGTATGAGCACAGCACAGGAAATATAGAAATGTTCATTTTCTCCAAGCATTAATAAAAAGATTTGTTTCAGACTATTTTTAAACATTTTGGTGGTGTTTTTTTAATATCAATACATTAAAAAACCTGGCAAATTGCTAGAAATGTCAACTTAGATCAAAGCCGTATGGCCAAGCGATTTGAGCAAATATATAAATGAAAGCTTCTCTTTCAGACACATCAGAGATTAAGATGTGACCTTCAAAACTGTTCAGTGGCAACTAGTTCAACAGACTCAGGCTGTTAAAGCTAAGCAATTGCCTGTGTATTGACTCCTTTTTAAAGGGGATAGATAGAAGCCAGGATAACTCCATCTCCCATAAATCCCTCCTTTGTGATTTCTTTGCCCTATTCATCTTTGCTAGGGTTTGTTTTCTCGAATGTGCTCTTCTGGAATAAGGCCTTTTTGGCTCAGGAGAGGTTCTCCCAGTACAGCCATCTGCAGCATTGCTTTTAGAGTCTTTTGTGTTGTTTTATTTTCCTGTTTTCTGCTTCATTATCTTCCAGTTTTACTCCTATTATTTTTCTTAGGAAGGCACACATTCTCATTCAAATACTCTGCATCCCTTGATATAAAATGACCATTCATTTAAAGACCTAGTTCTGTCATCTTAAGCCATTCCATGAAAATTGTGTTCTTGTATGTCCTGTTTGTTGTTGAATGATGCTGGAAACAAATTATACTGGCAACCAAATGAAGCACTTGGGGTTGATTTCTTTTTTAATTAATACCTGAAATTTCAGCCTCACACAATCAATCAGGCCTTGGAAGATTGGGTTGTGATGTCTCTTTTTTTTGCCACCAATTAAGAAATCTGCTATCGTGACAGTGCTATTGAAGAGGCATGAGTTGAGCAGAATGGCTCTTGCCATCTCACTGCAGAGCTGAGGGCAGTAAACATGTACTGGAGGCTGGAAATTGAACAGATGCTGTGTAGAGAGAGTGCACATGGGTCACAATTCTGGTTTTATAGAATCACAGGATGGTTGGGCTTGGAAGGCACCTTTAAAAGCCATTTAGTCCAGCCCCCCTGCCATGGACAGAGACACCTTCAACTAGATCAGGTTGCTCAGAGCCCTGTCCAACCTGACCTTGAATGTTTCCGGGGATGAGGCATCTACAGCTTTTTGGGCTGCAATTAAACTCAGGGGGAGGATCCCGTCATAGTGTTACTGTGAGGAAATTCAGCATATATAAAGCAAAAATTAAACTTGGGAAACAGGTGTGTTGAGTCAGAAAGTGTTATTTTTCACAGGTGAGGGTTTTTTTGTTAGTTTCTTTGTTTAACATTACTCTTTGGCAACCCAAAAAACAGCGTTCTTTTTGAAGTCGTGACTTGCTCTTGTTGCCTTATGACAAGGTAGGATTTTGGGATAGGCAGGAGCCCCAGGATGTAAACAACATGCTAGAAAATACACTGCTCAGAGCTTGCTGCTGAAAGGACTTTCTGTCTTCTTGCAAGGCTGAAAAAACTAGTAACTTCCAAAGGAACCACAGCACAGCATGGAAAATCATGTCAGTAATTGCATAAGACGCTGTCTGGGTCAATGCTGTATCTTTATGTGCTTGTCTGCCTGTTCAGTACGGACACATCTCTGCATGCTACACCAATTCCTGTGCATATGTACCTCCTGAAGGGGACTGCCAGCAGGAATCCTCCTCCTTCAGTCCTTTTGCCTGCCTGTGCTCAGATCCTCTCACACACAGCCTCTGCCAAGCCTTACAGCCGACCTCGGCCCAGCGAGTGTGTGCGTGGGCACGGCTTTGCACTCCTGGGGCTTCAGTGGTGTGTGATGCTCACTGCCTTATGCTAGAATGGCTGTGATCTGATCTCTGATAACCCAACTCAGATTTGAAAAGAAGACAGTTTCCAGAAAGTGCTGCAGAGCACCAGGCCAGGGAGCTGCGTCACAGCAGTTTCCCACAGGAAGGGAGGTGTCTGCACTGACCTTGTGCTGATGAAATCCTTGGCCGATCCCGACAAGGTTCAGCTCCTGGAATATTAGTGACAAAGCTGACATCCTCCGGACTCTGTGAAGCATGACTGGGAACAGCATGAACTGCAGAGCCCAGGAGAGAGAAGCACAATTAAATAAATTCCCCCTTTTCCTGTGCCCAAAGGGAGAATTGTTACCCTGGTCAAAAAGCCAAGTGCTGTTACAGCAGTTCTTTGTTATAGGCATGTGCTTATTGGCTTTAATAAAGTGTCAGAGAGGATGTCTATGCAAATTTGTGGAAGCAATATTAAAAAATCCTTTAAAATGATTTGTGGTGTAGGGTTGAGGTAGCATGAGGAGTCCAGCGTCTCAAATAACAAATAGGAGCAAAGATGTGAAATGCATCTTTGGTGTTTTATAGCACAGCAGGTGACTTTACTCCCTGTAAAAGGAGGGTGTAATCACTTGGCAGATCTGGAAGATCCATACAAGGCAGTGTAGCCTGCATCCTTAAGGGAGGAGAGCTGTTTCACAGGGATACATTTAACTCTTTGACCTGATGAGGGCTCAAACCATCACCTCTATTTATCTCAGACGTCCAAAGGAGTTTTTGGGATCTAGTTGGTGAACGTGCCATTGCAAACACCTGGCCTGAACACGACCAGAGATTGTGAGCTTGTGATCTCTCTCTGAGAGCAGCAGCCTCAGGCTTTCTCCAAACTGAGTACAGGAATAGACTTCTCCTGACAAAATGAGAAATAAAGGCCCATGTGACTGCAATGTGAGACTGTGTGCTTGAGTTCACTCAGAATGAGAAAGAGAAGGGGTGAAGGAAAACATCACCTCTGCTACTGCGCTGACCTGGCTGCTTTTCTGGACTGTATTTGATGGAGCAATCAGTGTAGTGCTGCTGCAAACATCAGTGGAAACAGCAAGTGTGGAAAATATTTTCTAATGACAGAAGAGCTGAGCTAACTTCACAGTTGAAATCTTTGTTGCTGCTGAGATGTAAACACCAATCCTTTTCACGTTATTGTTTCAAGTACCTTGTATCTTATCGTGCATTTGATGAACGAGGTTGAATTGGGATTTTTGAGCAGGAAACTTCCCCAGCCTGAATGGTGGAGCGGTCAGTGCTTGCAGAGCACAACTCTTTATCTTGTGAAATTAGGTGCACTCACCCACAGGCTGCCAGGGTCCTGTGCATGCTCCCTGCAGACTCTGCAATGAGCTCAATCACAGGTCAGACCCCTCCTGGGCTGTCGGATTTGATCTAAGTCTTCACAGATACTGAAAGAATTACCAAAGAATTAGAGAATGGTTTGGGTTGGAAGGGAACACAATCTAGTTCCAACCTCTCACCTCCATGGGCAGGGGTGCTACCCACTAGATTCCATTGCTCAGGACCTCGTCCATCCTGGACTTGAACACATCCAGGGATGGAAATGGGATCCTGCTTCATCCCTTCACACTCATCCCCCTGCAGCCATGTGCTCACACCACCTAATTAGCCCCACTGACAATATAATGTGGTTGCTTTTTGGATGTCTCAGGCCTGTGAGCCAGCTCACCACCTGCTGAGTGCAGGGGAGGAGGCAGGAATGTGCAGCTGGAGGTGAAGAGTTAGGCAGAACCGGCCTTGGTGGCCGCTGTGCAGATTAAATAATTTAAAAGCAAACTGTGAACATCCTAAATGAGCGGTGTGAGCTGGGGTCTCTCTGCAGTGACTGGTACCTCTCAGCTCAGCTCCAGTGCTCTGCAGCATGGGGTGAGGGCTTCTGCTTGTTCTTCAAGCAGATGCTGACTAGCTGTGCCTGCTGCTTAAGAGCAGCATTCTGCTGCTCAAGCCATCACGTCAGCTTTAGAGTCATGGTAATTTCTCCACGGCACGCAAAGGAGCCAGCCCTCAGTGAGGGATGTGGTCATGTCATGCTTCAAACATAAGCTAATTTTTCTCTGGGAGCAAGATACTGCATTCTCTGGCACCCACACACTGAATGTCCTCTTCTCTGTATGTACATGCTGCCAGCTTTCTGCTTTGAATCCTCTGTGCTGAGAATAGTGATAGTCTGGTATTTTTTTCTAAGATTTGTTCTCTGTGGGGATCAGCCATTTCCAGTTTCTTTGGAGACAAAAACCTTTCCTTCCTTTAACACTTTAGGGCTGTGGAAGTGACAAATCAGTGAAAGATGGGAGCAAAAAGCTGTGCTAGCTTTGGTGTAATAATTAAACTCTGGTTCCAGAAACCTTACTCCAAAATGTACAGTGAAGGCACAAACAGCATTTGACTACAGAGTATCTGCTCCACCTGGATCAGGAGAGGGATTATAATGCACAAGCCAAAAAGAATATGGCTTGACTTTGAGCCAGGCTGGAGCTTCAGAGCTGGTACCTGAAATCTCATTTCTCTGCAGGAGGGAGAAGGCTGCATGGGAGAAGGAGATCTGGTGCAGGCAGAGCACGAGTGTTCGCTGCACTCTCATGTGGAATTGCAGCTGCCCTGTAAAATTATGGAGAGGATGTTTGTCTGCATGGCCTGAGCAGAACATTTGCAGAGTGGAGGCAACTTTTACAGTAATGGACAGTAAGGCTAAAACGGTGACTGCTCCAGGACATTGCTGCTGTGTGAAGCAAAGCGGTGGTAATGAAAATTGTTTTGCTACTAATTAGAACAGTCACTACTGGCAACCACTCCAGTCTTATCTAAGGAATTTTCAGGCAGTAACTGCATCTTGGTGAAAAGCAGCTCCTCACTTTCTGTCGCTCTCTTTCTGAGCTATTTTGAGTGTAATTGTTTTTCTCCCAACAGAGGGGTGGGGGTGTACCAATCCAAAATCATTGCTCAAGCTACACTGGCCTGGAAGGCATTTTGGTAAATAAGAGTTTTCTACCATGATTTGTACTGCATCAAGCTGAGCTGTTTAGCACTGATGGACTGATTTTGGCTGGTATGTTTTATAGAGAAGGCAGGAGAATAGTGAAAAGTGTGGCCACAGCTTTGGTTCCTATGGCACTGGTTGGGGTGAAGGAACTCTTAGTGCCTGATCCATCATTGTGGAGGTGAAATAGAGTTGTCCACGCTAATTCAGCTCTCTAGGAGCAGTTCTGTTTGGGTTAATTTACCAACTCTGTTCTACCTGGCAGCTTCTGGGACTTACATGAGCCACGGTATGGAGAAAAAAATAATTTTTTTCTTTTTCTCAGGCCTAAGGAGAGAGTTGACCTTGGATTTTCCACATCATAGTGACATATAGTATCTGAACTTCATTCTAAAAAAAAACCCCACCAAACAATGATACTGTTCTCTGCTAGAAGCTAAATGTTTAAAGGCATCCCCTGGTCAGCAATCATCCTAAATCAATATTGAAAGAGAGAAGTAATTCATTGAAAACACCATTCATTAATTAGAGTGTGGCCTGGACCGCAACAGCGTGTTCTCTGAAGACACAGATTTATTTATATTTAGTTACTGAAGGATATGTGAAAAGACTAGTGACAATTGTTGATGATGGTTCATAAGGGAGGCTGCTTGCTGGTGCAAATGCATAAATTATTGAGACAAATTTAGCTGGCTGGAACACTGCATAAACCAGCAAATGATCTGAAACTTATGTGGAATTAATTACATTTGCCTTTGCAGATGTCTGGTTTCTGAGCACTAGAGCTTTGGTGCTAGAAAACAAGCAGACGGCCTGAGAAGACCTGGCTGCCCTCAGGTTCCCACTCAGCCAGATACCAGTAAGAGAATTCATTTCTCCTGCAACAAGTAAAGTTCAGCTGGATGTCACTGTTAGAATTGCCGTATATTCT
>VXBU01008198.1:2578388-2818862 GCA_013400315.1 Bombycilla garrulus
AATATATTTGTATAAATATCCCATATATTATTATTTTGTGAAGCCGTATTTCAGATACTTATAGAACCCAGACAGTCAAGTTTACCCGAACCCAAGCTGCATGACCAGCCTGACAAGAACTTAAAATCATTGTATGATGTCTACTAATGATTTATTATCATTGCAAATTGGCTGCATCTCTCATGATCTCACATTCCTCAGCTTTGTCACGATCAAAGTAGAGCACTCCTGCTCTGGAAAGTTTTCTGAGGCAGCTTCATGGCATTGTAGATGAAGCTTTCCATGATTTTTTTTTTAACCTAAGTCTGAATACTGTGTTTAGTAATGAACCTTCTTGTAAAATAACCCTGAGCAGAAAAGTGAGGCCTAATGTATGGTCTGATGTGAAATCAAAGAGGTAAACATGTGTCCAGTGCTAAGTCCCATTTTTTTGGGCTGGTATGAAGGTGAAATAGGACTCTCTCGTGGCAATACTGTATTTGCACTTACCCTCACCTCTGTTTTGGAAATCAAGCACAGGAATTAACTCTACTGTTACTGATTGACTTGTGATTTAATGTTTCCTGTGCTGTCCAAATCCTTTAACTAATGTGGCTTCAGCTGGTTAAGGAAGGCAAACATGGATGTTTGAGCTCAGTTCAGCAAAGTACTTTAGCATTCATCAAACATCCAGTGCACAGGCAAGTAGAATTTCAAGGGTCACATCTAAACACCCTCCAGAAAATCAGATGGATAGCTCTGTATTCATCTAAACAGCTCCGTCCTTCACAGACAGTTTTTAGTTCAGGTCATTTTCTGTCAGATTCTTGGTGAGATTTCCTGGGATTTCAGCTAAAGAGACACCCACATAACCCACAGGGGAACATGCCCATCTGGCAGAGGACCTGTGTGAGGCCGCCTCAGCTGCAGTAGCTCTTTAACACAAACAGGCAGCTAAAGCTTTGGCTGAGGAAGTTCTCAATTAAATTGAGATTGCCTGGGGAGGCCAGGGACTCTGTTGTGTGGGGTCCTTAGGAATGACCTCCAGGAATGGTTCAGGTCAAGCTGATCCTGTGTCAGAGCATCATGATGGACCAGATGACTGCCAGAGGTCCTTTCCCAGGGATTTCATGCTCCCAGCAGAGCTGTAATTGCATGAAGGAAAGGTCAAACATTTTATACCTCATTGTGTGTGCCCCATAATGTATGAGTAATAGGTAACTGTTAAATCAGTTTCTATTGATAAAACACCAACTATCACTTAATATTTTAATGGGCTTCTCCTCATAAAGCTTATGCTCCAGACCCTTCACCAGCTCTGTTCCCTTCTCTGGACTCACTCCAACCCTTCAATGTCTTTCTTGTTGTGAAGGGCACAAAATTGAACACATGGTTTAGGGTGTGGCCACACCAGGGCCCAGCACAAGGGACAATCCTTGCCCTGCTCCTGCTGGCCACACTATTGCTGATACAAGCCAGGATGCCATTGGCCTTCTTGGACACCTGGGCACAGGCTGGCACCTCCAGGTCCTTTTCTACCGGGCAATTTTCCAGCCACCCTGTCTGAAACCAGGAGTGCTGCAAGGAGTTGTTGTGACTCAAGTGCAAAACTCATCACTTGACCTTGTTGAATCTCACACAATTGGCCTCAGCCTGTCTGCTGAGCCTTCCTACCTTCCAGCAGATCAGCATTCCCACCTAACTTAGTGTTTGCAACCTGACTGACAGGACACTTGATGCCCTTGTTCAAATCATAGACAAAGATGTTAAACTGAGTCCTGGTCACTTGTGACCAGCCACTGACTGGACTTAATCCCATCCACCACCATCCCAGTTAATGATCTTCTGCCTCTTCCTGTTTTTTCCCTCATCATTCCTTGCATCTGGAAGGGTAGAGAAGAGCACTGCTTGTGCTCCTGATCCCTTAACCACTCATCTCAAGGCTCTGGAATCTCTCTTGATTGACTTTGGATCTTTTGTTGCAACTTCATTGCTGTCTGCCTAAAAAATCAATAATAGATAATAATCTGAGGGCTGTGACAGGTTAGGGAAATTTCTCTTCGCATATTTAACCCAGACTCCAGGGAAGCAGCAAGCTTCCCTAAGAGGTGGTTCAGTCTGCAGTTTCACTCTCACTCTCTGTGTCTCAGATACTCAACCTCCTTGGAGATCTTTGTTGCTAAATGAAGAAGTTCCTCTACCTGGGTGCGTCTAAAATAATGCAACTGAGCTCTCACATGGGTGAAAGCTGCAGGTGAGCTCTGCAGCACAGCTGGGAATAAACCAGAGCTTGTCTGGTCCCTAAGGGCATGGCTGGGAATGGCTCATGGCTGCCACGATGTCGTGGTATCCATGAAGGGCAGGACATCTGTCCCTGAGCATGAAGAGGGTGCCTCAACTCAGTCTGCTTGCAGAGCCGTTCTGAATATGCTGTTGGAGACACCACACCAAGAGACACACAGGGACAGCCCCAGAGCATGAAGTTTGTCTCAGCCACATCCCTGACAACCTCCTAGTGAATGAGAGACACCTCCTGAGAAAAGCCAAGGTGAGGTCATTAGGTGAGTCAGGAAAGGCAGTGACCAAGTGGAGCCAGTGTGTGAGCACAAAGCATCATTGTCTGTGACTGGTGAGCTTCCTTCTTTCTTGGAATAGGATCTGAGAGACAAATGAAGTGATTTCCACCCCCTCTCACTTCTGGTGGTCTGACCTCAGAAGGGAGTGGTAGAGAAGCCAGCTGGGAGTAACCAACTATTTTAAATGGATCAAGATTGTAGCTGGGAAACTTCCAGAAAGGGCTACTGGGGAGGGAACATGGAAACACCCAGGACATTCAGAACCAGCTAGCCAGTGAACTTGGAAAAGAAACAGTGAAGCAAAGTGGTCTCTCCTCCACTAATCAAGAGAAATAAAGAATTGAAATACCCCCTGGAACAGATGGAAAATCAGGTCAGGAACAGAAATATTCATGCATCACTCTACTGGAGGGTAAAGAATTTCCAAACCTAATCTCTTTTGTGGAAACCTGGCTCCCTAAGGCTCTGAATGAGATGCAGAGAATGTCCCACTGCATGTGGTGTGCTGGTTCAGAATCCCTGCCACGGCAATCACTCCCAATAACAAGCAAAGCAAAACTGAGCTGCCAAGTTTCAAATGTTCATGGGAGAAGGAGGCTCATGACTGCAGAGAGAGCAATGAGGAGGCATGAGTTCATTTACTTCCAAATCAGCGTGTGTCCTCACTTGTTGTGCTATTGCCTCAGATAACGTAGGCTCAAGATAAGTTTCTCATTGTTCTAGGAGCTGTACTGATTCACAGCCCAAGGAAAGTACAACTAAAATACTAAAATTTAAGGTACAAGGAAGCAGACAGATATGCCACGGTGGATGGAACTCATGGAAACAGGACACCATCTGGGGCACAGAGGGATGTGATGCCTCCGTGTTTGTAGACTCCAGAAGCAGAAGGCCCTTCTATGGAGGACAGCTTTCAAGTCTACATCATGGAAACAGATCTATATGAATCTATATTTGGATTAGGAGGCACTTTTAAAGGTCGTCTAGTCTAAAGCCCGTGGTTATTGCACATCTTCATCTGGGTCAAGTTTCTCCTGTTGTTTTTTCACAAATTCTCTCTGATTCTTCACTTCCCAGGGCTTCCCTCCCCCTATTCCTTCTTTTTTT
This sequence comes from Bombycilla garrulus, assembly GCA_013400315.1. Classification (NCBI taxonomy): domain Eukaryota; kingdom Metazoa; phylum Chordata; class Aves; order Passeriformes; family Bombycillidae; genus Bombycilla; species Bombycilla garrulus. The sequence continues at coordinate 2,582,051 of VXBU01008198.1, forward strand.
TTTTTTATGATTTCCCTTTTCCTGACAATCTCTTGGCTAAAGTCATCTTAGGCTGGCAATTGTGTTGGTTCAAATGGAAGGTTGTGCTAGAGATCTCCACAAGCAGCATCGCTATGATTTTGGGGTAGTGCCAAACTCTACTCAGCCCTAGAGCTTCCCCTCTTCATGTGCAATCTCAGGATGGTTTCAGTGATTTTCTGCAGAGACAGCTGGTGTCTTTCAACTGCTCTCTGCCTTTAACTCATTGCAATGTATCAGAACAGGCGCCCAAACAGCCTGATGGAACTCTCCCCAACAAAATTTTGGGTCATATGTCTTGGGTTGATGACAGGTATCTGCTGGGAAAGGCAGAACCCTCCCTCAGAAACCCCCCCTCCCCCGAATTACTGAAATTAAGCGGCCTTCAGGCAAAATATGGGGAGGAATAACAGTCCTTTACTAATGAGTATAACAAGATACAAATGAACAATAACTACGGTATTAACAACAATAACAACTACAAAGAGAAAAAGAAAAGAAAAAGGTCAGGGACCCCCCCACCATGGCAAAGCCGGCAAGAGGGATGGGGAAGGCCTTGCTTCACGAACCCCGTAGGCAGTCTGTAGTTGTAGATGGCTTTGACGGGCCCTCTGAGGAGAACGGAAGAACTCCGAGATGGAACGCAAGAGTTTTGGTGCAGGGATGGATCAGATGGGTCACTGTTCCTCCTGCAGTCTCAGCAGGGCGTCTCAGCGGGGCAAGCAGAAGCAGCAGCAGCAGGAAAAAAAACGGAAGCTCCTGGGTTATGAACTCCTTTTTTTCTTTTCCAAGCAACCACAGCTCTGAGTGTGTCCTCTCCGGTTGAAAAACCAACGCGTTGATGATTTTTCTTTGTCTCCCCCTTCCCGGCCGGGCAAGTCTTTATCTTGCAAATACACTTAAGTATCGGCCATTGGGTTCCCCCCACCCCCCGCAACAAATGGGACAAAATTCTATAGGTAAAGAGAACGAAAAGGGACAACACCCCAACCCCCCACAGTCATATTGGCACTTCTTCCCTATATTTGCCTCATTCCCATGTCAGATACACCTGAAGAAAAGAGAAGAAAGTGTTCTGATTTTCTTGTTTGTCAGCCTGCAACGTGAGTCTAGAATTAATTACAAAGTTGTATAAAATACCTGCAAATGTTTCAGGTACGCTATCTGCCTTGTAAATTTAAAAAATCTAAAAAAATTTACCCTGAAAAAAAACCCCCACGTAAACAAGAAAAAATACAGCTGACTTTGTGTTTTCTGCAGGTTTTTTGTAAAGGAGCCTCTTTGTCAGGGACATCTGAGCTGCTGGGGCACCCGAAGATGTGTCTTGGTTTGACAGCATGCGAGCACTTCAGCCCTTGTTAAACCTGAGTGACCATTTTGCTTTACCCGCCAAGGTTCTCTTTGCAGCACCAACCACTCTTCCAGCTCCCCTCCAGTGTGAGACTCTCGCTGTCTGGGTGTCCTCTTGCTCCTGTGATGAGTCACTCTGTGAAGGTACCAACCTCTCTCTGGTGAATGCCGGGGCACCGGGGCCTCTGAGCTGTGGAAGGTTGTGACCTGGGAGGAGAGAATTTATGAACACACACACATACATGTGGGCTTCCATGCCCCAGGACATTAAAAAAGGATGGCAGCAAGCACTGAGCAGCACCTTGTCACCAGCTTGGCAAACATGACTTGTTTACAGCTCAGGGGCTCACACAGTGCGTGTTCCAGGGAGGCAGGTTGGGGCAGGAGCTGGGAGAGGTCTCCACAGCCCCATCACACCCAAGGCAGACCAAGCTGTGACTCAGTGAGCAAACACAACTGAGCACTGGAGCCTCGACTGGACTTGCTGCAGTTATCCTGGAACTTCTGTTTGCTTCCCAAGGGGATTTAGCAGTGAGGGAACAGCCTAGCAAGGAAGGAGAATGGTAGATAATGTTTGCTTCCTTTTGATATAAATATACTTCCAGAACAGGGTCCCTCAGTGCAAACATTCCCACAAGAGGAAAAAAACAAACCAAGTTATCACAGGACAGCCGGTAAATGGTAACAGTAATAGCAGCAGCAACAACAACAACAAGCCTTTCAGGAAATTCTTTATTTTCTTCTGTAAAAGGGGTTACTTTGACCTGACAGAAGAATGCATCAGGAAATAATGCTGCATCATCTAAGGAAAGGACAATTCTTGTATTTCTCCACTTCTTTCTCTGGTGTTTCATGAGGATTTGGTGAGGCTATTGCAGCACACAAGAGGCGCAGGCTCTGAAGAAATCACTGATCTCATGGTGCAACTTATTACTCTGGAAATTAATCCAGCCTCTGGGAACTGAGGGGGCTTTCTCTGAACAGCAATTTCAACCTACTTTCTTGCTCAGGACATGCTGTATAAACTTATTATGCTCCTCTGGTACAAACATTAAAATGCATATCATGTGGGCAAAGAGACAGAAATGACCCCTTGGTCCAGCTTATGTCAGTATTGTCATACAGAGGGAAAAACTCCCTGGCCTCCAAAAAGGCACTGCTTGAAAAATGCAGTCCTTGAGGGTGACATTATTTTATCTAAGTTTCTATTACTGCTCTTTGTGCATTAATTGCTATGAGATGTGAAAGGACAAACAGGGAAAAAAGGAAAATCTTGTACCATTTCTTGCTTAGCATAATTTCTTATTACTTTGTGCAGAAGATGAGCATTAAATTGCTTAGCCTCCAGACACTGAGCATTACAGGTGTTGTAAATGTTAGAGGGTCCACCTGAGAGCCCTGACTATTTTTGCAGGGATAAATACAGGTGAAAGAATAATTTGTAATGAATGCCATTGAACAAACCATGTCTTCCATTTGTGAATTGTCCGTGAAGAGATTGTAATTTTCTTGAGCTGCTTGCTGAATCACTTCTAAAAATCATTCTTCACCAGCAGCTTCTTGGAGAGCAATTTGCTGGGAGCATTTCATATTCAAAATTTGCAACTTGATCTATTTTTATGAGGTGTGTCACTTCCCTGGAAGGATCCATTCCCTAGTTAGAGGAGTGTAACTCCTGAAGTTTGAATTTGTGTTCTGCATGATTCCAGTTATGAATATGAATTTTGAAACTTTGCAAAGGTGTCCTGAATTATTTGTTTGATATCTGTTTGAAATAGATTTGCTTTTTGCAAATATTGGTAAAATGTGGAAAACAAAACCAGCAAGGTTGAAGCAAATTCATTACAGCATTCAAATGATCATATTGGCTGCTCTAAACTCCTGAGAACAGGCTCTGTGCTTTTGGTGTGATGGCTGGTTTGCAATAAGTGGTGTATCATCTTGGGTCCAACAGTTTTTTGATAAATGGTGTTATTGAAAAGGCAGAGATAAAAGAAAACCCATCAGAGGTCAAGCATAAAAGCATAAACAAAAAATGTTAACACTGGTGCTGAGTGGTGTTTCATGCAACTTATTCAGAATTACTGATATTGCTCAAACATAGCCATTCTGCTGACTTGGGAAGAGCCTTCCCTGGTGCCCTTTATCTCTGCCACAGCAAAACTAATTTCCAAATTTTGCTCAGCTGAAGTCGTTGATAGGCAGGAGATTAGCTGGAAATTAGGTCATCTGGGAAGAACACCCCTTTCCTAAACACTCCCAGAGATATTGTTCAAACCTGAGGCTGCAGTGGAAGCCTTAATGGTGGATTAAAAAAAAAAAAAAAAAAAAAAGAAGTCTCTTTAGTCAAGGTTCATGTTTCTGTTGGCAGTGCTGTACAGAGTTGTTCCAAAATGTGTGATAGTGCCAAGGACTGTGTTCGTTCAGGCTAGGCTTGACTTTTCCTCTTCATGTCCCCACAATGACAGCTCATGTTGAAGGTGAGGGAGGGTGGAGTGTGTGGGAACCTGCTGAGGATTGTTCTCTCCTCCCAGCTCCTTGGTGCTGCTCCAAGCTGTGCAGTGCCTTGGAGGAGAGATGTCCCTGAAGAGCTGAGGCATGACCCTAAGGACCAAGACAGTGTGCACAGTGTGCCCCTCTCCTCTCTCCCTCCCAACATCAGATGCAAATGGATGCCTATAAAAATTTGCCTTTTACATCAAGACAGCTGCAGGAAGGCAGCTGAAAATGAGGCTTACAGGTTTGTTGAACTGGAAAGGAAACTAAGCCTTTTAATATTTGCCTCTACACTCTTCCAATCACAGAGAGAGAGAAGGCCTTATCTTTTGGTCACAAAAGAAGTATTGACAAGGCTGCAAGTAATCCCAGCAAGACCTGTTCAAATAAAAGTTCACAGAGCACAAAGCTGTGAAAATTAAAGGGTTCAGAGAGTCTATCACTCAGTCAGGAGCACGTACTTCCTGAGAGCCCAGAGCCACTGTAATGAACCTGACGGAGACAAGATGCCTCTGGCATCTCTCATCCACCTGGAGATGGACAGAAATGAGACAGGCACCTTTCCAGAAGGGGCATGGAGTGGTTAACAGAAAATCCTCAGTTATAGGCGATCAGGATTCAGGGCTCCTACTAGTGGATGCACTGTTGGCCTTCCCCAACCCAAAGGTTTTAGTTAAAAAGGCAGACAAATGAACTACTTTAGCCCAGTAATGATTTCATAAATGCACGTGTCTAAGTAATGATTCCCTGTATTATTCCTTCCTCCCACTCATATTAAGCCATCATGCCTGGATAATCTAACACTTTGATTTAAGCCCTCCTCGTTTACCCATTCTGTGCCGAGAAATTCTGCCCGTGCTCAGCAAATTGCTGACCCCTATCAAGGCCCTACAAGTACAAAATAATTTGTTTTATTTATACAAGTCATCCTACAGGCCAGATTTATAAGGCAGGCAAAGTAAATGCACCTGTGTTGATGCTGTAGTAATTTCATCATTTTCTTTCAGGGAGTCTGCTTAAAGATGACACTTTCATGGTGCAGCTTGATGGGGTTTGGCTACAGAACAGCCCAGCTGGCCAGCAAGCAGGGGTGAGCAGAACAGGGCTGGATCTGAAAGTGGCTTTTATGGCTCTTCTATTCCTAATAATGTGTATTAAAAAAAAAAGAAAAAAAAGAAAAGAAAAAAGGATTCATTATGAAGAAGAGGGGAAAATCACTACTCATTGGCTGCAAGGGGATTAACAAGGTAGTTTACCATAATATTAGAGGGGAGGAAGTCTTTTTATGAAAAGTACTGTGAGGAAAGATGATTATTTTCACTTGCAGTTGTTTTCCTTGCCTCCCTGTTGTTCTTTTTTTCAGTTCTGTAGAACAGGCTCAGAAAGTGGTACAAATCATATTATTTGCTAATGTGCCAGCCTGGTGAGTAGAGAATTTTTAGTGGTCTGCAAACAGAACAAGCACAATTCCTGTTATTTGTTAATCACCTCTGTGTGCTTAACTTTCAAAGGCTGTTTTAAATATTTATCCTTCTTTTTCTCCAAGGATTCGTGTTTTCTTCTAAGAAGAAAATTAATTAACTCTATCCCAGCCAAAACCAGGACAGTAACATTTTATTCCTTCAAGGAATGATTTAAGGTCTTTAACTTTCCATTTGAAACCTGAAAACGAAACTCAATGAGTCCTCTGTTAAGGTAAAGAAAAAAACCCAAACCAATTAAACAAACAAACAAACCCCGCAGAAAAACAACAAAAGCCACTCCCAATTTTTGTTTAAGTAAGCAGCTTCCCACAAACTCACTTTTTAACATTTCTAGGAAGTGTGGCAAGTTACAGCTGATGGGAATGGATCCGTCACAGAATAAGCCCTGGCTTGTCACAAACTTCTGGTGAACCAATAAATGGCCAGTCTCAACACATTGTATTGCAGCTATTGTGCAAGTCTACCGATAAATAGACAACGCAGCTTGCCTGGTTCTTACTCACCTCATTTGTCTGCCCAGGAGATGGGAAACAGCTTCATGAAATTAAGTACAGTCAGACCAGTCAGACTTTTTTTTCTGTTACGTGACCTTAACTGCCTGCAATGTTGTCGAGTTCCTGTCAGTTTTTATGTGGTGTAAAGGGCCATTAAGTGAGTCATTCTGCAGAGATAAAGGAAGACAGCAAAGCCCTAGTGAGATCTGGGGTCCTGCTAGACCCCGGGTAGAAATCCCAGGATGGAGTATGATTGCATGGGATGTTTCTCTATGGAATGATTCACAAACACCACAAGGATTTTTTTTTTTAATTGAAAGCATTTCTTTCAGCTTGATAAATTGGTTACTCTTTCCCATGCAAACAACTCTGATTATTCATCATGATATTTGTGTGTTTTTAATTTCCCACAAGAGTTATATGTGGGATGGAAGTTTTCTTTTAGCATTTGATAAAGTATTGTTTTAAAATGCCCATCATCCAATCAGGGAGGATAAGCCTAGTGATTGAAGTCAGCAGTTACAAAATCAGTATACCTAAATACCTAAATGTTACAGCTTACAAACAGTCAGATGACAAGAAAATACTGTGTGATACTAATCACTAATCATAGCTTGCTTAAAAATGACATTTCCAGGAATCAGGATCAATCTGCCAATGATTCACTAACTGTAGAAAAAATTAAATTCATAGCATGTATTATTTGAAGTGAGTGTTTTGATCAGTTCACTATCAAAAGCTGATTCCCATTGGCAACAGAGGAAGGAGGCAATCAAAGTCACCTCTATTTTTCACATAACTTGTTTTATTTTCAGTTAAATACCGACATCAAAAGTTCATCATACAACGGCAGAGCCTTGTCTCTAGCCCTGTGTTCCACACAGTGAAATGCCAGCCCCACCGATTTTGGTGACAAAATTCCCATTCATTTAGCCTCATGTCAGAGGATTGATTTTTATTGACACACCGGGGAGCAATTAATTATTTACCCATCAGCCTGAGAGACCATTTCAAAAGGATTTATTTAAGGTGCTGTTCTTTAAGAATCAGTTATCTTGAGGCATGTGATACCTCATACAGTTCACTCTGCTTAAATACCTTCCACTCAATTAGCTCATGTTTTTATTCAAGAGAAGAGATGGATAGGTCTCTTCAGCTGGCAACGCTTTCAGAATGTGTCAGGCCAAAGGGAAGCTAATTACAGGGAAGAGAGAAAAATGTGGAAAATACTGTTTGCAGAGGGCACCATAGACAGGAAACTTTGTTGTGAGCAGCCCTCTCTCACATTACACATGCTGAAGCTGTACTCTTCTGACCATAAGATTAATGATGCCAAGCCAAACATTATACCCACGTCTCAAGGGTCAGAAGAAAACTTTTTTTTATCATCTGTTTCTCATTTTGCTGGCCACGAACGTATTTACTAAGGAATTAGTATATATCCAGGTTTTAATAGATTAAAATAGAAACATGCCACCGTTTACTGGATACATCTGCTCTCATTAGTATAACTTGTTGCTGTTGGCATGAAAGAGTTTAATTAAAATGACAGCATACTTTTCTGGAATCAGAGCCTGGTCCCAGTGGGGCTCCTCAGACAGATGTGTACAAGCAGTGCCTGTTGTGGTGGCTGCAGAGAGATCCCAGGGCTGCCCCTCTCTCTCACCCCTTCAGACTGTCCCTCCAGGACAGGGCAAGGGCAGAGCAGCTCTTCCACTTTTGTTAGACCTGTTGCTTTTTTTTTCCAGATTTTCTTCTTTTTTTTACTCCAACTCATTCCTTTACTGCCTATGAATATTGTATATATATTATATATTGTATGTACATATATTATATATTGTATATATATTAGTGACTTAGGTGTAGGATGCATTGGTTGGTGAGGTACTGAGAGCAGATATAACACCTGGGATGATGCAGGTACCAGTTCTACAAGAAATAAAATTGCATCTGCCACATACTGAAGGAAAGTTTGGAGGCACCATCTCCTCTGTTGCCCATGTGGCTGTCACAGAGGAGGATATTTTCTCGGTACTGCTCTTCCTCAGGACTCAGACAGATTCCAAAAAATCCTGTGATTGCCTTGGAAGTTATGAAAAAGTCAATTAACAGAGTCATTTGCCTTCTGTTGCTGTGTTTTGAGATGATACTTGGCAAATGTACTTAGGGATCTTTTTCTGCAATGGTGTAGGTTAGAAACTGTGCTGGAACAGGAAACTACTACTACAGGCATGTGAAAACGGTGAAAGTTTTCAAAGTACGTAGTCAAAGAATATTCCCACTGAAGTCAAAACCTGGTGGCCAGGCCACTTTCTGGGATTTTGAGCTGGAATGGGATCTGGGACATGCCCATCCTAACCAGTTTCTCTAGTCAGGAGCTAGTGTTTTCTTGTTCTCCTTGGGCAATCCACCCCAGGACTGAAATATGAACATCTGCATCACAGGTGTGGTTGTTCAAAGCTTCCTGGGGCAGTCACCAGAGAGAGGAAGGTTTCTTCAGGGAGTCAATGAAAGACCTTGAAGATCACTTCCCCAGCATCTTTTCATGTTATAATTTACTAAATAATACAAACCCTACATTTCAACAAGAGGATGACTCAGTTTTCTAATGGAATGGGAAGAACTGGAAGATCCAAGTCCTGCCACGTCTGCCTGACAACATAATTTCTGCATCACTCTCTCAGCTCCACCTTGGACCAGCCGCTTGCTGAAATGATGCTGTTTTGAAGGGAAAGATGCTGTCATCTCTAAACCACTTTTGTTTTGAGAGAAAATCAGCCACCTACTCCTCACCCAGCAAGCGGAGCAGTGTGGTTGAAACATTTAATAATACAAGGCTTGTGGTGAAACCTGAGGCCTCTGTTTTCCGCTCTTTCTGAGGCAAGAGCACAATTATGTAGTTGGGTGTTTTCTGAGGTGGTTTCAGAAAAGTGCCCGTCCTGCTCACTCTCTGGGCAGGTGCCAGCAGGGCCTGGAGACCCGTGCTGTGCAAACACAGGGGTGCACCTCCTCCCCCAGAGGGCTACAGTGCACATCTGGGACCGGGAAACCTTCTGCTTCATGGTGGCCAAACAGCTGTTGAAGCACTTTGGGCTATCTGGCCATCCAAGGGCAGTAGGGGTGGACCTAAAAAGAAGTGGAAATGTCCTGGTGCTGATGAGCTCTGTGAGGCAGTGGGGCTGAAGGTGCCTCTTCTCCCATCCAAATAGCCACAAGCAGGAAAACAGATGTTGACAGACATATGAACTCCTGCTTGGAGTCTCAAGGGTGGGAACTGGCAGACCCAGACTGAGAACCAGCAGCCCCTGATGGTCTCATGGGTCCAGAGGCTGTGGCGTAGAGCTTCACTTGCCTGTTCTACCCTGCTCTATCTGCTTTTATTTCTCACTGCCTCCCCCTTGGTTAGCAGCATGGAGAAGCAGTGGAAGGGAGCCAAGAGACTGCAGTGAGGATGTGTTTGTGTGGATGAACACACTTTCCACATATAAAAGTAATGAAGGGAAAATACTACAGAAGTTCACTTGCTGACTGTTTTGCTCCAGTGCCATGGCCCGAGAACAATCACCCAAACTCATCCATGTGTGAAAATTGTAATATTGGAAAAGGCTCCTGTGTTTGCTATTAGTCATATTTCTTTATAACAACTTTCCTCTGTAAGTGGATACAGAAATAACTCTTCAGATTATGGGTCGGAGCAGGGAGCAGTATTTACTTAGTGGTGGTGCTGCATTGATTGGCATCCCCCTGCTCAAGAGAAATGTTTTTAACCAGCCAGAACAACAAATACTGTTGAAAAACCTACATGGGTTACACTGACAGCATTCAAATGTAAAAGCAACTAGGTGTTTCAGCAGCCAAAACACGATTATTTTTAATTCACTGTGGTTAGGAATGGTTATTATTTATTGTTTGAACACAGCAGCACCTACTGGCTCCAGACAGAAATCAGGACTTCACCACAGTAGGTGTAAAAGGGAGTAAAAAAGCGGTTTCCACCCCCTGAGTGGTCTGAGTCTGAGCAGAAGCAGCTGGTTGAGTGTTTGGATAGAAGCAGCACAAGGGAGGAGCAGGAGGGAATGGGAAGAGTGGTCTGACTGCCCTGCTTGTGCTGGGCTGGCTGAGTGATGTTGGGCACGCTGAGCCATGAGCCTCGTGGCGGGGAGGGAGCTGGTGGTGATGAGCTGAGCACATTTCTGAGTGGAAGGAAAATGGAATTGGAGGTATGGCAGGAGCTGGAGAGCTGTCAATGCCTCAGTGAGACGCTGCAGTTCGTAAGAGAGGGCGGTGAGGAGGACACGGGATGTGGGGGGAGAAAGGAGTCACCAGTCAGCAGTACAGTGTGGGATTGTGGGATGGGCAGAGGTGGCAGGAGAGTGGCAATAGTGTTTTCTCACCCAAATGGACCAGATTGTAGGAAAAACCCCTAGATTATATATTTCTTTATGTATTTTCTTTTCCTTCTTTTTTTTTTTTCCTTTACTTTTTTTTTTTTTTTCCTTTAACGGGAATTTTTTTTCAGCAAACCCACCTTTGGAAAAGCTAAAGCTAAGCTTTTTGGCTTGGCAGTTACCAAGTTGGGATGCTTGTGCCAGTTTCACATCCTGCCTGCAGGATGCAGGATACCCTGACAGCACCTTTCCCAGCCAACCCTGCTGGCAAAAGACACTCAGTGCAAGTGGACATTGTTGTCTCTCCCCTTTTTCCCCAATCCTCACGTCTCAGGATCCAGACCTCTACCTCTGCTGAACTTGGCTGCAAATCTCTCCATTCTCTGGAAAGCTGTTGTCCATTTTTCCTCCCTTTCAAGAATAATATTGAACCTTCCACAATAGTTTTGATAGTCTGATTTTTTTTTTCCTACAAGAGAAAATAGAAATTATTTACAAAAGTGATTTTCTTCCACAAATATTTAGTTTTCTTCCCTAGAAAGATTTTTTGCTTAGAGCATCACTCTCATGGAAAACTTTGTGGCCTTAGTGGTAAAACTGCAGTGAAGAAAATTATTTTTGCAACATTATTTCAAATATATATGGTTAGGAAGAGTTTTGTCTAGGCCAGGAATCAGGAAAAATAAAAAGCAGTTAAAGTCTGTATCCAATTCCATTTTAAGATCTTTCTTCTAGAGCCGTCTCCATATAATGGCTCAGAAATATCCAGGGAAATTCTGTCATTTCTGGTTTCCATCTCAGACTGAAACTGAAACAAGCAAGAAGCCTTATAAAAAACCTTGTTCTTATGAAGGGTTTTCCAATTTCCTATGTTTTTATTCTCATGAGGTTTAGATAAAACATCCAGATTTTTCCTTTTTTAAACAGAAGCCAGACTCAAAATCTGCTGAGGTTTCCCCATTGCTAATTATAGTATGTATGTGAAATTATCTGCTGTGAAGGTGAAGGGTAGTGTGAAATTAAAATTAGATGCATCAAGAACAATGCTTTCCTGTCTTGGCACGGGTATGGGTTTGGTGCTCTGAAGGACAGTTCTTGTTTTGTCACATTATTTTCCTAAATAATCCAGAAGAATGCAGCTGAAGGGGGGTTGTGAGTTTTTTAGAAAAACAAACAAATAAAAAATATTGCTTGGGGGAAAAAAAAAAAGTAATTTTCTAGTGCACCATTTCACTTAATTCTCCCTGCACATACTGGGAAACATACATGTCATTTTTCCTCTCTCCTCAAAGAAAAATTCCAGATAAGGACAGGTCTTTTTGGCCCACTGGAGGAAGGATTCAGCTCGACTGCTGTCCAGGATGTGAAGGATATGTGTGTGTGAACTGGGCTCATTCCCTGCTGCCCTGGCCAGGCCTCCCTGGGCAGCAGAAAGGGTTTCTTGGCAGCAGCAGTAGCCACAACACTTTTCCCAGTTGGACTAAATGTGTTTTCCTCACAGGCACCTCGAGCAATGTCTCTGTGCTGCGAGAGGTGGAGAGAGATGCTCCAGAGATGAAGCACCGCGGTCCTCAATTGACAGCCAGCCTTGTTCTATTAAAAACCACATCCTGCATGCATGGCTTGCCTGAGGCAAAGCCCAGCATCAAGGCGGTGTGTCCACCCTGAAACCAGCTCCTTGCAAATCGAGGCAGGCACCTTGTTTCCTGTCAGATCCCTGAAAGCACAGGCAGCGCTGCTGAGCTCCTCCTAAAACTCTGAGTGTCACATTTCTATGCTGAGGGGCGGGTTAGCTGGTCCCTCCACCACTGTGAGCCACATAAAACTTATTGTTGTGCAACAGCACATCTTTTTCAAAGTTATAGATGATGATTTGCTGTCTTGGTGATTTTTTTTAACTGTGCAAAAAGTGGGTATTTGAGCTTTTTACTTCTTCATGCCATGAAAGCTTCCTGCATAGAAATATCTATGACTGGGTATGACTATAATGGGTATGACTTCAAGCTAAACTACTTCAAATTATAAAAAAAGAGATTTAAAACATTGAAAAATCTTACAATTGGAAGGACTTTTCAATTCTCACTTTTGAAAAATTGCTACTGGATGGAGTCAGGTGGGTTTCCTGAAGTGTTTGAGCTGGAATAAATAAAAATGAAATTTTGGAAAGCTGAAGAATTTGTATTTTGAAAATCTACAAATGTTACACAGAAAAAGATGCCTGGTTTTTCTTTGTGTTACCAGTAAGATTATCCTCTGAAATGTCAAAATGAATGCAGTTTCCTTTTCTCAGTCTAATAAAAGTTATTACAGAAGTAAACCCAAATAAATTAGTCATTGTTAATTTCAAGGTGGCAATTGTAAAACAAAAACCAAAAAGCACAACAAGACACAACCAAACCAACTCCCCCATCCCCTGTAAAATCTGCAAGCTAAATTCCCCTGAAATTGCCCAACATTTGATCCCAGTGACACAAATTATTGTGAGCTTGGAATGATATCAATTACTCTCCATTACTACCCCAGGGCTCGCTGCGATGGTGGTTAATAAGCCAAATCCTAAGGTGCCCTTTCCATTTGTGGGTAAGGTCAGAAGCAATTAAGGAATGGAGGATCTGTGGTGAAAGCTGCACAAGTGCAATAGTGGTGGAGTTTGGTTTTTTTGTGTACATCAAAGTCACATCATTCAAGCAGTGCTGGATTTGATCAGGAGATGGTCTGTTCCCAGTGCTATCCAGACTCAGAGGTCTGTGGAAAATCAGCTTTCCCTTGGATCCACCTGCGTTGTGGAGCAGTGACTGGTGGCTGTGGCCGACCAAAGACAGCGCATTCAGGGTATAGTTAAAGCAAGAAGGTGGCAGAAAGAATCCAAATGACATCACACCTTTTGAAAATTTAAGGTATTTTATACAAGACAGATAAATGATCATATAAGTGGACAAACTGTTCTCTTACATAGATATCTGCCATATTAAAAGCACATTCCCTGTGTCTGACTCAACCTTTAATTTCAGTTTAGCTCCATCAGTGGGCCAAGGTACTCTCTGTGCACCTGAGTATAGAATCCTTCTCAATAGGATGAGATGAACTAATCACTCATTATCACCAGAACTTCTTGAGGTTCCTCTTGCAAACCTCACTGGTTTTTTTCCCTAAATTCAGGATAATTTCACAGAGGCCTTCTTTTAGTGTGTATTTCAGCTTCTCACTGGGTTATCCAGAGGTGGTATCTGATGTCAGCAAAGTTAACGTCCCCAGACACACTTGTCCTAAGGAAGACAGCATTATGACCGGACTTATTTTTGATAAACTCATCTTGATTGCATTAATTATGCTGCTATCTGTTAATTATTTCCTGATTTTCTCCCGTATCAGATTTTTGCGTGCAGTCAATTCCAGATGAACCTACTGATGGTTATGCAAGGGTTTGCCAGTGACCTCTTCCTGCACTGCTGCAATAGTATCTCCCAGGCTTTGTGATTCCTTTAATTTTCCAAGAGCTGCTATGAATTGAGTGGCTCAGAAATCTCCTCCACGGATTTTCTTAGAAGGCAGTGATCTGCATGATCTTGGCCTGCAGACAAGTTTGGGCTAATAAAATCTTCACATATAAACTGCTTCACAAGGGGCTCCCTGAGACAAACTTTGGCTATCTGAAAGCCAACATCCAGCAAATGATTATCAGGTGGGCTCTCTCCAAAATCAGGGGAGAGCAGGGAATGCTGTCAGATGTGGTTCCTGCCATCCAGGGGAGCAGGAGCCTCTGCAGATTGCTATCTGTCCCTAGTGATGAAAGAAAAAGTCCACTTCACTCAGAGTGTATGGCTGCTTCTTAAATTTCCTTTAGTGTGAGAGGTAGGTCACACAGTGACCTCATGCTCCCCACCCCACAGACCCAGAGGATTTGGGATTCCCACCCTGTGACTGAGACAATGTCCAGACCAAGACCCTGGAGATCTCTTTCTCAGATATGCTCTTACATGTCTCACCATGACTTGCCAGCTATCTGTAGCACTCCTCACTGGCATTAACATCTTCTAGCACTGTTTTTAATCCCTAAAGCTAGATTTTGCTCCATCACTATTTTTAAAAATTTCTTTTATAAACCAAATTTGCTTAAACCCAGGGTTTTTCGTCTGTAAAGGCTTCTGTATGGGTTTCTGGCTGGTAGCACACCCACAAGTGCCTAGAGAGAGGCTTTGTGTTTGAGTGTGCTGGAGATGTCCAATTTAGAGAAATAACAGAAAATAGTAATTCTCAGCATATTTCCTATGAGCAGAGTGTTGTTCTCCTGTAAACATCCATACTAAGCAGGCAGCACTGTGGTCAGATGAAGTCCCCCTTGCCCATCTCAGCCTGCTGTTGCCAGTCCCAAAGGAAGTTCTCCAGAGAAAGTGGCCTTTTGTCTCCTCCCAGACTGGGTAGTTTGCATAATCTGGTTAAATAAAATGAATACACACAGGCACAAAGAATTGTGGGGGGAAGTGGTAGTATAAGTAAGGCTGAGTGGTCCATCTAATCTGACATCAATATAATAAAATAGTTTATTTGTGTACACTGGAACAATTCCTTGGGACTGTGGCCTATTCCTGTTTCCCAACAACACTGTCATTAAAACAATGGGCACTGTAATTACTGTGATAAGAAGGCATTATTGCTTCAGTTCTTCATCTGGCCCATGTGCAGAAGGAAGAGGTTTTCTTTATAATCTCCCTGCAGAAGGAGCACAGGGACCAGAAGGCTCCTTCTCCCCCTGGCTCTGGCATACAAAAGATTTCTCCACACCGGAGACTGCAGTGTGAGAGCCTTTGTCTTAAATGAAAGGGCATAATACAGGCCTTCTGCCAGCACTGGCCGCGAATGAAAGCAGCTCCTTTATGTACCAGCTAGTGCTGAACTGCAGACAATACTGTAAAATCTGTACTCTTCCATTACCTCAGCTGCCTTCGCATTGCTGGAGTGCTGCTGAGCCCCAAAAAGGGGCTGCGGGTGCCAGGCTGGAGCTTTGCAAAGTCCGTGTCAGTAGGAGAGTAGAAAACCTGCACAGCACAGCCACCCTGGTGAGAATGAGGAGAGTGGGTCAGGAGGGAGATATGATTAATACCTCCAAAACTGTTTCTCCAGCTATTTCTGTAGCTGGGCCATTTCATTCTGGCAAACTGCATCTGAGCTTCTGCTCAGTTCAGTTCCATTTGAAACCTGCCAGTCTGGCAGATTGCTCGGCTGCTGTGAGCTCGCTGCCCAGCTCCTGTAACACCAGACTCTGCAGGAAGTAGCCCAGAGATGAGCATTTTTCCGCTGGCCTTCATGAAAAGCTCTTTTGAGTGAGTCCAAGAACTCACAGAGAATCTGCGAACATGGCCTGGAGAGCCAAGATGCCCTCTAGTTTGTGTCAGTGCCTCTTCTTGCCTTCATCAGATGTGCATTGCCTGCCAACCCAGAGGAGCCTGGGCTGCAGCCCTTTCTGAGCTTTAAAATGCTCAAGTGGTCTCAAATACTTCAGTTTGCTTAAACTGGGACAGTCTGGCTGCTGCAATTCCAGCTTCCATAAAGCCCCTGCCTTGTGGTGCTGACAGAGCGAAGTACTGACAGGGACACAGGGAACTGTTCTCCCTGGCTGCAGTGAGAATCCTAGAATTGTTAAGGGTGGAAAAGACCTTTAAGATTGAATCCAGCCATTAGCCAGCACCACTGTTAGCACTGAGGACATGCTGGCAGCAAAATCCTCCCTGGCTGTCTGATGTGAGTGACTACAGGCTGCTGGTGGGGCAAAAGAATATCAATAATGTGCCGAGATGACCGCTACTGTTGCTAACAGCCTCTTTTAGAAAGTGTTTACCCCACTGCAAGCATAACTGATGTAAATTGAATGTGTCAGGCTGAAAGAAGCACCTACCCCCTTCCCTGAGCTGCTCGTTTGACAAGGTACAAACAGAAAGCCTGTTCACATGTGAGTGGAGAGTACCAAACATTGCATCAAAAAGCAGGAACCATCCTGTTACAATCTGCTGCTTGTCAGGATTTGACAGCGTTGTGAAATATAAATGATCTCTGCGATAGCAACGCCTGCCTCAGTCGCCGGTAAACAACTCCCCTCATTAAAGAGATGCTTTAGAAATGACAGCACCAAATTATGTTAATATTTTTGAGAAGTGCTCTTCAGCCAGAGATCCTAGAATGAGGTTTGCCATTAATTTGCCAAAATACCATTTCTTTGCAAGCAGAGGCAAGTGGCTTCACAACTGAAAATCTGATGCCACCAAACAGGCTCCAGTCAGTACAAAAATGGAGCTGTTTGGATGTATGAGAAAGGACTGTGAAGGCGATGAACTTTTCCTGAAGCTCTTTTTTTTTTTCCTTTATAATATCCTCTGTAACCTCTTTAGCCCCACAGATTGTCTTCAGTTCTGAGTTTGTTCAATGCCTAATTCAATATCCTCAGCCATGACAGTAACTCACAGGTCCAATCCTGCACTACCATCTTGCTAATGGTTATAAATGGCTATATCTAAAACTTGCTTGATCTGAGACTATATTCTACTGTTCAGTGCCCTCTGCAACCTTGTTAAAGGAACAGATTCAGACGTAGCCCTTGGGAAAGAGTCCTGAGTCATTCTGCTTCCCTCCTTAGCATTTGGATTTTCCTGGGAGAGTTTTCGGTTAGGTTTTTGCCTTGATTTTACTTATCCCTCAGATCGGGCGAGATTAGAGTCCAAGATAGAATGGCTGCAATAAAATCATTACAGATTCCACCTGCATCCTTCTCTGAGTCAGAGAGAAATTAACAGAATAATACAGGCTGCATGTATTTCTCAAGTGAGAAATCACCGAGATCAGTCCTTGTCAGAAATATCACTGGTAAGAACAAGCTATATGCAGTGACAGATAATATTTCATAAGATTTCCAAGCTTCTTTTTTGGAGGGTGAAAATATTTGATCCTCTTCTCGTCAGCAGGCTCGCTCTGAGCTACTTTTATAGTAACATTCTCCACTAAAGGTTCAGTTTCTCTCACGCTGTCTGCTGCTACCCTTCAAAAAGAATATGGGCTCCTCCTCTGCAGAGCTCTGGCTGAACCTGCCTGTGCACAGGAGCTGCACAGACATGAGACCCTCCACCTGTCATCCTCTGTAAGGGGGATGCAATGCAGGAAACTCTTTGGTGTCTTTAATGTGGCAGTGAAAGTTATTTCTGCTGTGGACAGGTCCTGTCAGTCCTGCTTGTCATATCTTCATTATAATGTTGAGTTTTACATTTTCTGAAGATTTTTATTACAGTTTAACCAGTTGGTTAAGTTCTTCCAGGAGGCAATTTTCTTCTCTTCATTTTGTTTTTGCCTCTCAGAATCCCACCTAATGGTTATATTATGTGTACTCTATATAGCTGGCTGTAAACTCCATTTAGCTCTATATACTCCATATAGCTGGCTGCAGCAATGTTAATACAGTTGAAAAACAAAAGCAAAACAAAAGGTGGTAATTTCTACTGATGGATCTGAAAACAACTGTGGAGACTCCTATTCTTTACCCTTTTGAATTGTACATGTGAACTCATACAAGAACTTCATGCTAAATCTTTCTAGACATCAAGGAAAAAAACACTTGAGTTTTCTTAAAACACAATTATTCCAAATAACCCAGCTTTCATATTTACAAGTATAGCATATGGATGCCAAGTGTAGGAGTAATCATGGTGTTGTACAGCAAAAAAAGACATTGCTTGATTCCATGACCACCAGAGCCTGGTATATGTTGTACTTACTCCCCCTCTAACCCTCCTTTTGGAAATGTTTGGTTATTACCATGCCCAGGAATTTTGAAGAGCTAATGATAAATTATATGTATTGTTTCTATAAATGGTAGGTGTTAATTTGTGTTAAATAGCTTTCCATTTTTGAAATGGTCTCTGCCAACCTTCTGGTGAGACAAAATAATTTCCCTTGCAGTGAGTTTGGTAAGACTTTCATGTGGACAGAGAATTTTGATTTGCTCCATGTGACACCCGTGTCTGTTTTGACAGATGGAGACCAACACTGCCCTTGTTGTGTTACAACTCGTATCTTCAGCAAGGTGGCTGAATCATTTGGTTGACACCGTGGCAAGGCTTGAATGTGGAGGAAACGTATATTCGAGGACATTGTCGCTCCAAGGTTGAGATTTTCCGGAGTGATTTCCACCCACAGGAGTTGTGCAAGTGTCCCGTCAGCTTTTTAGGCAGATGAGACAAAGGAGGAATATCCATAACTAAAGCTGTTGTTTCTGCACACCTGCACAACCTGCATTTTAACCATGGCTTTACGTTTAACCTTGACATTTTGTTGGCACCAGGAGAGGCTGCAGGTTAACCAGGGAACTGCGGGCACTCCCCTCGGGACACCGGCAGCCTGTTTGCCTTCAGGGCACGGAGCAGGGAGGGGGTGCTCTGCAACGCAGCTCTGAGCTGGCCCCACAGCCAGAAAGAAGAGTTTGGAAGGGATTTCAGCACCTGCCTGTGCTGGCCAGGCTGTCCTTAGTTTGCCACGGGCTGGGAACGAGGGTGCCCACATCTTCAGCGTCCACCCAGGGGCTTGTAATGCATCCCCTTTGGGATTGCCTTTCTCGCAAAGCGAAGGTGTTTGAAAAGCGCTGGGACTGTGTCAGACACCACCGCAAACAAGTAACAGCTATTGCTACACGTGATGGATTTCTTTGTATTCCTATGGCGTAGGGTTGCTTGCTTTACTTGGTGTTCATGATTCCCTACCTTCCCATCCTTGCTCTCAGTATTAATGAGATGCAATTAGGACTGTTAAATCAGTACAACTATTCTGGCCTTTTGTGCAACTGGCATGTTTTCTAATAAGCTTTTTTGTTTTTTAACTTACTTGGTTTGAAAACACAGAATCCTGATACATTTAATCTGACAAGGAAGCTGCAGCTGTCAGGAACTGTAGCAAGGTGTGAATGAAAAGCTTATGCTGACAGAGGAATTTGGGCTCATAGCTCTGATTTCCTTGGGCAGGTTCAACCGTAGCCTGCTGACAACGGTTAGACATTACACAAGAGCACAGCTCCTTGCCAGGTTGCTTTTCATAACACTGTGTGGTTGTTCTTTCCTTTCCTCTGCCCTTAAGATGAGGGAAACAACCATCCAGAAGAAAGATGGTGAGAGAAAATCCAGCCTGCCTGACCCAAGGAAGCTTTCTCTGTGGAAAGGCAGGACTCATAGGGCTTGGATCACATTAAGTGAAGTTCCCAGGGAAGGACCTTGACATTATTCACTGCAATGCATCTTGAAAACCTTATTAAGCCAAAGTAACAGGTATAATTTACAATGCCTTTCTTGCAACAGTTTATTTAGATTACATGTTGGTCAGTTCATGATAACAACTGTGGATTGACCCACTATGAAGTGGAAGATATTTACTCTGTTTAGGAAAAGACTGTAAGAGAGCACTTGGTAAGTTATCAGCTTGAAAGTGATTTAGTTTTAACCATGATGGATCTCCCTCTTGACTCTGTGGAGTAGACGGAAGATGAAGTGCTGTGTGTCTGAATGAAACCGTAGGTTCCAAGCTCACTCTCCAATTCTGCGCTGCTGATCTTATTGCAGAGGAATGGGAATCAGTCTGACTCTCTTGATTTGAAAGCCCTTGGTGTTTATCCTGTGTCTGTGGATGTAATCCAAGCCAGACTCTCGGTGTCAGTGGTTGTGAGGGATATGGACTGGAACTCGAGCTTGCTGCTTGCCAAGAGCACCTCAGAGCCCTGCATTTTGGAAATCACAGAAACAGAAAGTGTATTTCCTTCATACTGGCCTATAGGCAGTGAGAGCTGCCTATGCAAGACAGCTGTTACTCCCCAGGTTGAGGGCACACATGCAGACAGGCTGAGAGTGGGAACTGTTCAGCCTGCAGAAGTGAAGGCTTTAGGGACACTTTAGAGCACCTTCCAGTACCTGAGGTGGCCGCAAGGGAGCTGGAGAGGGACTTTCTATAAAGCAGGCAGTGATAGGACACGAGGGAATGACTCAAACTGGCAGAGAGTGGGTTTAGATAAGGCTTCTCTGCTCAGCCTGGAGGAGGCTGAGGGGAGACCTCGCTGGGGTTTCAACATCCTCATGAGGGGCAGTAGAGGGGCAGCTGATGATCTCTTCACCCTCAAGGCCATTGACAGGTCCTGAGGAGACATCTGGAGCTGCGTCAGGTGAGGTTTGGGTTGGATATCAGGGAGAGGTTTGGGTTGGATATCAGGAAAAGTGTTTTCATCCAGAGGGTGGTTGGGCACTGGAGCAGCTCCCCAGGGCAGTGGTCACAGCACCAGCCTGGCAGAGCTCAGGGAGTGTTTGGATGATGCTCTCAGGAACATGGTGTGATTCTTGGGGTGCCCTGCACACTTCCAGGAGATGGACTCCATGACACCTGTGGGTCCCTCCCAACTCAGAATAGTCTATGGTTCTATGAGCCAGGGTGGTAAAACCTGGAAAGAGCTGTGAAAGGGGAATGTAGGAGAATTTTAAGTCCTTGGTTGAATCCTGGCTTTTTGTGAAATGGTAAAAATCTTCCCTGCAGCTGTCCAGACTGCAATCTCTGTCAGAGAGAACAAATGCTGGTATTCTGACCAAATTCTTACATCTGTGTTACAGTAATGCTCATGTATATTTTTAAAATACCCAAATACTGTTTATACACATCACAGAAAATTATAAATATGTGTAACATTAACTCTACAACAGACTTCTAATACACCAGTGACTGAATGTATAAAAATACACCCACGTTCTTATCATTGTTCCTTTAAAATAACATTATTTTTTCAACAAAGCCCAATTAAACCAACAAGAATTCCACCAAGAATAGAAAGTTCTCTGTCCTCAGACAGCTAATATATCTTGCTTAGTCTTTTGAGAGCCCTAAAAGAAAAATTTAGTATTTTGTTTTCAGCAACACTCTTCTACAAGGGAGAAGAAGAATAATTTATTTTTGATTCATAGAAGTGGCTGAGCAGGGGATCACCAGCTGATATTTTGATTACTATCTTTGTGGAATATATTATGGACTCTAATTAAGTAAACCATCTCACATGTCTGTGAAGTTTAGGGTTCAGTGGTGGGACCTCTTGCCTGTGGATAGAGTTGGATAGAGCATGTATCAAAGACAGTTTTGTCTGTAATAATTCTAACCAGAATCTTACAGTAAATGCCAGATAAGGTTTGAAATGTGTTCAAGGAAGTGATTTAAGATTAATCCATTCTCTTTTGGTTTTGTTTAGTGCTGTTTTACAAAAACACTCAGCAATGCTCAGCTAACTGCAGTCATTGGGAACAGTCATTGGAACAAGTGCTGCACACCTTGAGGTGCTGTGGTCCTGGTCAGAACTGGGGAGGAAAGATTCTGGTGGGAGAAGGTTGAATTCCTACCAGGGCTGACTTCCTTGCTTGCTTGCTTGCTTCCTTCCCACTGTCTTTTCCCTCTTTCCATCCCTTTCTCACTCCCTCTGTCCCTCCCTTCCCCAATAGTCCATCTTGCACATCAATACTACAAGAACCCCCCAATTATTCTCAGTGCATCACTGACGGCTTGTCTTAAGTGTCACAGCTATCTGGGATTTTGATGCATAGTGAAATGAAGATTATATGATCTTTCTTTAGCCTTTTTTCTTGGCCTGGACAAGCCTGTCACAACGTTCAGTTGCATTAAATCAGTACATTTGGGCTATCACCATAAATAAGATGCACTATACGTGTCAAAACAAGTTCTTACGCAATCCAGATCTCTGTGGCTTCATTTACCACTTACACCCTTCATAAGTCATAACATGGAATGAAGCAGCCTCTGTGATATGGAAATTTCTTCTCAAGTGCATAAATTATGCCTTAATGCTTCAATTGCTTGAAAAGTGGGACGGTCCCACAGGTCACCATTTCCATTCCAGCGATGAGATTTGCAAATATTAACAATGGTTTCTGTTTTATGGGCAGGATTAACTTTACAGGTGTCATGGTTTAAAGCCAGCCAGCAACGAAGCCTGACACAGACACTTGCTCACCCCCAACCCTGCAGCGGAATGGGGGAGAGAATTGTCAGAGCAAAAGTGACAAGTAGAACTAATTCTTGGGTTGAGATAATGGGACAGAGAAGGAAGAAAATAATAATAATGGTGGTAATAATAATGACAAAAGGATTGGAATATGAAATTGCTCCCCACTTGTTGATTGATGCCCTGCCAGTTCCTGACTGGTGGCCTCCAGCCAGCTTTCCCCTCAGTTTATGTGCTGAGCATGACCTCACCAGATATGGAATATCTCTCTGGTCAGCTGGGGTCATCTGTCCTGGCTGTGTCCCCTCTCATCTCCTTGTGCCCCCTCCACTTTTAGCTGAAAAGCCCTTGACTCAGGGTAAGCATCACTTAGCAACAGCGAAAGCATCAGTGTGTTATCAACATTTTTCTCACACTAAATCCAAAACAACACACAATACCAGCTACTAGGGTGAAAATTAGCTCTTTCCCAGCCAAAATCAGGACAACAGGCATCCAGGCTCCCATTTAATTGAACATGGGGAAAGAAAAGCCTTCAACCTAATAAATCAGCAAAATCAAGTAATGATGGCAGCTTCACTTGGTTTTTAGGGATTCTATAAACTCTCCCAGCTCTGAAAGGCTAAATCATGCACTCAGCAACAATGTCAGAACTTTGTGTCTTCATCTTCAGCCCAATGCCCACAGTGGGGATAAGAGGGACGTGGGCTCATAAAGGGAAGGATGCTGCAGTGGGACCTGCCCTCTCATCCATGTGTGCCACAATTTGCCATGTGCTCTCTGACCAGCTGCCTCTCCTAAAAGTTATGGGCATGTCCTTGATTGCAAGCTCCCTTGGTTTTTGAAACTCAGCTCTCCGATAGACGCTGGGTGTTTTCATGTTTGTTTTCCCCTGGAACTGTCGTGGTTCAGCATCTCTCACCGCTGAGTGTAGTTCATCAGGAACATTTCTGAACCTCCAAAAATACGTGCAGATTGGTTGTGGTGCACTCATTTCTCCTTGTTTGAGCACTAAAAAGGCATTCAGGCAGCCTCTTACAGTCATACAAATAACAGCCATTGAAATGGAAAGCAGCAAAATTATGAATATTGTATAATACAATCTTAAATTACAAATAAATAAAACATCTGTGGCCAGATGTTGCTGTTGGATTCCAGTGTGGAACTGCCATTCCTTTCAGCAACGTTGTGTGTGCACTTCTGAGAGCGGAGTTTGGTCCTTGATGTAGAGAAGCAGTGTTTTAATGCAATATTAATGGAGGATGATTTCTCCACTAAAAACAAGGGAACTTGGTAGATGGAGAGATTAACATATTTTAGAAAAACAGTTGAGGGTTTCTCTAGAACAAGGGTGTGGGGAGTTGTATTTGGTTTTTTTTTAAGGCTAAAAGGACAGAAAACAAGACTGAAAGAAATTTTAGAAACCTCTACAGAGTACATATGGTGAGAATAGGGAACAGAGAGTATAAGCAATTTACTTGAAGCAAATCTGAGTGTTCAAACATCACTCAAGAGTTTTAAAATATAGAAGAATGATGAAAATATGTATAGGAAGAAAAAGACAACTCAAACCTTCCAGCCTCAGGTGGTCTTGTCAAATACTGAACTCCCATTTTTCCTTTTTAGAAGTCGGTTGAATCTTTCTCCAGTGCAGAATTTACAAATACCCCTGGGGCAATTACAGGAGAAAAATGTCCATTAAATCAGGGAAAAAAAGAGGTTTGCATTGTTTGGTCATGGGCAGGTTTGTAGAATTTGACCTGTAGTAAGATCTGGAAGATTCTTTTGCACAATTTTGCTGATTTCTCTGTAGGTTCCAGTGTGATGCCTGTGGTTGCAGGTGCTGCTTTGTCGCTGTTTTTCCTGCTCCCCTCGATGCCCCTGCCTGGGCTTGCTAGCCATGTGCTTTTCAGAGCTGGCAGACAGCCTTTGAGAGTGCTGGCTATTTATTTTGAAATACAAATTGAAATATAATTTATTTTTAAATATAATGTAATATTTATTTTGAAATATAACTCCTGGAAGGAGTTAACTTTTCAAGAGACATGACCCAGTTTCCAGCCTTGCTCCTGGGTCCACAGGGATCAGCGCACCCAGGCTCGGTGCTGGTGTCACACTTGGTGGATGACCACTGCAAGAAATTAAAGATCAGGCAGCAATTCATGGCTTTCTGCACATCTTTTTGAACATTTTATTAAGGTGCTCTTGGTCTCCATAAACACTTGTCCACTTGCTGCTGCCAATTCCCTGCTCTGCATCACAGGGAAAAGAGGATTTTGCATCATCCAGCCCCCGAGCTGTGCCAGTAGCCTGGTGCCAGTAGTCCAGCCAGGGGAACCTGGCAGCTCAAATCAGATTGGGAGCTCTCAAGTTTCAAAATAAAGGCTCAAGTGTGTGAAACTTCATTGTGAAAGCAACAGCATGCATCTGACTCTGGACAGCAGCAGCAGTCTGTGCCTTTGGAGAGAAATTGAAGGAAAGATGCATAAAAATAATCTACCTTTGCTAGAAGTTATTTATTGAAACAAACCCAAAGCAATCAGTGACCAAGGGAAGACTACTGACTATTTTATTTATTGGTGACAGAGAAAGAGAAAACTCACTTTTTAACAGTGTCCCTAAAGTTTTACCATCCTGTCTTCCTGCTGCTGCTTACTCTTTTCTCTTCTTTACCCATACCAGCCTATGCAAATTCAATCTTCTGCTCAATGTCCTCTCTTTATAAAGTCCTTTAAAAACCTGAATGTTCTTACCCTGTGGTCTTAACTCCTCACTGTACCTACCTACAGATGACAATTTCCCAGATGAGGGGAAAAAAACCTTCCCTTCCATATAAACAGTCTTTCAGCCTGGAAATCCTTTTCTAGCACAGCAGGGGCAGCAGGTTTGCTATTTGCAACTTTGCATTTCCTTAAACTGAAGGAGGATATATGAAAAAATTCTGCTCAAAATGAGTGTTTTGGTCACTGCTGTGAGAAATGACATCATCAGTAACCCAGCCAGATGAGGCTGAGCCCTGTGTCTGTGAAAATGTTCATAGGAGCAGTGAGCACCTTCAGACAGATGCTTTCCATTAGACTGAACACAGGTATCGCTTTTAAAAGTGTGCAAGGAAATGGAGCAGGAGACCAAAGCCAACAGTTAAACACAGCTGTTCTTTAGCCTTGCTGGCCCACCCCAGTTACTTTTCTTTTCAAGTCATGGGCTCAATCAGGAAAATGGAAAAAATGGTGGAGAAGTTCTATGTACGTCTCTTCCACACTCTGGATATTATAAGGTAACCTTGAAGTTTCTCCTCCAGTTTTTCTTATCCAAATGTTATCTATACAAAATCCAAGTGCTAAAGCTGTAAGGGGAAAATTGGATATTCCATTTTCTGCATGCAAGAAAATTGTGCCAGAGATTTTACGGGGCTTTTAAAAATGGTGTCTCTAAATAACACCTGCACTGTACATTTTATGTGCCAGTGTTTCAATTTATGAAGTTTCCTTTGGCTATGGCTGAATGCTATCCTGCTTTTTATATCTGACAAGAACTTCTCTGCCATGTCTCTGGAGTTTTTGGACTTCAGGGTGTTAATAATGAACATCTTATGCTTGTTTCAGTGCCCATGTCTGACAAGAACAGCACTGGCTTTTAAAAGCCCTTTATCTGAGCTGAGTGGAAAATGATGTTCCCATGCCATGGGACTTTTCTGCATCTTCAGTATTCTCTCTTCCTATGCAGAAATAAAATGCATGCTAAGTTCGTGACAGATCAGTGTGCTGCAACATTATTTTGATTTTTGGTCTGCTCCTTCTCACAGAATTAGCTGGCCAAAAGGAAATGAAAAACTCCTTCTCCAATGGGTGTCACTTGGTGCCCTGGCCAGGCAGACACAGCAGCAGCAGGTGCTGCTCCGTGGGTTCTCCTCTCTTTTTTGTGTCTCTGTGCAAGGGCTGTGCCTTTCTTGCAGCTCTGAGGCCCTTCCCAACAGGTCTCTCACAAGCCATGAGTTCCTGCCAGAAGAGTTTGTTTTCTTGAATCAGCATTTTCGGACTGGGAAGAAGAAATTTCGATCGCTTCTGCTCACTACAAATGGACAGACTGAGAGTCCCTGTGAGAGGGACTTTACCCATCACATCCAGCTCAGTGTGGGTCTGAGAAACACACAGTAACCAATTAGCTTAATGGAAATCTCCCAATATCTCAGCAGGGAGAAGAGCTGATACTTTTAAAACAATTGCATGTTTAAAAATACATGTTTCAGTCATCTCCAGCAGCCTCATGCTAACAGCATAGAGCTGTTCCAGCAGCATAAAAAAGAGAAGGTTCCATTATCAGACACTTCAGCTATTTCCCCTGGCTAGTCTAGAAAGAGAATACCAAAATCACTGAAGTGCCCTGGGCAGACATTTTATAGCAGTACAGGCTATTTCATTGCTGGAAGCAAGTCTATAATAGCCTTTTAAGCATCATTCAGCCTGAATTATCTTCTTGAGACATGTACATAAATCTTGCTATATTACACAATATATTTTGCCCCCTTTCTTGAATTTTAGTCCTCTAGCTCAAGTTCTAGAAAAGGAGCAAATTAGTTTTCCTTCAGCTACTCCTCAAAGCCAGTGGGATGACTGAGTTATGCCAGGAATTTTTGGCCCAGTTTATCATATTCAGAGGAATGAAATTCTATCTAATGAAGTGGGAGAAGTGTTACAGAAAGAGGAGGCAGGAATAATAACTGACTTATTATTACTCATTTCACCTTGCATGATTTTATGTCATTTATCTGCATGTGCTCTACACTGTTGTAGTACCTGGATGATCCATTGAGACTCATCTTCACACTTCCCTTCTGAGGGAGGCTCATGTCCTAATGATGGGCCATTAGGAAAAGGATTTTAACCACATTAATTCCTAAATCCAGCTCTAATTTCCAGCTGTTTCACATAGGCATGGCGCTTGAAAGGGGATCAGGAGGTGCCTGCTGGGGCACCTCCTGTAGGGGGTGCAACTCCAGTGTTTGCGTAGCAGGAGGAAATACGGAAAGCATGCCCAAGGCAGGGAACAGAACCGAGACCCACCTGTCTGGATGAATGCGCCAAGCATCAACCTGCAGGATTTACCTTGAATGCCTCTCCTCTCTTGCTTTGTGAAACCTCTCATTCTCACTCTCATGAGGACAGTGACTCAGGAAAAGGCAATGGTCTCACCTGAAATTTCAAAGATTACTGAAATCTTAGAAGTTGTGTGAAAATTGGCAGCTGTTGGGGTGAGACCTCTGAGTTAGTTCCTAGCATGCATCAGGAGGGCAGCAGTCACCTGGCCAGACAGCTCATGGCAGCTCGGAATTGCTGAGGATGGAGATTATGAGGAAGAAGTTGTCACTGTGTGGGCTGGAGGGCAGAAGACACAAACCCAAGGCAAACTGGGTCTTGTTAGTTCTGCCACACCAAAATCAATTTACTGTTTCTGGGTGCTGCCTGTAGATTTTAGTTTCATTATAGTTTCTGCTGGTGTCAGTTTATCCAGGAGTTCTCTATGTCCCTGTGCTGCTGCTAAGCCGAAGCAGGAGCCATCTATACTCACATATATGCAGGCAGAGCTGTCCAGATTTGCTGTAGGAAAGTCTGGTGGATCTATCCTAGGAAATTGTGAAGTATGAGAAATTATATATGGGGAAATTTTGGCACTGAGGCTGTGAGGCAGTGCTGCTTACAGCCCCATTTGCATTGGAGCTGGTGCCTGTCTGTAGGAATGTGGTCCCCTAATTACTGCAGGAAAAAACATGCTTCTTTTTACTGCTAGAATGGAGCAGAGAAGAAATATAAATCCATTGGCTGCCTGTTGAGCTGTGACCTGACCACTGGATCACAGCAGCTTAAATGGGTTCAAGTCCTAAAATTAATGTATTTGTCCTGGTGTGGGCAAATTTAGGAGACACCCTCCAAAGGGGTTCCTCCAGAAATGCAAACTCAAGTGGCCCCTCCCCCAGCTGGTCCCGGAAAAGAT
Organism: Bombycilla garrulus; assembly: GCA_013400315.1. NCBI lineage: Eukaryota > Metazoa > Chordata > Aves > Passeriformes > Bombycillidae > Bombycilla > Bombycilla garrulus. The sequence continues at coordinate 2,610,285 of VXBU01008198.1, forward strand.
TTCCTCAGAGAGAAGCGGAAAAAGCTGTTTATTCAACAGCAATAGCACTCCCCATCACAAAAATTAACAATACTAAACAACGAAACCTCTCACTGTTCCAAGGAGATGACAAATTCAGAAAGTCCCTCTCGTGGGTTGCTCAGTCACTCCAGGGCTGGAAAATGCTGTGGCCAGGCCAGGCCCCGGTGGGCCACAGGTGGGAACTCCTGGTCCTCTTCTGGGTTTTTCAGCCCAGAGCAGGTTCAAAACAGTTCCAAGGAAAGAACAAAACTACAGTCCAGGGAACTTCTCTGCCTCGGTTACCTAAACTAAAAAGCAAAGGAGAGCTCTCTCAGGCCATCCCCTGCAAGCAACACTGTCCAGGAGAAAGGCCCTCGGGGCATGGACGCGTCCATAATGGGTCTGTGGCCAAGATCTGCCCATTGTCTGTTAGTGTGCTGACTGCTGAACTAATCCTCTTCCCTGGAGTCAGCACACCTGAAGCGTGTTCAGGGGACATCTCTGGAGCCTGAAGGTCACTGCCGATGTCCTGCAGCATCAGTGCTGGAGGGACATGTTCTTCTAGTGATCCAACACCACCACCAGCACCTTAAGGACGGGCTCTTCAGCCACCCATCCTTTCCTTTTAGATGGGAAGAGCAGCAGATCCTGCTAGGAGTGAGAAGACAAGTTTGTTTCCATAAATGATTGGACTACCAACAGAAAACCCAGGCAATCTGTAGCAGGGTTTGCACGATGCTGACAAATGCCCGCTGGGAGCGCGGCTGCCACCACCACCTCATTCTGCAGAGGCCATCGACAGCTGTCAGATAATAACAACTTGGGATAATTAGTATCCTGAAGGGCTTGAACTGAGGGCTCAGAAATGAAAAACTGCATTAGAGAGCAGCTATTGCCTCCTCACCCCTCGAGACTGCTTGTGTATGTTGAACTCAACAATAACATTAATAAAAAGCAATCCTAAGAAAAGCAATATAGCAGGCTAAATTGCCTCTGCTGCGTCTTGGGCTTACATTTCATTACAAATACCTTCTTACTCAGGGTAGGTCTTTTTAAGTCATTAAGACAAGTCCTGAAGTCCTTTCTCAGCTTTCACTCATACCTTGGATTCTTTCTCATTAACTTCAGTGGACGACTCTTTGTCTGACTGGAAAGTGAAAGGGGGTCTTGGGATTTGAACTGCTGGGAATTTTGCTTGAGTAAGCAGGCAAGAAATGTGGCCATGATAATAACCTTTTTCTTCTTTTTTTCTTTTCCCCAATTTCTTCAGGTTGCTTTTCTGACAGCTCGGAAAGAGTGGGAGGAAAGCCGCTAGGACTCACCACCTTTTTGGTTCGTTTTTGAGAGTTTGTGAAATGTTTTTCTTTTGAATTTCTAAGCAGAAAGTAATTTTGACTGAAAAGCCATCATATCTCATTTAGAAAATGTCAATTAACACTGGTAAGGGCATTTTTCAACTAAACCAACATGAAAATATCAGGGTAACTACCAAAAAATTTAGGTCAACAAAAAATCTAGCTTTTGTTTTTGATTATAAATGCCACAGAAGCTTAAGCTGAAATTTTTGCCCTGTTTTTAATTGAAAGTTTGGCTAAATCATTCCCATAGAGACTGTGTTCAAACAAGGACGTTTACATATCTGCCTCTGATCATACAAGATAGTACTGGATTATGAGACGTGCTTTCTGTCCAGCCCCTGGGAGTGGTGTGTCCTCCCCACAATCCCGTCCCTCACCAGAAACATGGACTACTTAGATAAAAGAAGCTTCACTCCTTTCCTGACCTCAGGGAAAAAAAGAAAAAAAAAAAAAAAGAAAAAAAAAGGGCTCTTTATTTTTTCTCAAGGAGAAAGCGAGACCAAGGGCAAAACTGTATTTCAGCACTCCTGGACACTGCAGAGAGGCTGCTCCAGTTTTATCAACAGAGGGTGAAGCGTTGCATGGGAAAACTTCATCTCGGAAAAAAAAAAGTTTACTTCAGTCTATTTTGAATTTGGTTTAGAAATCACCAAGAGGTTACTAAAAGTCAGCAAAACTGTGGACAGATTTATCTAAGATGAAATAAAGAATGGCCAGCTCTGGAAATGGGTTATGCAGGTGTAGGGAAGGCAGTCAGCAATCACAGGTGTCTGGGACGGGAGATGCTCATGGGAAGGCCACATTGCCTGGGGAAATGCAGAAAGGTGACAAAAAGCTGTTTCGAGGCAATAACAGCTTAAAACTAATACAGCCATGGTTGTAATTAGCATCTGAATATGCTTAAGGTTCCCTCTCCCTTACCTGTGGTTTTAACCTCAAACCTCTTTTATCCTATTCCGTGCAGCTGTTCTGCTTCACAGCCCCTCTGCTCTGCCAGAGGGGTTCAGAAGAAGCGGTGGCAGAAATGACCAGGCATCCTGAGGAGAAGCCCAGGCCAATCTTCACAAAGTAAGTCCTTTTTCATACACCACAATGTAATAATGTGTAATAATGGACATCGGCCCTCGCTCAGCCTCATTTAATGACCCATAACTGAGTGAATAATTCATTCAGCGCCTAGAGATCTCTCGTGGAGACTTGTTTTACCACAGGGCCCTGGGGAATGAAAACAGCAATAAAGTTCCAGCTTTTAACCCATCCATTTACAAAGCCTCCTGATATTATTGCATCCATGATCAATTTAAATGAACTTGTTGGAGTTTTACTTGTGGCCTTCCTGTATTTCATGCCTCAGTACATATTTTTTCAGAGCATTTACAGCTTTTACTTATTGTTGGTTTGAAGGGAATAGAGAATTGTCACCACAAAGTCACACTTTTATTTAAAGCTTTAATTGTCTCTAAGAAGAGCCTGTCTGAAAACCAGCCCTTTTGGAGGCACTGATGTCGTTTATTATCCAGTAAACTCTTTTAAGCTTTGGGACAGGTTAATACTCCTCAGTACCAGTACAATTTTTCTTAGGCTGTGTTACTGTGTTTATATGAGGATCTTCATTTTGCTTTGGCAGCAGAATTTCTTTTCTGCTTCTGCAAATTACCAAAAAAAAAAAAAAAAAGAAAAAGAAAGAAATTTTCTGCCATTCATTGCTGGATCGCTTTGCAGCTGTGAAAACCTATAATAACTTCAGTCGGATTACAACTACATCAAAGGTATTATATATCCCTGAGTAACATATTTACTGGGCTTTTCAACAGCTGTATAATTAGCTCTGGATGACTACTTTTTTCCTCCACATCTTTAAATATCCATATTCCAAATTCACGGATATTCAAAGGGAAGGTGGTTTTCCCTTTCAGTTTTCCCTTTCACAGAAGGTGCAGCCCACCAGATTTTTCCTCAGCTTTTTCTTTTTTTTCCCCAGAATTAAAAATAGGCTTCGGCTTCCCTGTCCCCTGGTAACCAGACCCAAAGTGTCCATCAACCCCTCCTGGCTCACTGTGGCTGCCTGATCGATGGAAGTGGTTCAGGCAGGGGATCGGGACAGAGTCCTTTGTGGCGTCCCCCAGGGAGGCAGCTCCGAGGCAGCAGCTGTCCCCAGAGCCGCTCGCAGCCCCCTCGGACAATAGGGGGTGGCAGAAGGTGAAGGAAACGCTCGTGCCTCCACAAGGAGGAACAAAAGCTCCATATGTTCGGGGCCCCAACAGATGCTCCTGCGGGGTGACCCCTGCGCCGTCCGTCCCTCCCTCTTTCCGCTGGCAGCACCTCCATCAGCGGCACTGACAGCTCCCATTCCCAGGGACACTCCCAGCCAGGGTCGCTGTCGCAGCCCCCGGCACGGCGGGAGCCCTGGGCAAGGGGCTGGGAGCAGCGCTGCCCCGGACAGCGCGGGGTGTCAGAAACCTCCTCCGACCGCGCACGAACGCTGCCATTCCCTTGCAGATGCTTTTTTGTTATGTAGTTACCTTTATTCTGGGAACAGGAGGGAAAAGAGGCTTAAAAATTATCTTTAAGGCTAGCTGAGTTTTCTTTCCAGATTTTGTTTTTTCTTTGCCCTGTGATGAGTAGCAGAAAGCAGCGCTTGAGTGGTGATGTGGAGGGGAGTTTCTTTCCCCCATGAGAATACATCACAACCTGCTGGTTTATGTTGTGTTGATTGCTCATTCCCATGGCCAGAATGCCAAGGGAAAGCATGAGAAATGCTTTTACACGTCCTCAGTAGAAATACTGATTTCCTCTTTTAATTTTTTTTTTTTTTTCTCGGCTGATGGGACTTTGAACTCAGTTTTCTCCTTAGAAAGATTTCCTAATGTGAGCTCCCAGCCCAGAACTCTCTGTTCCCAGTGGCCTTGCGATGTGTTGGCTGGCTGGCTCTGATGTGCAGGAAAGACCCAGCCAACTGAGCACTTTCAGGACAAACAGATAAGACAATTTACTATCCAATTTTATGAGCCATTTACACTTTGCAGAATTTTTTAAGCAGCAAGCCCTTAAGAAGCGTATTTTGAGCACGATACCTGGGAGAATTGCACACACATTTCCTGTCAACAGCCGGAGAATAGTGTCTAGCACCTGCTATGAAGAGCTTGAAATATATTCTTAAATGGCTTGATTGCTCTGTGTTTCCCCTGAGATGAGATGAGACATTATGGCGCAGTTTCTCTTCCGCGAGGAGACCGACTGCAGACACTTGTCCCATGAGCTCCGGAGCAGCCTGGCTGAGCCTGAGCTTGCTCATGCTAATCCCCCCTGGAACTGCAGCCTGTGCTTACAGTCCAGCTTGTGCTCGCAGGGACCCTCAAGACCAGCAGCTGGGAGGCAGCAGACACGGGCCAAGGGCAGTTTGGGGCAGGATCCTGCCATGTGAGGGTTACAGAGCAGGTTGAGAGCAGGGGTGAACACCAACAGAGAACCCCCTGGAAGCGTCCTGGCTGCAAGCACACAGCTGTGACTCTGCAGCGTCTGTCTGTTCCTCCTCTGCATCATCCCCGGCCACACTTGCGAAGCCAGCAGTGACAGAGACCTGTTTTGTAAGAGAGGTGAAAACACCCACCTTGGTTTCCTGGCTCAATCTGTTTTTTCAGAGCACCCAGCTACTCCCATTCAGGTGTTCTGCAGTGTCATCAGGAGGAAATCCTCCCAGGCCTGGCCAGCATTCATTGGGGGGTGGCTGAACACACGTTCCCCTGCATCCCCAGCCTCTGACACTCCACCAAACCAGCTATGCCACAGTGAGTATTTAGCTACCCAAGCACTGGATGAGTTAACCAGAGAGCCTTCTAGGCAACACCTCCCAAGAACTCAAGCCTCAGCCTCTTTGGTGCACAGCAGGTGGGAAGGAGGGGTGCTGAGAGTGAGACACACCTTTATAGGAGACCTTCTTATTTCAACATCTTGAATGGGAACACAGCCATTACCGTGCAGTCCTTGCACTGCTCTGTGCCAGCTCACCCCCACACACACCCAGCCCGTGGGTTTGTTATGGTGTTCTTAGAGGAACAGCTGGTTCTTAGAGGTTTCAGCTGGACTTGGTGGGAGCTGGGAGCTTTCTGCCCCATAGAAAACACTGTGCAATCCAACATCAATTTTATATGAAAAGAAAACCTCTGTGATTTTCTACTGCAGAAATGTTTGTGTTTTGAGACACCTGAATATATACTCTGAAAAGGAAAGAAGGAATCTATTAGGTATGTAAATATTAATATTTATGAAATAAATCCTGAAGTTTCAGCTCTTCTTTGGTTGTGGATGTCTTGAAGGTTATTCCATGGAGGATAATGTTTTTCTACTAATAGGTAAAATGGTGGAAAAACCAGGACAGGCAGAAACTAATTTAGCATTTCAATTAACAGAGAAAAGGCCCTGGAATTTGAGTGGCAATTTTTCATAGCTTTCAATGAATATTTTCAAAGCTTTCTCAAATAATGTAGTTTTCTTTGAACTTCCGTTGCTGGAAGTTGCCCAGGAATTTCACACAGATAATAAGCCTCTCTCCTCACTGCCACTCCTACACCTGCAGGATGGTTCAGCTGGGATTCTTCATCCCTGCCTCACGTTCCCTGTGATTTTGTGTGGATCCTTCCCTCCTTGCAAAGGCAGCTGCACCTGGGTGCTGCAGTGAGGCTGCTGGGATGCCAAGTTCCATGAACTCCAGGCTTAGGGAGTGTATTTTGCTCTTGCAAATTAAAAAATACAAACAAAAGAATGAAAAAGGGCAGTTGTAAGGGTGTCTTTATGGGACAGCTACAGACCTTCTTTAATTATTTTTTGGTCTGTGGAGGTGTACAAACTGATCCTTGCATAAGCTTTTTGCAAAATGGCATTGAGCCAAAATGTCCTTACTTAGGGGGCCCTCCATCTGGCAACAAGAAGAAAATTTATCCTAGATTCTGTCAAAGTCTTCATGAGGAGGCTCTGTCAAACATATGCGATGACGACAAAACTGCACATTTCTGTTTTACCCACGCTTCCTGGTCAAATGCAGTAAATTTTATTGTCCCTGCACCAAATTTCTCAGTTCTTGGAAAGGTGACATCATTATTTGTAAAATAAGGTGGAAAAAGCCAGCTTGGGAACCAACTCTGGTTGATCACAGAGTCCCTCTTGCTGTCAGGCTTCTCTGACCACACCACATGCTGTTGTTCATGCCCATCAATCCTGCATTTTGGAGCTGGGATGTGGCTCGTGGAATTCAATGCCCCTGATTTCTGATTTACAGCCAGGAGGAATTGGACACACCTCCTTGCTGCCTCTAAGATATCTCATTAACTGTTATAGAGCAGGAAGTTTCCAGGGTGGTGTGAAGCCAGCTGTGTCCCAGCAGAGCACAGCCCTTGGCTCAGGGAAACCAATCCCCCTTCCTCATGGTGGTGATGCTGTGATCTTCAGAAGCTGTACAGAACTGAGATGCCTGTAGTTAGTGCTGAAATATTAGGTGGATACATCTGTTTTAAAGGAAGAGCCTAATTTTAAGCCTTTAAATTAATGGTCATCTCCTCTGTTGTGGTTTGGCAGGCAGGGGAGAGGAACAGGGGCTGTCCCTTCCTGCATGTGGCATCGTATCCCCAGGAAAAAGGGCCTGTACATCAAAGCAGCCCTCACGTGCTGAGCTGCTGGGATGCACGGGGCACATCCCCGGGGCAGGGCTGTTGTGGTGGAGCACATCCCCAGAGCAGGGCTGTGGTGGAGCACATTCCTGGGGCAGGGCTGTGGTGGAGCACATCCCCTGGAAGGGCTGTGGTGGTGTTGCACATCTCTGTGCTGGTGCACACCCCGGGGCAGGGCTGTGGTGGTGCACATCCCCGGGAAGGGCTGTGGTGGAGCACATCCCCGGGAAGGGCTGTGGTGGTGCACATCCCCAGAGCAGGGCTGTGGTGGTGCACATCCCTGGGGCAGGGCTGTGTCCCCCCCTCACTGCCAGCACTGCACACACGGCCACGGCACAGCCTTGTCCTCTCTGGGGTTCCCGCTTCACACATCCTGCAGCACATGTGCCTCAGCTGAAGTGGAAGGGAGGGCTCGGCTGCCAAAATGACATCCAGAGGGAAATCTGCAGCAGGCACACACTGGGATGACACTTCTTCACCTGCTGTGGATTGGTGTAGTCCCACTGCTTAAAAGGGGGTGATGTCACCTTGCACCAGCTGCGGGAATGGCCCATCACAGTCTGATTTGCAGCTGTGCATTGACCCATAGACTGATAGAACGAGTTGGAAGGGACCTTGCTGATCATCTCTTTCCGACCCCCCTGCCATGGGCAGATGTGGAAAATAGAAAAGGTAGAAAACTCTCAGAAGCTGTGTGAAAGCAGATCTCAGAACAGAAGAATGCAGGAATACAGATATGCAAGGACAGAAAAGAATAAGACTGTTTTTAAGCTGTGTAGAGACAGGCCTTAGAAAATATGGTAAGCAAGATAATAGAAAAATGTAAGTTTAATAAGGAAGCTTTATCCATTGTTTTTAAGCTATGACAAGCAAACATTGTTAGAAGCAAAGTGTACATGTAGCTCTAATAATTGGCTTAAGCAAATGGTGGTAAGCTTTTAAGATTACCCTATTGGCTAGAAAGTTTTTAAAAAGGCCTTGTAACCAAGAGAATTTCGGCTGCTGTTGTAATGGCATGAGCTCTGAACATCTTTCGTGTCCCACCTTGTACTGAGGCTGATGCTGAAATAAATGCTTGAGGAATGCCTGCTGGCAATCCTGTCCCATTGTTGATAAATAAAGATCCAACAGGCAGGGACACCTTCCACCAGACCAGGTTACTCCAACCCCATCCAGCCTGACTTTGAACACTTCCAGGATGGGGCAACCACATCTTCTCTGGACAGCCTCTGCCAGGGCCTCACCACCCTCACAGGGAAGAATTTCTTCCTAACATTTAATCTAAACTGCCCTCAGCTCCAGCCATTATTCCTTGTCCCATCACCCTTTGTCCTTGTAAAACACCATTCTCCAGCTCTCCTGCAGACCCTCCAGGTACTGGAAGGTGTTGTAAGAACTCCCCAGGACAGACAATATGTTACTGTGGCTCCCCTGACCACAGCCCACGTTAGTGTCCCTGAGTCACCTTGATTTCCATCAAGCAGCATATTCAGAGCGAGAAGCTCTGAGTTTTATCTTCTGTGTCACAGTGACATTTTCAGCCTCAGCTTGTGTAGGGTGAGGCAATGAGGAGGTCCCGAGTTACTTGCAGAGTACTTACCTTTTAATGGAAACATATCGCTCCTCCCAGTTAAGGGATTCAAGCCCCTTATCCATATGGAAGTGAAAATGACCATATAGAAAGGTAAGAATAAGGGCAAGCATGCTAATTCCATATCCTCAAGATGTTTAAGAGAAAAGACACGAGCTTTGGGTTGGTACCTCTACATAAAAATAGATTTTAATATCATGCAATCAATAAAAAAAGAAAGGAAAAAAAACTGTTAGAGGAAACAAAAGCAATTCAGAAAATATACATGGTGGTTTGTAATGGATCTGACAATCTAGTGGCTACTTCAGTAGCATAAACACATTCCAGGATGCATTATGTTTTATATTATACGTGTTAAAATATTTAGCAACTACATTGCAATAAACATTGTTTTGATCTCAAAGTGCACCATATTTTAAAGTCTGCTGTACTCCAGGAAGAATTATATTCTCCAACCTCCTTAATAAAAGCCACAATCTATGATGTTCTTGATGTGCACGGACTACACAGTATGATGACATTCTTCAAGAGGCCTTTAATGAATTAATGCCTCTCCAAATGGTTTTAAGCTTACAAAAGAAGATGTGTGCATGGTCCTAAACCATTTGGAGCCATTTTATTCAGTGCCTATTGATTTGAGTGCCAGTAAACCTCCTTGCTGCCTGCTTCTGATGAGTATTACATTATATCCTCTGTAGCACACAATGGGATTTAGCGGCGCCAAAAATGTAATTTCAGCACAAAATATAGAAGTCATTCTAACATAACTCTCCTTATTCTTCCAAACTTTGGGTACCTGAGGATCTAATTTCTGAAGAAACTGGTGCTATTTCTCTGAAGTGATTTTAGAGAACTTCCTCCTCCATCTTTAAACTGATCAGTGGGGCTGAAATGAGCTTAAAAATAAGTAACTGCAAAGTTGGTGTTTTTTGTTTTTTTTTCTTTCAAACAGCCTTTATATGGAGTCATTAACATTGGTAGGGGCACACAAGGATGTTTGTCTCTGTGCTTGTTATATGTTTTTAGTAAGGAATTCTCTCTCTTCTCCCCTCAAGGCAAGTCGGACAAGGTGCTGTGGTCAACAGAGCCAGGAATGTCCTTGTCTTTCCTTTTCCCTTTTCCTTTCTTTTCCTTTTCCTACCCACACAGATATTTATCCTATTCTAGAACTTCCCCAAGTGCATGCCAGCAGAAGCCTTTCCCTTCCCTTTAGCTGCTGCTACAGGTGAAGATGCACCTCATTTCCTCAATTAATGCTGCACCTTCTTCAGCTGTGGCTAAGCAGAAGGAGGACACAGCCAGCATCCAACCTCCCAAAAAGTGCTGCTGTGGGGCTGGGGTGGCCTGAGCTCTGAAGTTCCGTGGTTTTCCCACTGTGTCAGCCCTCATGGAAATTACTTTGATCGTTTCCAGCAGGAAGAAGAGATAAAAAGAGAGATCTCAGAAACAGAAGCCACAAGCAAAGTAGTTCTGTACCATGGGAATAGACATGGATGTAAGACCCATGGAGATAAGGGGTCTGTGGGAAATGGAAATATCATCCCTTTGATCTGCTCTCCTGGTGTAGTACCTGACCAGGGAGGAGAGCTGGGGCCAGCCAAAGAGCCTCCCCAGTGACAGACTGATCTCTGTGGGTGAATTTCACCCCACTGAGCATCCCAGGATGGAGGTGTGGAGGGGGTTTGCCCACCACCTGCCTCGCTGGGCTCCTGCCCTCTGGTGATGCAAAGCTGAGAGAGGTGGGTGTAAGAGCCTTTCAGCAGGCAATTAAAGCAGAATGTTTTCTGTAATATATAAACAAGCCCATTAAGCCTGACTTTAATGGGGCTGAGATTCTATGATAAATAATTGAAAAGAAAGCTTAAAGTGAATTTCAAAGATTTCCCCCCCCTTAAAACGTATTTATGATGCTTCAGTACTTTATATAGCTTGAATGTTTAATCAATTGTCATTTGTAGAGAGTTCAGTTCCTGGGGTTTTGTGATATATATGTGCTAAACAAGCCACTTGAATGTCAAAGCCATGGAGCAGCAGCTCTCTCTCAGGCTGAGACAGATTTGACACAGTTTGTAGAGGGCTGTGCATGGGAAAAGCTTGTTCCCACCTCTGCTGCTCTCTGTAGTTTGAAAGGTTCTTGAACCAGCTTGAATTGCTCCTGCTGTGGCACATATAGGATGACTGGAGAGGGACCTGCTAATTGCTCACCTGGTCCCCAGGTCCAGCCAGCTGCTGGCAAAAGCTCTGGTTTCTTTATCAGCAAAATCCCAGCCCTGCTTCAACAAGAGCAGAGGAACAGGGAGGCAGAACAAGCGGATGTATGAAAGGAGCAGCTGATGTTTACTGTGCACTAAACATTCTTGTCAGGCGCCTCGTTGTAGGTATTTTTCCAGGGCTGGTGGTGATTAAGGATGTCAGGGATGATATGCTATTCCCTTCTCAGTGAACGAGCATTTATCTGGCTTCCACTAACACAAGGCCTGACGAAATGGGAATGTCCCTCAGCGCCTTTCAACACACACATTGAAAATGTCCTGTAAATTAGACACTGGACTTCCCATCCACTGTGCAGCTGCCCGCACTGAGGCTAAACTGGCACTGCCTCAGGGACAACACTGGAATTTCACTGCAGCTCCCACCATGCTGTTCAGAACCCCCAACCCCTCTTCTTGGTACTTATTAGTCCCCCCTGACCTGTACACAGATCAAAAAGACTCAGATCTCTATTTTGCTTCTCTCTAAACCTCAGAGGTCAAGGGCACCTTTAAGCCCTAGAAGATTCCTTTAATAGGAGATGTTTCATGGCAGCTTTCACACAGGTTTTAAGGTGCTGCCAAAATGCTTTGGGACTTTGAGCACTCAGAAGCTTGTTGATGTCCTCCCCCAAGCTTCACCTCTTACTGCAATGGGACTCAGCGGAGAACTTTCACAGTTTTGTTACTGTCACATGTCCTTTAAAGGATTCTGTTTCTGTCCTGCAGTGTTCTTGCTGACTGGGAGAATGCTTGTTCCGTGCCTTTACTGGGCTGTAAGCTGCAGCGACCTGCCCATGACATAGTGGGACTTGAATTGGCACTAGAAGAGTTAATCAGGAAGAGAGGCACTCTGAGATGTGATCAGACTGGCACAGAATTCTCCCTGCTTGGAAATGCAGAAATAAACACCCAGATGGCTTTTAAAATAATACACCTGAATATTTAAAATAGTAAAAACAAGCAAAGTAGGATTCAAATAACTAGATACTCACGGCAAAAGGGTTTAAATCCTGCTCTGAGCAGCTGTGCTGAAGATGGTGCAGTGTAGTCCCATCTTTGCACCAGTGTGCATGAAATCACAGCTCATTCCCACAGAATCCCCTAATCATCCTTCCATTAACTCATATAACTGTGTGGGACTAGAGCAGATTTCTCAATAAAAATGATGGATAAGTAAATTGGGAGAAGCACTCTATCACTTAGCAGGTGTGAGAAGATTGACAGTCCCAGCACTGCTGAGGAAAGATTGTGTGCACTGACTCAAGGGTGTCGCTGTGTGGAAACGCTTGTGTGTGGCTGGGGAAAAACTGCCGTAGCTCTTTCATGAATGAGAAATGGTGGTGCTGGAAGAGGCGGTGCTGGAACAGGATGCAGGAGAGCTGCAAATACCCCGTGAGCAAACTGTGCAGAACAGCATGGGCAGCAGGCATGCAAGAAAGGAGCAGGAGCCTCCAGATGTTGAGAAGACAGAAGCTGTTGGAACAGGTTTCACAGAAAAGTTGTGGATGCCCCATCCCTGGAAGTGTTCAAGACCAGGCTGGATGAGGCTTTGAGCAGCCAACCTGGTGGAAGGTGTCCCTGCCTGTGGCTGGGGATTGTAATGGGATAATCTATAAGGTCCCTTCCAGCCCACACCATTCTGTGATTCTCTGTGTCCCAGAGGATGAGTGGGAATGTTGGGTTGAAGGCAGTGCAGCAGTGTAGGAAATGGCACTGGGGAGGATACTCTTGTTTGTGGCTGTGAGATACACTGACCCTTGGAGAACCAGCAGGAATTCTGCAGCAGCAGGCTCAATTAAATGGATAATGCAGCAAATTAATGGTAGAAACCCAAAGGCCTACTCCTGTCTCCTGGTTAAAACCCAGCCTGAGCTCCTGCCTTCTCCTCAGAGTGGGAACTGGGGAAAAGGCACAGCTTCTCTGCTTCCCCGGAGGACTGGCAACCTACAGGAATGGGAGGAGATTCCAGAGGTCCCACCGCACATCTGGATTTGACTCTGCTCACACGTGGCTCCTGCTAAAAGCGTGGTTTGAAAGACAGGTCCCTTTATCTCACAGGATCCCCTGCGCTGGTATTGCAGCCTGCAGCTCCTCTTCATGCAGCACTTTTCAGAGAGCCACGAAATCCTCCTTGTACTGAAATCCCCACCATGGTTTTCCCATTCAGCATTTCTGAGCATTTATAACATTTATAACAGCGAATTAGCAAACGTCAGTGACATCACTCAGAGATGAAAACCGCCTTGCCATCTTCTTGATGAATCCAGAGAGGCAGAGACGAGTCCCGGGTCTCTGGAGGGGCACTGTCACTGTCCCCTCGCTGTCCCCACCAGCCCAGCTCACTGCAGTGCACCTTCCCCGGCGCTGCGCTGTCATTACAACCTCGGGCTGGGGGAGTGGTGGCAGGGAAACACCCCTGGGAATAAGAAAAAAAGAAGTGGGGGGTCAGGATTAATTTTCATACACGGTGCCTGGAGAATTAAGCGTTTGTTGTAAAGATTTATTGAGTGAGAAACAATGCTTTGCCTAATCCCTTGGCAGGGGGAGCCGCTCTGGATAACGACTGCTCGATAATTAGCGCTGGGAAATTCCCGGCTCCCTGCTCTGCTCTGCCTCCCAGGTATCTCAGGCGCTATCAAATCTTACACCAAATCGTACCCCAGCGTGGTGAGCAGGTCTCGCCATCTTGGAAGGCTGTCAGTCTTTCTGGAGCTCTGCCAGCTCCAGAAATAGGGATTTGGGGCAGGAAGGTTGGCTACTGTCCGTCCCTTTGGCCATCCTTCAGCTGCACTTTCCGACAGCGGCAGAGGAGCGCTGACAGCCTCAGGACGCACGGACAGACTTTCTGGGATGACACGGACTTCCCTGAGCCTGTCTGCCCCGGCTTTTGCTGGGTTTTGATGCCTGGCAATGCCTGTTATTTTGTTTTAAACACAAAGATTGAGTTGTTCGCCACAGGCACCCCGTGGGTGGGGGGCACCTCCACCTGGGCAGGGTAGAAAAGGGAAAAGGTATTTCCCAAGTCCAAGCACTGGGAAAGGACAAACTGCCTGTCACATGGCTCTGAGCTTCTCTCATCCTGTGAGTGATAAAGGCGTGAAACAGGGAGTGTCTTCCTCTTTGATGTCCACGGCACTGCTGGAGCCATATCTGCTGGGAGGGAGGTGACACTCCTGTCACAAGCCAGCACCGAGTGCCATGATATGCAGGAGAAAGCAGTGGTCAGACCAAAAAGAGACAGCTGGAAGGACTGTAAGTGTCAGGCAGTGCAGGCAGCTGGAAACCACTGTGATCACACCGTATCATCTGCTGGGTCTGCACAAGTGTCACTCATCTGCTGCAGTGAGCGGTTCCCTTACACATCCCGAGGCAAGAGGCAGCAGAGAAACCCAAGATGTGCTCTGAGGTTGCACAAGAATCAGGCAGAGTCCTGCTGAAAAGTGCCCGAGGCTGGGCTTCTCTGCACGGCTGATGTGCAGCAGCAGGAGCAGTGATGGCCATATGGTGTGTCAGCACCACACATTTCCCCCTGCAGGTGTCCAGGAACGGGCAGCCAGGGAGGTATTAAAGGAAAATGACATTTGCAGGGTAATTCTCCAGTGTTGGTCCTGAGTGAAAAGCACTACTTACTTGGAGAAGTGAAGGTTATACCTGGCTCTGGGAATTTGGCCTCTGCCTCTCACTTTCTGAACCTCAGCAGCTCTTACCACAGAGCAGCACAGATTATCCCAGAGATGCAGCACTCTATCAGTCTTACTTAATTATTAGGTGGGTGTCTATAAGCTATTCCAAAAATGCTTTTTTTTATTATTTTAGATTTTTTTCCTTCTCTGTCTTTTTAAATGGCAATGCTCTGACAAAGCCATCCCCACGAGCCAAGATTTTCAAAAATGACTAATGGTTTGGATGGCACTGGTTGAGTATCTGAGTGTGAGCTGTTGAGGGTATTACTGTTCAGATCTTGTGAGACACCTCACACTTGGGAGAGGCCTTGACCATAACCTCAGTATTACGCTGGTTTAAAAGTCACACAGGCAGGACAAGCACAGGAAACTACCTTCCCAGATAAAGAATGAACCTGAAGAAGGATTCGAGAGAGGAGATGTGTCTTGGGACAAATTTCACAAGCACCAAGACGTGAATTCTACCATCTGACCCTCATTTTCCTCTGACATAAAAATGTCCCCATGGTTTTCAAATGAAGCAAAGTAGCTCCCCTGGACCACACTGTGCAGCTCACCAGATGCACGACAGGGATTTATCAGATGGACACTCATAGCACCGTTTTTCAGAGACTGCCTGCTTATAACATTTTCCATGCACTTCCTAGTATTTCTGGTGAGCTTCTCAGCTCACTTGATGTATTATTAAGAGTAGCTATGAAACTAATTAACTGAGGAGAATGCTATTTAACTGTCAATAAACCTTTGGATCTCTGCCCTCTTTCCTCCAAATTTAGACATTCATTCTGCAAAGCCTTCTCTGTTCCCTACCTCACAGCTTCTCTCCCTTCCCTTTTCACAGCTCCTTGGTGGCACCTTTTTGCTTCATCTGGCCCAAGCTGTTTGTCCTTTGCATTGCTCCAAAGCCTGGTGGCTGCCTGCTCTTCATGCAGTTTGTGAGAGTACAATGTCTCACTGCTGCCGTGCCTCCTCCAGCCTCCCATCACCAAAAACCTCTCTGGGGCTTCCTCCTGGGCTGGAGTCTGCCCCTGATGCAGCCTCAGGCTTGTTCCTAACAGGGTTCTGCTGGGAATTACAGTGGTGGCACAAGGTGAAGGTTGGCAGATGCAAATGGAAAGAGTAGAGGGGTGAATTTACCATCCAAGCACCAGCGAGCTCCCTACAGCTGCTCTTGCTGGACTGTGCGAGTTTAAGCCCCTTTAAAATACAGTTTCTTTAATTCTCCTGACTCAAGGGCACCAGCTCCTTTCATTCCTCCTTAGAACATGTCTTCCAGAAAAGCTCATCACTGCTGATGCTTATTCCCCCTTCCCCTGGGAAAGCACCTCCTGGACCTTCTGCTGTGGTGGTGCCTCTGCTGAAGGAGCCCCAAGGATTCTGTGGTTCCCAGGATCATGAAGAAAATGCTCCTGACACACAAATAATGCCCCATTTCTCTGCACAATGGCCCCATGCATACAGTGGCCTCACAGAGAACAACAGATGACTGTAGCTTCAGAGCAGATGTGCATGTTGTCCGTGTCAGGGGTTTTGCGATGGAGATCTGGAAAGGGAGAGGGAAAGGCAGATCTTTTGTGAGAAAGTACAAGGAGCCTGGTAAAAAACCCCACAATGCAGAGAAAAAAATAGCTCTGGTATTTTCATGTGGCAGGTTTTGAGATCCTTGCTGATTCAGGGCTATCTGAAATCTGTTTTCTCTAGAAAATAACTGTTTCTGTATTTGAAGGGCAGAGCAGAGCCTGACTCTAAGGTACAAAATTGCTCCTGGATTTGCAAAGAAGACAGTAAGGAACAACTTCTATCGCCTCTGGAAGAAAGTGCCAAGGGGTTTGCTCCCCTTGCACAGCTCCTCAAAGCCTGGAAAATGAGATTAGAGACCTGAACAGTTTAGCTCTGCATTAACTATATTAAATCATGGCACTGTGGACCTGGACTGTCCTGAATGGCAGCAACCAAAGTAGATACCTGGGAATGGACTTTTTTCACTCTTGAGTCCTGTGCTGGTGCTTCCCTGCTGGGTCTTGAGGATGGTACATCTGAGTTTAGGATCAATAGCCCGGCTTTCTTGGACACACTGCAAGAGACAATATGGAAGAAGCAGCAGCCAAAATAGCAACAACAGAAGTTGCAGCAGGCAGATTAGTGGCTGCAGCAGGCTCTGATCAAGCTGTTCTCCTTCTGTCACCATTTTGAGTGTTTATTGTTCAACACTCCAAGCTGCTGCTGGTTACAGGGCTCTACCAGTGAGAAGGGATAAAGGACGGCACAAAGCCCCTCTAGGAATGCAGAGCCCACGCAGCTGCTCTGTGCCAGGGCTGGATGCCTTCCCTCCCCTTCATTTGCAGCAAGGTCAGGCCCACCTGACTCCTGTCCAAGCCACACATCCTGGGGAAACGGCTGATTTTTCTCTTCGATAATTTGGTTATAAACACGAGGCCTGGAGACAACAAAGGTTCTGCTACTGAACTGCCCGTCCGCCCATGCCCCCTGCCTTTCTCAATCTTTTGGCCAATGTCAACAAACTTTGTCAGGGAGCTAGGAAACTCCTGCAAGTGTCCTGAAAACAGGAGACTGCACTGAGGATGGTGAGCTGAATCAATGCCCACACAAAGCTCCTGGCTGCTGCATGTCCTGAGCTGTGTCCAAAAGGCAGAGGCAGAGCACATGATCAGAGCATCACCATGGAAGGCTGAAGGGGAAAAGGTACAGAGGACTTGAAAGTGATCAGGAGACACCCCTGGGAAGGAGGTTCTGCGTGGAAGATGCTGCAGAAGGAGATCTGATGACTTTCTGTGGGAGGCTCCAGAGGCAAATCTGTAGCAATCCAGGTTTAATTGTGTTTTGCTGCTGACAGAACAATTTAATTATGCACTGAGGGTCTCATTTGGTTTGGCCTCCCTGTGCAAGTCCAGATAAGGAGGAGCACAGCTGAATGCCCTTTAGCTCCCTGGTTATCTTCAGACAGATTTCACTCTGATGTGCTGATATGGGATTTGGGGGAGGAGCTGCAATTCCTGTTCGGGGATGATCCTACCCCAGAGCAGCCTCAAGCAAGCCAGAGATGCAGAGTCCCAGGATATTCGACTGTGCTGGAGTGCTGTGAGCCCCTTGTGCTCCCCTCTGAGAGAGGAACATTATCCCCCGCCTTCTCCCGCTGCTGTTGGAGCTCCTGTGGCCTAGAGTGCTGCCTTCCTCTTTTAAATAAAAATCTGCATTTGTGAGAGCTGATAATTCTTTTCAGGGTCTGCAGCTGGACTGTGAATAGGCTGTGAAGCTGTCATTTGAGTTCAGATGAGAGTCGTGTTGGGCCTTTCCCCTGAGCCCACTCAGGTCCCTCAGGGACACCCCAGCAGGCTCTGCAGGAGCTCAGCTGAGCTGGGAATGGAGCACAGGTCTGAAAGGGGAGATTTATTCTTTTTCTTTCTCTCAACTTCAGAACACAAAATAGAAGACTAAAATGCTGTAAAACATCTAGTCTACTACCAGATTGCTTTTTAAAACGTCTCCAGCTTTACAAAAGTTGCACATATTGCCATTAGACATCCCTTTCTCTGTTACCTACTTACATGTCTTTAAAGCTGAATGGAAAAATTAATGCTGGGCCTCCTTCCCCTCATAATCAAACATTACAACACTGAGAAATTCAGAGTGAAGATTACACAGAACAGTCATTCCATAACAATACAATTATGATGAAATCATTTTAGCATATTTGGACTGAAATGAGATTAAATCTATTTTAATGAGACATTAGATAGGCTTTTTTCTCCCATGTTTTTTTTCCTCATGGCGCCATCACACTGCAGAGGATTATTTTTTTTTAAGTTACCTCAGTTTGTGATTTTTTCTTTGCAAGAAATCAATATTCTGTGCAGGGAAAATAAACTGAGAGTATTCTTTTTGTACCTAAATTACCGATACACTCCCTCCATCTCAGCTTCATGCTGACAGTTCCTTTTTCCTGAGAATTTCTGCTTTTCAGGTTTCTTCTCCAAAAAAAAGTATTTCATATTTCCTGCATCAGCAAGGTTGCTGAAGAGTTGATTCACCAGGTTCTGAAGCTGCTGTGGAGCTCCATCTTGCTGAGCTGTGTTTATAGCAGCTCTGAGTCACAGAGGCAGCACGGGGTGGCTGGGAGGCCTGGCAGTGCTGGTCTGTGATGCTTTGGAGAGCTGTGCCCCTGCAGTGTCTGGGAATGGCACTGCCTGTGCCTCCTGCAGCTCTGTGCTGTCCCTCCAGCCTTGCCTCAGTTACCCAGGACTCACTGTGTGACCTGGGGTGCAGCACCGTGGTTTTCAGGGTGGCCATCACAAGGCCATATATCACAGGGTGTCTGTCCAAAAGGTCTTGGACCATGTAATATTCACAAATTATTTGCTCTCAAATGAGCTAGAAAGTTTCTTTTTCTTTTTCTTTTTCTTTTTCTTTTTCTTTTTCTTTTTCTTTTTACAAGCCTGATTTTGATGGCAAAATCTGGGCTGTTCTCAGATATCAAAGTGAACCTAAGGGTCTTTAGGGAACGATAGAGTTTAAAAAGGTGTGGGCTGTCTCCATCTCTCAGCTAGGGAGAGCTTTTCTGTCTTTGCTTCTTCCCAAAGGCAACCTTCTTCCTTTGATCCAAAATAAACTCTGGGAAACTGTTTACTCTTGGATCACCTTCTGCAGCATCCTCGGTGATTTACCTGGCCAGCATCACATTGGTGGGGGTGACCAGCTGCCTGCTCTTCCTTCTGTTTTGAAGAATCAGGTGGACAGATGGAAAAGATCTTCCCAGGGAGCAAACTGGTTCCTTCAATAAACTGCTCCACTGTGAGGGCAGCTGGAGGCTTTAATTCGGGTGTCTCTGCTAGAGACGGATTCAGACACCCCTTATCATCTCTTAAACCTGCCAAGGTGCTCCTAAGCCAACAGCTTAGTTGATAACTTGATCTGCAAGAAAACAGAAAGAAAAATTAGATAAAAGAGAGCTGCATTTGTTGATCAAAGCAACGGGAAAAGGGATGGAGCTGGTGTTACGGGTCATCAGCCAGCTGCCTGAGTTGGAAAAAGGGATATCATGTGTTTTGCCTTTAGAGAAAGAAGGTCTAATCAAACACGTGCCAAAGAAAGGGAAAGCCCCAGTCTCCATCTGAAGGCAGAAAGGAGTTCCATGGAATCGCTTGGAGCCCTTGAGTTAAATGCATGTTGAGAGGAAACTGATAAAGATAAAACACAGCGATGGAAACCTGTCTGAGAAAGAGCAGGTAGGTCCCGACTGTCAACAGTAATCTGAACCTATAACAAGCCCTCTTGTTTGAAAATGAATCCAACTGAAAATGAAAGATTAAACAAGTACAACAACGTAAGTATAAATTGCACATAAATCTCTCTGGTATTCAGGATCAAAGGAAGATTAAAGAACAAGTTATGGAAATGTGGTAGAGGCAAAGAGAACCTATTAAGTGATATCATTTAGTGAGTATACGAGTAATAGAGAGTTCACATCTAAGTTTAGAGAAAAGGGAATGAACCTGTAGCTGTTGAAAGAGACTTTAAATGATATGTGGCATGAATGATATATGATGGAGAAGGTTCTGTAGCCGAAACCAAACAAAAATATGACCAAGGATCAGAGTTGGTAGGAGAAAAATCACAATTGTGTTTTAAGGATGATGGAGAAGGACCAAATTATTCCAGTCCACCTTGAAATTTTGAGAATTTGAAGATGGACACCAGCTACATGAACTCCTGTTACAGGAATGACATCCAGGTGAGGATGCAGGGGAATCACCAGGTCAGGGAATACTCCTGGGATCAGCAGGGTCCATCATCTTCCCATAGAAGCTCTTCTTTCCCTGTTTTCCTCTGTGCTGGGGTCACAGCCTCTTCTCCAGTGATGATGCATAGCAGGGACTTCTTTTCCTTCAGGAAACCACTCTAAAGTACTTGCCTGTGGGTGTAAGACTGCACATTTATGCAAGCATGCTCTTTTACAGTGACAGTATTAACACCAAAAGGCCCCATGTCAGGCACTTGGCCCTCATATTTAATAAGCCTTCTGGCTCTAATGATGTAAATGAATCAAAATTCATTTTGATGAAAAACTGAATGAAAAAGAAGAGAACCCTCTTCTCCCTGCTAAAACAAGTGAGAGTGTTTAGAAAAAGCGTCTTGTCCCAGCTCATGCAGAATCTACAGCAAAATCAGACTTTAACCCCTCGCAGAATCATTGGTGCTTTTTCACTGCAGGAAACACTGTCTCTGTCTTTGGGAAAGAGGAAGCTGTATTCAGGACAGGGAGCAAGAGGTGCTGGGTCAGCTGGGGGGGTTAAGGGACTTCACCTTCATCCCATGTGGATGCTCAACACATCATCACTACATTTAAGAGATAATCAATAAATACATTGATAACCCTATGTTTGTGCTAATTCCAACCATTTAATTAAATACAATTTTTTTTTCCCAATATTTCTTTTTCTGCATAGTCTATAGTTTTCTTTATAAAAAATTTCTCAGGAGAGTTTAGGAAAGGAAAAAAATGCAACAAGCCTTTGTCAATATTTTCCTGCAGTGAAACCAGCTGGAAATTGAAAGAGACCAAGGTGGGGAAGGTATTTGCATGTGCAAAGGGTGATGTAAGTGCAGCTGAGATTATATCAAAGTAAAGACAGTACAAGGCAGTCAGAGGGAAGGTTTTGCTTCACTTGGCCTCCCAACCCAAGCAAACAGCAGCCTTTGATAGCTTTGAAGGTTATTTGTTGCTCACACCTCAGATGGGTGTGCATTTGCTAAGTGCATTGCCTGTGGGCAATCTGATTTATGTTCAAATGTTTACAGTACATGAGGTGCACGCAAATCTATTTTTATGTATGTATTTATTATCAAGGAATGCACAGCACAGACTTTTCAGCCTACACTACACAAAACAGCTCAAAGCTGTGCCTGACAGCAAAAAAAGCTTTGTGGAGGTCCTGACCCAAGACATTGTATAAGTCATCCTACACAAGCCCAAACCCAAGCAACAAATGCCTGGATGTAGATGCTCACATCAATGTCTCCACCTGTTGAATCAGTGAGCCAGGGGAGGGAGCAGGAACAGGGTGAGGTCCAAGTCTGGGGGCACGGGTGAAGTGTGAGCGTCTCACATCACACACAGGGAAGGGAAGGCCACGTCCCAGCACAGAGCTCAGAGCTATCACTGCCCCTGGCACCTGACCCCATGGCCAGCATTGACCCCTCCAGCCTTAACCCACCCTGAGGCACTGAACCCTGCTCCCAGAGAGGAAAGCTGTTCTTTTAGTGGACCCAGTGCATGTCTCATGAGACAAATTCTCCGTTGCAGTGTTTGTCTCTTCATCCTTGTTTGGACCTGCAGTTTTTTGGCTGTTATGTAGTCAAACTGCATAAATAAAATATATCCAGCATTTTTCATCATTAACAGACTTCTCACAGCGCTTTTCGTTTTTAGACACTTCACCTTTTCAAATCACTCATTAAATATTAATAAATTAATCCCTCTCACACTCTTCTGATGCATTCAAGACATTTTCATGATGATTGTCTTATGTTCTGTTTTTTATTTGAATATGAAATATATCAAGTAGATGTATCATTCAATACAATTAGCTGGCAGTTATAAACAGTGCCAGAAACCAGGCATGGCAGGCTGATTTTTCCTACATGTGCTCAACTGGCACCTAAATACAGGAAGTGAAAAAATGAAGAGCTAATGGCATTAATGACTTTTTGAAAGTTTGTGTTATTCAACAGATTGTTTACTTGCTTCCTTTCATTTCCATGAGTCCTGTTTATGGTTATTAAAACCATAAAACCATATTAAACCAGTAAGATCAGCAATTTTTGCTGGGCTGAATGCTTGTATTGGGATTGCATGGCAAGGTTTTGGTACGGGGAGTACATGGGTGGCTTCTGGAAGAAGTTGTTGGAAGCTTCCCCCATGTCCAACAGATCCAATGCCAGCTGGCTCCAGGATGGCCCCACTGCAGAGCAAAGCTGAGCCCATCAATGACTGTGGTAGCACCTCTGGGATAATTTATTTAAGCGGGGAAAAAAAACCCAAACAAGAAATGGAAACTGCGGCTGGAGAGAGGAGTGAGAACAAGAGAAACAACTCTGCAGATCCCAAGGTCAGTGCAGAAGGAGAGAGGAGGTGCCAGAGCAGAGATTCCCTGCAGCCCAGGGTGAGGCAGCTGTGCCCTGCAGAGATCCATGGGGATGCAGAAATCCACCCACAGCCCTGCAGGAGACCCACGCTGGAGCAGGAGGGTGCCCAAAGAAGGTTGTAACCCCACAGCAGACCCAGGCTGAAGCAGGTTTGCTGGTAGGACTCATGGAAGGAACCCACTCTGGAGTTTGTGAGTAACTGCAGCCTGTGAGAAGGACTCACCTTGGAGAAGTTCATGAAGGACTGTCTCCCCACCCTGGTGCTAGGAGGAGTGTGAGAAGTCCTCCCCCTGAGGAGGAAGGAGCATCAGAGAAAGTGTGTGATGAGCTGAGTGCAGCCCCATCACTCTCCCCCTCTGCTGCTGTGAGGGAGGAGGTAGAGAGCTTGGAAGTAAAGTTAAGCCTGCATTAAGAAGGAGAGGGGGAGAAAGGTTTTTATTTTTCATTATCCTACATTGATTTGACTGGCACTAAATTAAACTAATTTTTCCCCAAGTCGGGTCTGTTTTGCCCTGATGGTAGCTGGTGAGTGATTTCCCTGCCCTTATTTCTACCTGTGTTTTGTTATATTTCCTCTCCCTCAATGAGCAGGGGGGTGACAGAGCAGCTTTGATGGGTACCTGGCCTCCAGCCAGGCTCAGCCCATCACAGCTCACCTATCTCTGGGTAAGAGGCTGCAGCCACAGCAGCATCTCTGGGCTAAGCAAATGTCTGTGGGATGTCCTTGGGAAAGGGACACTGCCACCACCCCCTGCACTTGGGAGCAGAGCCTGTGAGCAGAAAGGTCCATTAGACCTCATCATACACGGCATTTGTAATGCCCAGTGTAGAAAAGCATGCATTCCAGAGCCATTTGCAGGAGTTACAAAGAAAATGCACTTCAGGCTCTACTCCAGGGACTGCTGGCCAAGGTTTGGATGCTGAGAAGGTGAGGACACTGCTGGTCCTGGAGCCAAGCACACCTTGCCAGCTGACAGTGCTGTCTCTGCACTCAGGAGATTGTTTCCTGCCGGACAGAAACAGTGACTGGCTTCAGACAAGCCTGGTCTCATCAGCTTTAATGTACATCTCAGGACTTCAAAATGGCGCAGCTATAATTGGGAAAAGATGCCCCATTCTGAAAGTCAGGGTATCTAGCAGGGGTTCAAACCAGTTCACAAGAAACACAGCCTTCCCTGACCCTGATGTCTCACTCTCAAACAATGACGAAATCTGCTTGTGTGTCCTGGCGAAACCCTGGCTTGTGAGAAAATGCTGAATATGTGGAGTGACAGGCCGGCGGTGGCTTCCCGGGGAAGTGTCAGCACTGCTGCCCATCCGACCCTTCAGATCCACCCAGCAGCCTGAGGCTCGTGATTCAGCTGGAAGTGAGGCGAGGTCTGTTTCTACCATGCTTGCTGCTGTTTCTTTGCCACATCGTTTAGCCTTTCCTTGGGAAGGTGATGTCCCTCTGCTGGTGCTCATTAGCAGGCTGCTGGGCAGGCAGGATTTCAGCAGTGACAAAATCCCCAGACAGCCCTATGGCAGGATGATGCCACTGGCATCACACAACCGGCCCTACCCTGCCACCTGGGATCCTTCAGCGGGGAGGGGGGTGTCCCTGCTGCAGGTGTCCCTGTGGAAGGACTGTGCTGGGCTGGAGCGTCTCTGTGCATTGCTCAGGCTGGCTCCTGCCATTTTCCCGGTCTCCCTGTTGGTGTTGGACTCTCTGGGAAGGCTTGTCCCTGGTACCTGAGGGCAGAACGCTGCTGGGAACAGGAGCAGGCACGTGCTAATGTGAACCGATGGGATGATATTGATTCTTCCACGGCAGAGGTCAGGGACCTGGGCTGCCTGTGGGAGCCCTGGGTCAGCTGAGCCAGCTGGCTCCAAGCCTCTCACTGGGATGAGCTGTCACATCCCTTTCACACTGAATGAAAAGCAGGCACGTCCGAGGTGGGATACACCTGATCTCCTTCTGACATCTGCTCTGGAGCGAGACGAATCAGCCTCTGCTGGTCTCTCTTGACTAACTGCGGGGGGAGGAGAGGCTGACTTGCTCCAGCTTAGGTGAGGTGAATCCCAAACTAGGTGGACAACACCTGTGTTCTGCTTTCAGTCATCCTGCTGCACCATTGCCCTGCTGGCTGTGGCAGCTGTGTGCTGGGTTGGCAGAAAGGAGCTGCTTCTGGAAACCACAGCTGAGTGAAGAGGCTATGAAGGATGGATACACCTGGGGATGCAGGGAATGGGGGTAAAAGCTTTCTTAAAGCTGCACCCAGGCCCCATCTCAGGCTCTTTGGAAGGACCAGCTCTTTTAGAATTTTATTTTGGTAAGGCAAAATATAGGATAAACATGCTAAGATTGCTCTCTCAGCAATGTGGCGCTCAGGAATCACTCATAGCCAAAAAATACTTGTTGAGAATGGCATCATCCATTGTCTGAATTTCTACCTGGTCAGCATCATGCAAGCAAGACCACGTCTACGTAATGCAGCAGCTTTATGCAGCCAGTTTTTGAAGAAGCCACTGCGTGTGCAGCTCCTCTCATCTCCATTTCCAGCCAGGCACACCAAGACTCACAAGCACTTTGCATTAGGAGAATATATGAAGTTCTTACATGTTTTACAACTCACTGGAACCCCATCTCATGGTGTCAGACAGTCCTGTTGGTCTCCCTTGGGCATCACTGCTTCAGACCATCACCCAACTGCCTCTCCCAGCTTCTGTGTGCAGTGCCACCATGGCTCTTGCACCAGTAATTACCTGCTGGCTGATAATTGCTCTGCTGCTGCAGCATCCCCCCTTTCATCCCCATTCAAAACAACACTCCAGCACCAGGGAAGTTTTTGCTCTAGCACTCTGAAGCTGGGAAGTACAGAGCAAAGCCAAAAGGAAAAAAAGGAAAAGCACTTAAATAGGAGGAGGTTTGCCAAGCTGTGATGTTACAAACAGCTGCTTTGTTGACAGTTCTGTCACAAGGAAATTACCTCCCCCCGTGCTCAGGGCTTCTAGAAATGGTGTTGTTGAAGCAGATTGTGTCTTTTTGCTTTTGAAAAGCCGTTGGGTGCTATACTTTAGGAGAATATGAACTGGAAAAATCTTGAAACCCTACCAATATTGTAAGGGAAAGGAGGGATCTGTGCTTGCTTTGTGCTTCTTGCCCCCTTCCCCCTCCTTCAGCACTCTCACACTGACACTCGGTTCCTATTAGAGCCAAATGCTGTTTCCTCATATAGGGGCTTACTCTGTTTAGCAATTATTAATATAATCCTGAGCCAGAGAAACAACATGAAACACTATCTGCCCCTTGGTGGAAGCACTGGTGAGCAGCAGCACTGAGACAAAGAGGAGGCTGAAGACTTTAAAGTTTGCAACATAGCTAAAAAAAGTCATTATGATGCAATTCATCTGCTTGGAGCAGATGTTTGACCTGCCCACTGCTTAAAAGGGAGGCAGAGCTTGAAGAGGGCACAATCTTGGTTGAAGATGATTAACACGGAAAGCAATAGCCCTGAGTATCTAAACATTTACAGTGAGACAAAGGGATCAAGGGCTCTGCCCTTCAGCGTGCACCATCCTACAGCATCTGCCCTGGCTACACATCAGGTGTACACAGGTTGGATGTACCCAGTTTTGGCATCAGGCTGTTAGGAGGGGGAGTTCAGAACGACTTGGTGAATTCTGGTCTGCAAACTTATTGGTATTTTACTGCCCAAAATCACCTGCTTACCTGGCTCTGTCCAGAAACCATTGTACCCAGGCCTGGAGGATTTGAGAGAGGCAGGAGAAGCTTTTTTTTCATCTCCTGTTTGATCTGCAGTCACCTGATGCCACCGGCAGCCTTCCACCGCTCTTCTTTGCTGCAAGTGCTGGGAGTAGCCCAGGTGTGGTGCAGGGTAAGAAACCAGCTGAGCTGCCCTGGGGAGGCTGAGGGCTTGTGAATTGCTGAAGGTTGCAGCTTGACTGAGCAAGGAGCCAGGTCTGCTCTTGTGCAAGGGGAAGTTAAGGGAAATGACGTTGACACAAACCTAATTACAGGTGTTGGGAAGTTTTAAGTCTCTCTGTATTGGAAAGTCTCTCTGTATTTTGTAGTAGTTCTGGATCATTTAATTAGTGTGTCCTCTCACTCATGAGGATAATTTCAGTTGCACAATAGCTGTTGCCACAGCAGCTTTCTGTTGCATGGATTTTACTTGTTAGATCCCAGCTGGCTTTGTATTCCTCACATAGGTGTTCTCCTGTATACGTATGTACATATTTATATGTATGTCTGTAGCTATAAAAGGAGAAGAGGCCAGGAGTCGATGAGGAGATGTGCACACTCTGCACAAGGGCTGCAATAACCCCAGTCCTGGGTACAGACTGTGGCACGTTCCCCTGGCCAGCAGCTCTGCCCAAAACGACTGAGGTTGCCACATCAGCCTCCAGCCAGCCCCACACTGCCAACTCAGATAGGGCAAACCATGTAGCAGGCTGTGTTAGCTGCAATGTGGCCACCAGGTGCAAAGCTTCCTCCCTCCTCTCCTGTGGAATTCATGAGGAATATTATGCCCAGTTCAGGTGTGTTGCTTCGAGGTGGTGTAGAGAAGCTTGAGAGGGTCCTGTGGAGATGGACCTTAGTCCCTGTGAGGAGATACAAGGCAGCTGGATTTAGTTTTCCTGACCAAGAAGAGGCTAGGGACTAAGCTGATAGCAGCCTGCAGAAAACATGGTTACAGCAACAAAGGAACCAAGCTACTCTCAAGTGCAGGGCAACAGCCTTGGCTGTGGTTTGGGAAGAAAAGCTTTGCAAAGAGGGTTCTGCAGCCCTGGAGCAGCCTGCTCCAGCCTCTGTCCCTGGAGATCTTCATAGCTCTGCTAAGAGAAGCCATGGCTAACTTGATCCACTGCTGGCCGCAGTCCTGTTCCAGGTGGAGGTTGGACTAGAGACCTTGAGAGGTCCCTTCCGGCCAAGACCACTTTGAGCACACACCAAGTACCAGCACAGCCACACCACACTGGTTGTGCTTTCCCTGAATTGCTACCAACAACTGGTGTAAATATTTTTCTCTGTTATTCCTTGCCTGACTATGATCCTGTCTGTGTGGATGAGGAGATCTCTGGGACAGAGGTCATTTTTAGAGCTGTATCTACCATGATCCATAGCATAGTGAGGTACCATGTACAATTCAAAACCAGATAAATCCTGCAAAGGAACATGGCTGCAGTTACTTTCACTGCATGAGTAACTCAGCAGAAAACAGAATTAGGACTTCACCTCCAGCAAGATTTGCTGTAACCACTCATCAGCTGTGTTTTCAGGTGTGCTTTCCCTGCAGCAGGGCACCTGCAGCCATTTCCCCATCAGTAAAAGTCTTTTCCAGCCAATCAATCTTCTATTTATCCACCAAATCATGAATGTGTGTTGACTCTTTAGCAGAGCCTGACCCTTAAGTATGTTTGAAATGAGAGGCTAACTCATGTGGGCAGGTGTGTGTACGTGTGTGCATCTTTGTCTGGCAGTGTGCGTGGTGTATGGGAGAGGTCTGACCAGAATCAAACAAAACTAGAATCCTAATCTCTTTTCTGTGTAGAGCAAATTGGAGCAGATAGTTTCCAAATGAAATCTGAGATGATACCAGCTGCCTGCAAACTGCACCTACTTTAAAAATAAAATCCCGCTGCCTGCAAGTCGTCCTCATCTATGTCTTCTCAAGTACAATTCTTTCACCCAGACTGTCCCATAAAATGTGGATATTAAAAGCCACCATTTTGAATTGAACAGGGATAATTTTAACCACTGGCTGGGGGTGTAGCTCCTTTGTGTCCTTTCCTTCAATGATGATCCATCCCCTTCTTCCCCAGGAAAACTGCTCTCCTGCAAAGAGAAACTATAAAATATCAAATAAGGACTGGCTTTCAAGCGTCTTGAAAAAGCCCCTGTGTGCCACCAAAAGACCCCAAGAAGCAGAACAACTTGTGTGAGCAATGAACAGTGGAAATATTAGAGCAACTTTAAAGGAACACTAGAAGAAACGAACAAGCCATGAAGCTCAAGCATATTGAATAAATGCTTTGCACATTGTTGTAATGAGATTCAGCTGACCGAGACATTTATACGGGGAAGAAATCACGGCCTCATTGCAATCAATAGTCAAGTTGCCACTGACTAATGGAGCTCTGCTTTCATGATGTTTGTATTGCAACATAAGCCAAGATGCCTGTGAGCTGTCAAAACCCTTTAGAGCCATTTGTCCCAACAACCCCACAGTATCATCCCCTAATACTCTATTATGCAAAGAGACCCTTTTTATTTTTATTAGAGCTAATTCACCAGATGGCTTCTCGCCCCCTCCCTTCCCTGCTTTGATGTAGCAAATGCAAGCAAGTGATTTTGCTGACTACAGATCAAGGCACAGATCAGTGCTATTTGCCACGCACAGAACATGAAAAGCAGAGCAGGGACTGTCGGGCAAATCTAACATGTTTGTAAACAGTGAAGAAACCTTTACAGACACGTGGGAGGTGAAGCAGCCCTGCTCCCCTGGCACGGGTGGGCTGCAGGTACTGCTGCTATGGCCCTGCAGGAGTTGGGTGAGGAAGGGGGTGAATTTTTGCATATTAATGAGAGATTAGACCTGCTGGTGACACTGAACGAAAATTAATGAGGGAGCGGAGAGGCGCCTTCAAAGAGGAAGGAGCAGAAATAACGCAAATGGGAGACTCTATCCCAGAGAAAGGCTGATGGGCACGGACAGACAGATGAATGTGTTCCAGTGACCCAGCCCAGGTTACAGTGCCAGTATCATGGCTTTTTTTTCACTTAACAAGGATCTTAATTGCAAGTTTTAACAGAAACAACATCAGAAAGCAAATAATGGAGCCAGGAAGTCCAGCAGCCAGAAAGAATGTAATTAAGAAATAAAAATTCAAACTCCCCACCACTGTGAACACAGCCTTAGCAATCCTCACAGAAACCCTGTCCTTTGCTGCAAAAACCTGTTAAAAACAGAAGACCAAAAACAACAGTCCCCAAACCCTGTGTAAGTTGTATGCAAGAGAAAGCCCCCAAAATTCAGTAAATTTAACACAAAATAAACCACAGCTATCTGCAGGTTGCAATGCCATGCACTGAGGTGAGAATTCTCCATGGGAACAGTGTCCTCCATTACTGATGGTGCAACCCTGTTTGTAACAAACTTCCCAGCCCCACATGAGGAGCTGCATTGGCTGGAGGTGAAACCCAGAGTGGTGTCTCTCCAGAGTTATTTTCCCTGCCTGCAGCAAAGGGTGTTCCGAGGACAGCTGGAGTCAGGTGTGGGACTTGTTTGTTAACTTTGTTTAGTGTCTGCAATCAGGAATGGTGCACATCGCCTTGTGCCACACACGTGGGATAACAAATGCCCTCGGTGAAGGATGGGCACACGTTTTTACAGCATATGACCATGATAGACACGATTTAAAAAATAGATGTGCTTTTAACCCAAGACCTTAATTTTATGCAATGCTGGGCTGGGCTGTAGAACCAGCAATTGCATGAGCAGAGCACAACAGCATCCTGCTCATTTGTGTGTGTCTGCCTCCTGCATGGATTCTCTGCTGTCTAATAAGGCTGCAAGCCACGGGAGAAGGTTTTCCAGCTGTTGGGACATGTTCGCTGCTACAAACTCCCCTGTGCCTAATTAAGCTCATGGCTCATACTCCCCTTTGGTGATGGTGCTAACAGGTTCTCCTCTCCTGCAGTGGCTGCTTATTTTCATGAGAAATGGAGTGTAAAATCACTGGGACCTCTGCTGCTCTGGGAGAACTGATTAAAATCCTGGGTTTCAGGATTTATCAGGAAGAGGGAACTGGCTGGCAGACATAGTAAGTAAGGCATTGACTTTGCCCACAATCATGTTGCTCTTGTCAGGAACCGGACTGGGGGAACCATGACACAGCCCAGGCTCAGGAGAGGAGCCAGAGCCAAGAGCACAGCCAGCCTCAAAGAACAGAAAGAAGTCCTTGGCTTTAGACAGGGTGAAATCATCCCTAAACATATACGCCTTGTTTACTGTCTTGCTCTGGAACTGTCTGCCACATAGTAAAGTCTATTTCAGTGAATCCTCTGAAGACTGGATTCCCTGACAGACAGTTTTATGTGCACCTTGTAAATTGAGGAAAATGGGTAACATTTTCCAGCTTCACCATGAAGTGTGTTCCTTCCTGGAGATGGGGATGTGGAAGACTTCAGGATAAAGAGATATGGTACATGGACCAGGGAGATCTGATGCCACCCAGAGCACTTGGCTTGATTTTTTTTTTTTAGGTAGTATTTGCACTGCCATAGAGAGTAAAGGGATTTGTGGGCCTGGGAACCTGCGTAAGGTTTGTGGGAAGACAGAATTCTTGCTCTTCACAATACATCTCTCTTTAAAGCAGCACAGGAATGGGAGCTCTGGGAGGCAGGAGGGCCTCCCCACCACTGTCCATATCTGGGGAGTCATGGAGGAGCCCACTGAAACCCATAAGTCATTCTCTGGAGAAAGTGAGACCTCCACACTGAAGAGATCAGAGAGTCTCATTTAATCAGTAAAAATTTGCTTTCACTCCCAACAGAGGAAACTGTGTAAAATATTTCTACACTGCTCTTGAACTTGCCCCATCAGAAGGCCCCAAGTTTTTTTTCCCAGTAACACCAACAGATTTGAAATGGTGTTGCTGTTTTTTCTGTTTTTCTCTCACAGATTTTTTTTTTACCTGGCAACATCTCTCCAGTGCAGCACGTTTTCACAAACAAAGTTAAACTGCTTGGTTTCCATTAGTAACATAAGCAGTAAAAATAGAGGACAGGTGTTTCTTCAGAGGTGTGAAAGATTAACGGGATTTTCTTGGATTGTGGATGATGCTGTCACTGTAGGCTATCTGCTTTTTCTTTCCTCCACCAAAGAATATAGGAAAATTTTCTATAGCATTTACTGGTGCTTAGTGAAACTCAGACAGGTTTGTGCCTGCTGTTCCTGCACTCCCTGCAGGCAAAGAGGAATTGCAGCAAATAACCCTTTCCTTTGCCCATGTGGATCCAGATTCTCCTTTCAGAGACATCTTTGCAAACTCCCAGGAGCAATTAGCACAGGACCTCTGTTGAGGGAATTGTGTGGGGGATGAAGGACCTCAGCACGAGCAACTGAGCCATGGTAGAACAAATAAACAGGAAAATACCCAAACTCCTATGTGAGTTCAGCCCTTCATCTGGAACCCCAAAAAAAGTTTTTAGTCATCCTTAGGAAAGCGTGATGCTCGGTTTGACAAGACATGCCTGTAAGACATGTCAAAGATGCATTTTCTCAGTTCCCATCCTTGAGATTCCCTGCACTAGAAGTCTGGAAGGTTTTTCCATGCACATTTCTCTGAGCATGTTCTCCCGAGGGTTTGCCACAGTGGCTAACAAGTGGGAAGGGCAAGGAGACCATGACTTCAGCCCTGGTGAGTTTACCTTTCCCTCTGTGCCAGAAGAGCTGTGCCTGTGCACTCCTCAGGTTCTGCAGAAGGGCATTTTCCATAATGCAAACCAGCACCAGCAAATGCCATTAAATACCCCCTGACATCAAATGCACAGTTTGAATGAAGCTACTGGGTCCCATAGCTGTGTACAAATCTTTAATATCCTGCTGAACTAGCTGAGACCACCACTGTGTGTGAAAGCCAGCCAGGCGTTTTCCCCCCTCCCTTGCTTTGTTTACCTCCTGCTCATGTCAAATGGTGTATTAGGGCTGTAGTGTAACATACAGCATTCGAACTTCTCCGTTGTAGTGAACAATGTCAACAGACTGCTTTTCCTGAGGAAAAGATCCCAAGCCCATAAATATCACCCCAGCGTGCTGTACGTTGCTCCCATTGTATAAATCTCCCCACAGTGCTCACCTCTGCTCCTGTATCATAGCGAGATAAATGTGGTGCTTAAGGCCTGATTTATTTCAGTCAAAGGACAAATAGTTTGATATCAAAAGGAGCTTCACAACAATTAACATGACAGGCAAGGAGGATTAGCTGTTGTGATTTTCGGTGTGGCATAAGCAGGCAGGTGCTGTTATTTGGCTGCATCCCTCCCCCGCACCCCCTCTCATTAAAGAGATAGTTATTGTACTGCTGTGAAAAGAGCAGCTGCTGTGCCTGAATTTCCCTATCAGCCACTGTTTCTAGTGTTGGTATGAATTGGGGACACATTGTTGGGTTTTAATTAGCCCTGAGTCCCACCACCACAGGACTGCCCTGCTCTGACACACACCCCATGATGCTTGTGTTGAACGTGCATTAATCTCCTCGCTCCTGATGGCTGGGACACAACCTCGGCAAGAAAAGAAAAAAAATAAAAATAAAGATACCTTTATAGAATTTGCAAAATTCTCGGCTTTATGCTAAGCAGCCAAATTAAATATAACCCTTCGCTCTTGACTTCTCAGAGTCCCATTATCATTTTCAAGATCTTTGCTGTTGGTGCTGACTCTAAGGTTTCAACAGATAAAAACCTACTTTCAAACAGATGAAAACCAGTTTCCAAACCTGAGCCTAAACTTCATGAGGGAGCAACATTTGACAGGCATTATTTGGCACTGACTTCTTCCAGGGATTTGTGTGAAGTTGGCTTGTGAGGCAGAGTGAGCACATTAAGGCAAGGTGGGTTGCCAGCAGAACTAAGAATGACAGATCCCACGTAATTACTGTGTTTTCACTGTTATCACCAAAGGATGGTTTAAAAACAAAGAAAATCCCAGAAACTGTGGACTCCAGTGAATCAATAGAGTTGAGGCACATTTATTGGCAAGATGCAAGAGTTTCTCAGCACCTTGCCTGATCACGCTCCTCTGTGCCTCTTTGCTCAGGTGAGAAGAGCAGACCCTGTTTCCAGAGCTGGGATATTGCCAGCTGCCTTTTGTTGTGATCCTGGTACCTCTGCTAAACTGAAAATTTGGGCCAGGTCAGGATAGGGACAGAGCATTTCTGTAACACAGGAGTGTGCTTGTGCAAAGCCTTCCTGATGGCTTGCTTCTGACCATAGCAAAAATCAGTTCCTGCATAAGGCTGTAAGAGCTGGAACCAGTTACTCCAGTAAAGCCATACTGGAATGACTTCCCAAAGCAATTATGCTGGCTGCTTATATCCAGATGAAGATTTTACAGTGTTTTCTGTAGCCTAATTCTAAAAACACTCTTCAAACTCTTAGGAACAGTGTGCCTACTAAAAAACTCCCAGCCAATGCTCTTTTTCTTAAGCCTTTACCTCAGACTGCCCCTGAAAACATAAAACACCTGAGGAAAAACAAAATTCTTGCTGAGCCCTGAAGAGTTAATCTCTCTGTAAATTGTCTGCCAGCTGGTAGGAAGATCATTGCAGCACAGCAATGTTTTCACCTGCTGTTTGTGTAGCCTGTAGCAAAGATGTGAAGGAACCTTGTGGGGAAGCTTTGCCAGCCCGGACTCTCCCACAGGGAGTGCTCTCCGACTGAGAGAGGGTGTGCACGTGCATGCAGTGAGACCACAAAAAAGTCCTCCTAGAAAAATATTGCAGGATTTCTCAGGCTGAGAGTGCAGAGGTATTCCAAACAGCCTTGAACTTCAACAAAAATCCTGATGTTTGCTGCTGGGTTTTTTTTATCACCTGTGTCTCCGTTCTGCTTGGGGAAATACAAATTTATTGTCCCCCGACTGAGATCTGTTCAGATCAAAAGTGGTGCTGGTATGGATTCAGTAACACCTGGCGCAGGGGAGATGAATTTGGCTCAGAGTTGGTACAATGTCAGTTATTGATATTCTGTTAGTCTTCACTTGAAGGTGCACTGATGTTATTTTATTACTTCTTCCAAGGAGATGGATTCTAAATCTGTGTTTTTCTTTCTGCCCAGACCATACCTGCAAAAATATAACAGCAGAGTTAGTGTCTTCCCAGTGGCTGCTGAACTCTCTAACACAGCCTCTACAGCCCCATAACAGCAGCTGGCATCAGATCACAGCACTTGATTTAAACTCCACTCCTTGTTCAATAGACCAAAAATAAAAATAATGGTGAGAGATGAATCAAACCCGAGTTGGTGGGTTTCAGAGGTTTTTTTTTTTCCTCTTTCCCTGAACGTAAAGAACAAAATGTGTTTTTTTGGTCTAGATGACTTGTCTTCCAAAGAGATGAAAACAATAAGAAACTAGTACCAGGTCCCCCAGGAACAGATGAGAACACTGACTCACTTTGTAACGTTTGTCTTGTGCACTGGAACATCCACTGCGGGGTCTTGCTGAGCAGGAGGTAATTTCCCCACCCTGCAAATATTTTTTTTTAAATTATAAAATAATCCAGACCAAAAGAGGGTAAAAACATCAAAAGCAAAACATATACGAGAAATGAAAACCTGAAAAAGTCAGTACACATCTCAGAAATATTTCCCTTTAACTTGAAGCATCCCTAGTTTTAAAATAACTTTAGTCTCACTATAGTAATTAATTTTCTAGACAGAAAGAGCAACCAGCATATTTTTTGTTTTAATATGCTGCTGGTAATTCACTGTTTCAAAACCTCCTCTTGTAAAGGGGGAAAAAAAGGAGAGAATAAAAAAGCTAAAAAATGCATCAAAACTGACCATTTCCCACAAAGCCAGTTTTCATTTCTGCATATCAGCATTTTTGAGCAAAACAAAGCACTACACAACTTTCTTGAGCAGCTCTATTCAAGCAGGACCCGAGGCCAGCAGGGACACTGCTTTAATGTCATGATGTAGCTGCAGAGAACAAAATGATTCTCTTTCCCCCAGCCTGTATAGCAGAGAAATTATAAAGGGAGGAATTACTATGGTAATGACCACATAGCTGCTGCGTGTTTATGCAGATTGATGACTGAGGAGCCAAATCCCAGCGTCTTTACATCAGTAAAGCTCTGCCTGCCTCCTAAAAATTGCAATCCAAAGAATTTACCCAAGAAACTGGGGGAGAGGAATTTTTCCAGTGGATTTGAAAATATTTCAGTGGCATATCAGAATGAACCCATTCTTCTTACACATGATGTTACTTTTAACAAGTCAGAACTGCTTTTCCTAAATGTGGAAGGGGAAATTACCCCGAGTTCCCTGGAAATGGCCATTGCTTAGCCTGGGATTAAACAATACCCATTCAAGCATCAGGATTTTCAGGGTTAAAATGACAGGGAGGAAAATGGGATCTTGCCTGTTCCCGTTCCCAGTAATGTCTAGCCAAGCTGACAGGAAAGATAAAGTTCACTCTTCCCTCCGCTTAACTAGTGCTGGGAAAGAGATTCACACCCAGGAGAAAAGGAGACATGGCATCAGTCGTGACTTCTTGGCATAAATGAAAGGAAATTTTGACAGGCATAAAAATGTTATTTTCTCATGAAAAGCTGCTGCTTCAATACACGAATGGGGATGCTTCTCAGGAGAGCAAGAGAAAGGGGAAAAGAAATGAGCAGCCTCAGTCTGGTGCCAGTTTATAATAATTCACAGTATTGCCCATTTCTCACTGCATAATGATCCCGGTCAAAGGAAATGATGAACTCTTATTTCTGGATCCATATTTTAAATATCAAAATAATTGGGCCAAGGAAAGGTCATCCCTTCCCACTGCTGTCAGCCATCCTCCTTCCCTGGCAGCCCAGGGCTCTTGTGATAGTTTTTAGCACCATGAAAGGATTCACATTGCTGGTAAGACCAGAATCAACCTGGGAAAGGGGCTGGGAGACTGCTGGTGTCTGCTGGAAACAGGAAAATGTAGGCTGCCACCTGCTACTGGCCATCCTTCATGCACCCAGCTGTGAGCTACCTGTCACGGGCTGGGCTGTGCTGCAGCCAACAAGGCTTGGTCCCCTGTGGAAAAAGCTAATCCCAGGGTCTCACTGAGCCATACATTGACCTCAGCTCGGTCAAACCTCTAATCTTCAGCTTTGTCCCCTTCTGGAGACCCTTCAAGCCAAACCCATGGCCTGAAGAGCAAGGTGCATGCAGCTGCTCTGCCCTTGCTCTGGCTGGCTCTGCACTCCTCAGCACTAACTCCACACATGGTCTGTGGGGGCTCCTGTCACCTCCATTCTGCTTTATTGCCCTCTGCATGTCTCAGCACTCACACAGTTTCACTCTGAAGAGTCCCACATACCCTTGCATGATCTTTATCCCATGAAGTCCACCTTTTCAGCTCTGTCCAGATAAACCTACAGACCTTAATCCTAAATACTGCTAGTAAAGACCAAAATGTGACCTAAGCTCAGGACAATGTGAAGTCCTACTCTAACCCTAGGCCAGGGATGACTAAACATCCACTCCCAACCTTAATAATTTAAATTTCCCCTATTCCTGCCTCACCTCGAAGGAACCCATCTTTAGTCGTTTCCTCTAAGCCCTGCACCCTTTCTCCAAGCTCTACAAACCCCAAGCTGGGGCTCAGCAGAGCATCTATAAATCAGCCACAGAAAGAATCACCCCTGCAATGACTGAAGCTTTGTGCATTTGCAGGGCATGTGTGTGCACGTTTGCTGGGTTTGCACACACACAGAGCGTGCACAGGCACTCTGGAAGTCTGTGCTCTGGAGAGGAGACAGCAAATCTGCATTGCCCCCAGGGCCTGGGGTGAGATTAACTGTAGGACCTGTGATTACTTGCTACCTGAATGGTGTGCATGCTGTCAGTTTGGTGCGCCTTAATTTCTAAGTGAGTCATATTATACAAATCAATTGCTAATTCAATTAATCATGAAAAACATGCAAAAGGACATCTCCAGGAGCTGATTTAGAGCATGTTATGTACGGGTGATTGAGCAAAGAAAGTTAATCTGGGTCGGGAGACTTTGATTTTTAATTCTTAATGTCACAGATTTCCATTCTTTTGAACTAAAATCTGACTTACAATTTATTTTTCTGAGGGTGCAGCTTTATAGCTCCATTGACATTGGCATGTGTGGTCATGCATACTGAGTCTGTTCTCTTATGCCTGACGAATAAGAGGTTTTATGGATGCACAGATCAATACAGGCTTAAGATCTATAAAGGGCTGCCTGGCAGTATTCATATGCAGGACACATCTCATTGCATTTATCCACAAAGTTGTTTACAGGAGATTAAATTATGATTTCATTGCATTCATCTTTCCCCATTCTGTGAGAAATGACAAATTTTGATCTTTTGTGTTGCTTTGCAGTTTCTGGCCTAAATCTTACTAAAAAAAAGCCCAAAAAACAAGAAACCCCAAACCAACTCAAAAAATCCAGATGAAGAATTCATTTGTTTGTTCTGCAAAATAATGCCTCCATCATGATTTGTATGGAAGACTCCCCAGGAATTCAATGGAAAACAATTGTTTGCACTACTTGCAGAGATGTAGTAGGGGTATAAAGTAACTATAGTCCATTGTGGGGAAAACTCACAGGGTGGATTCCTCCTGGAGAATTGAATTAGAAGTTTTCAGGGTGTAGGAAACTCAGCCATGACAAATCAAGTGTCAAAGATTTCAGGCTTAGATGCTAATATATGCTTTAGTCCAAAATAGGATGCTGAGTTCCCTCCTGACAGCATGAGAATCTGACATTTCTGTTTTGTGGATAGCCCTAGGAAAGAAATGGGGCTATAAATAATGTGTGGGAATGCACAGAGTTAGGAAAAGAGGTGCAAGAAGCTTCTACTTGTCACTGAAACGACGAGCAAGCCTAGCTCCTGCTTGCCCTTGAACATATGAACTGCTGCCTGGCTTCTGGGAGAGCCCTGGGACCCAGACACGGGGCTGTGTCCTTCCTGTGTCAGCTGCCAGGTCCTGATTCTCTGCTGCAGCCTTGGGAGAGTTACCTTGACCCAGCCAAGGTGACCTTGGCCAGTCATTAGGTGATCAGCTCCGGCCATCACCTTTGTGATGGAATTCACAGTGTGTCTGAGACAAATGCCTTGGCTTTGTTGGGAGGGAGGAGTTACACAGCCTGCACTGGGCAGTGCCTCAGCTCAGGGAAGTGATACAGCTTGGGGTCCAGATGGATTTACTATTTCTGTTTCTCCATCAGGCTTTTCCACTCGGTCAGGCCGATTCCCAGGCTGGAGCTGGTTGGCACCCTGGCAAATCTGAGTTAACATCACTGAGAGGTGGTAAAGAAGCTAAAGGGATCTGCAGGGACCCAGTACATGGAGTTTAGCAGACATCTGTGAGACTCCTTTTCATATGTGGCATGCATCATTTGGGTTTTCCCAGATAAAGCACAGCTTAATGGAATTTGAGAAAACTACAGGTTGGAAGTGATCTCAGGAAGTCCTTAGTGTGATCTCCTGCTGAAAGTGGTGCCAGCTGTGAGACAAAAAAGGCTTTTACAGTGAGTGCTCCAAACCTAGGACAAGGCTCCAAATCTGGGTGGACCAACATTTTTAGGAAATATATGATGAGTAGCAAGAGATTTGATTATTCTGGGAAGAAAGCTATTAATTCCAGACAAGGAGGATTCCCTAAAGAACACAGACTGTCCTCATGACGTTGAAGAAGGTCAGCAGCAGAGAA
Organism: Bombycilla garrulus; assembly: GCA_013400315.1. Lineage (NCBI taxonomy): Eukaryota > Metazoa > Chordata > Aves > Passeriformes > Bombycillidae > Bombycilla > Bombycilla garrulus. Next base: position 2,649,454 of record VXBU01008198.1, read on the forward strand.
GCTGTGCATGGGGAGGTTTTAATTTCAGAATGAGGTTCTCTTCCAAAATAATTGAATACACAGTTAATGCAGATGATTGGAAATAAATGCATTAAGGAGGTGAGTACAGCATTACCAGCACTTCATAGAGCAGAACTACTCAAGGAACATGAGCAGGTAATGCAGATAATGCATTCCATTGTCACTCATCTGGGTAGAAATGGCTGGGATGCTATTCTTCTGAAAGACATGGAAGCACTTAGATGGATAATCAGAGCACAAGAATGACCCTGTAAGAAGAGCACAAACTGCTGCCTCTCTTTGTAGCCATGCAGCTCTACTGCTGCTTCCCCAGAAAGAAGGTTGAACAAATTTTTAACAACAGAGCTCAGAAACACTTTAAGAAGCCACTGAATCCATCCTTGTGTTCCAATTTCATTGGCAAAACATGATTCTCTGTTTAAAATAAAATTAAGCTTCTTGAGCCCACCAAAACTGGTTTGTAAAACAATTAACCTAGCTGTCTCTGGTGGGCCTGTAAACCAGGATGGTGAAGAGAGGCCAAGCCTAGAGGAAGGCAAGCCTAAAGCTGTACAAGAATTTTAATCTTCTGCCTTTATACTCCTGCTTCGTGTTCTGAACAAATCACCTTGTTCAGGAATTTTCCCAGCTAAGTGCAAAAGTTTTAGTGATTGCTTATGTGATGTCTTTTATCCAAGAAAAGGTTTGAAGAGAGGTGCGTGTTTCCCTGTCAATCACCCTCTGCATACACGAGCACATTCAGCACCTTTCTCCTCCCATAAACAGTTCACTGCAGATTTATTCCCTATGTATTTCCTATTCACTCACTGGCAACTCAGTGTGACAAAGGTTATATTGCTTATTTCTTTGTAGATGCCTAACAGGATGAAACAACTTGATAACCAGAAGAATTAACCACAATAACTCATTGATCCAATGGATGATGTCACCCAATGGCCAGTTATGTCAATAGCAAATTTAGCCTTTGGCTGTAAATTACAGCTGCCTGCACAGCTGGAAGCTCTGATGATTCTCTACAGAGTCCTTCCCCAGTGCTGATACAAGATGTGGTACATTTACACATTTTCTACTTGCAAAGCTTTGGTTCTTTCATTTAGAAAGACCCAACGATCAGGCTGGAGCCTTCCTTCCACATCCCATCTGTTTTGCTTTGGTGAATGTAGTTAGGAGAGGGAATATTTTTTTTGTAAATATCTCACTTTATATACCTGGTGCTTGCAGTACTTTGGTGGGGTCACAAACTCCTTAACTTTGGACTTCTCCGCTTCACTCATCCTTTTACAGCTGCTCTGCCACATGCAGGAATCTGCATGTTCAGGGCACATCTCCCACTGACATGACAGCTCTGCCTCAAGCCTGCCAAGGGAGGCTCCTGAAGAATCCTTCAGGAATTATTTTTATTTGGATTTCATTGTGTTTTGTTATCTTTTATGTTAATATGCACTGTACAGTTAATTAAAGATCCTGCAGGATGGCTGAATGCTGAAATCAGAATCTGAAATAGGTTTGGTCTTGGAGTCAGTTTCCTGTTGGGCTGCAGTGTGGTGCTGATAACCAAAAATCAAGCCTGCTTCTTTTCCCCTGCCTATTTCCCAAATCTCAGCACTCCTCACAGTCGCAAATGTCTCCTTTGGCTTCCTGAGGAGGAGGATAATTCTCCCACAATAAACATTGATCTCTCATTAGACTCCATCCTGTTAGTTAAAAGCTGTTTTTACTCAGACAATCCAGAACTCATTTCCAATCTTAAAAGGGTACACTGTTGGATACTCACCGAGGGTATAATTTTTAACCACTCTGTTTACTGAATCTACAAAAGTAGTTATTGGAGCTGTTTGTATACAGTAATTTTTCCTTAGGCTCCCAAAAGCATGAACAGGTGACCCAGCATTGCTAACTGTGGTAAAGATTTTTCCTATTCAAAGGAGACAATATTATCCCATTTGACAGAAAGTCTGTTCATGCCATGACAGCCTGAGGAGATTTTCTTGGAGTTGTGCAGGGCAGACCAGGGCCAGTTTCCCAGCCAGGGGTTGTCCCTGGATCTCTGCTCTGAGTCAGGCAGATGCAAAGCCACTGGAACAGTGCTTGGGCTCATCCCTCACGGGATGAGCTGCTGCTTTCATGGAGATAAAGCCTTAATTCCTAGATATACAGTAAAATACTTCCACACCATCAGGACACATAAATGTGAAGAGTGATCTTGAGGTGCAGCTCATTGTACATAAACATAGTCCTTGCCTAGTAATTAACTAGCATATAACTGAATGAAAGAAACATTTTAGCTCAAATCTGCATGTGTTCCATACAAGTGCACTGTAGCTTAAGCATCAATTATTGAGTTTTTAGAAGAAAGTACCCGTGACACAGCTCAGGACACAACAGGTGCAAGAAGTCAAGAGACTGGGAGAAGAAACTGCTTAAACTGGCTCAGTCTGCCCTGGCTCTTCACCCTCCTTCCCTGTGCTACCCTGTCTGCACCCACGGCCAGGGCTGCTGTGGCTTCAAATAAATTCAGCAAAAGGCAGAAGAATCTTCTTTCTTGGATGTGGTCAGTGCTCTGTGGGCATGTACCTGAGTGTGTGAGAGTGAGAGGAACCATTCTTGGCTACTCCAAAGATTCACTTGTTGAACTGGGCCCTGGATTTGGGGCAGGGGAGACCTTTATGGCCCGAAATTTTATGCACAGGCCCTAATCAGTTAAGAAAGCGGCCTTTTATTTTCTCCTCTAAATGAAGTAACCAATAACTTTTTTTGATGAACATTCTTTTCTTAATACTTTTTACCCCACTCTGCTGTTTCATTGTCTTTTTCACAATACCAAGTCCTTCACTTCAAGAATCGGTTTTCTGAAAGTGAAATGCCTCTCATCCTGAAGCATCTCTGGATGGTATCCATTATTGATTTGGAGCTGATGATGGCTGCAGTAGCTGTCTCTGAATCCCTGAGCCACTTAGAGCATTTCTCCTTCAAGGTAATAATAAGCAGCAAAAAGCAAGGAAGAATCCAAGGACTGGCTCTATACTATGGCTATGCATGCCAGGCACACCTAATAGAATGCATACCAAGGCAGCTCCACTCTCTTCCATTTCTCTGGGGTACTGTGGGATGTTATTTGATACATATTTTACCCCTTAGAAAGGCTCAGAACACATTCACTGCGCACAGTGCATAAATTTTCAAAAGGGGCAGTTTTGACTGACATGACATTGGCTCACAAGGAAAAGAACACTCTTTCCTTGCAGAGGACATCAGCTGCAAACAGTTTCCAAAATACAGATGGTACTGGGAACTCTGGAACTCTACTTTCCTTTTTATATCCTCAGGCAACAGGGACAGCCCCATGCCAGTTGGCTTAGTACCTCCAGGCTAAAAATATCTGTTTTAAACCAGAGCTCCTGCTGCAGATGCTGTGAGAAAGTGACAGCTGAATTTGTTGATTCTCCATGGGAAATCTCCTTGGCAAGGTTTTGCGAATGGCCAAGGATGCCACGCAATGTTCATCTCCTGGGATGACAGGGAAGAACAGCATGTGGGCAAGAGAGAGCTACCCACAGCTGGGTACAAATGCTCCTAGTTTGACCTCTCATTCCAGCAGCTGAAGCGTTTAGGTGGAAAATGAAGAGGAAGAAATACTTCTTGGCCTTTTTAGCAGTGGAAATGCAGAATTGCCCAGGAGATCATCTGCAACTCTGCCATCCGTACAAATTATTTTGTTACTCACTGGCCAGTGAGAGCTCTGAGCCAGAGACAATACTCCTGCGCAGGCAGCAAAGAGCTTCAAGAAGCATCAAAAGAGTGACCTGACCCACAGGGAGATTCCTTCTTAGTTTGCAAACAATCAGATTAAAACATATCTTTCCAAACTAATCTATCTGAATGCAGCAATCTCAAAGTGGACAAAGGATGGACAGCTTGAGTGCTAAATGTGAGAGTGTGGGACCATCCTTTTTGGAGTTGGACACCTGCTGGGTCATAGCTGTCTGAAGAAACTGCACTCAGAGGGGTTGACAGTGTGTGCAGACATCTCTATACAAGTTTCTGGTCAGGAACTTGACAACAGGGAACAAACAGGTGGAATTGCAATGTGAAGTGGTTGCTGAAGTCCCTGTGGTCCTGGGGGTACCTATGGGGTCATGACTGAACCTGCATTGCTTCTTGGGCACAGCTGGAGGAAGGTCAGTGGAGTGTTCCTACCCCAGCTCCAAACCCTCCTCCTGGCTGCAGTGCAGTAGAGATACACCTGAGTCCTTTGGTTTCCTTTGTCTCTTATTTATCTGCTCAGATCTCAGTAGACTCAGTAGCAGGAAAGATTCATCTTTTTTTTTTTTTATTAACACATAGCCTTTCTATGACAAGCCCTAATGAAGGTTTGAGTAAAACCAAAAGCTCTTATAGTAAGCAATAAACCTGTCTAATGAAGTCAGGTGGTGTCTCGGTTGTGCTTTCAGAGGGGTGTGCCAAGGCAGCCACAGGGCTGTGGAGCCCTGACAAGGCCAGGTCTGCAACAGGGATAATTTCACAGGGTATAATGGATTTGCAGAGGGCTTGTGCTAGTTCTTGTTGGGCATTTGGCTTAAAGCTGATAGCAGATTTCCCCAAAGGAATCAGCGTGCTCTCTATTAAAAGGAAAAAACTGATATTAAATGTCACAGTAATTGATGCTGCCTCTTTCTAATTAACTTACCTCTTTTTCCAAGTCCTTCTACTGCTTCCTCCTTCCTGACACCTTCACCTGCTGTTTACTGACACTGCCTGCAAGCAAGAGCAGAACAAACCTGCCAAAGACATAAGAGTCCCCCTGGGATTTCCCACTTTGTCAGAGGCTGCCAAGTTGCAGGTGGGAGAAGCATGCTGGCAATGATGTCACAGCTGCTACGCTCATCCCTGCTGGTGGCTTCAAAGGCAGTATTTCCACGTGAAAAAAAGAGACAAATGCAAACCACACAGCAAGGGAAGCAGAGAATCTAAACAGGGAAGCAGAGCTGCTTCCTGAAGCAGTCTGCAGGACTTGCTTCTCTGTTCTTCTGCCTCTTCCCTTTGACACCCTGTGAACGGGGTCCAGATGTGGCTGGGGTCTGGCTGCCACCTGTCCCATTCCCTTGATCCATGTGTTTGCAGAGGGCACTTCCTCCAGCTGTCGCCCTGTCTTGGTTTCAGCTCGAACAGAGTTAATTTCTTCTCAGTAGCTGTCACAGTGCTGTGTTTTCGAGTCAGAATAAGAATGGTGTTGATAGCACACTGAGGTTTTGTTTTTTTTTTGCTAAGATGTGTTTATCCTAAGTCAAGGACTTTGGCTTTTTTTCCTTTTGGGTTTTTTCCAAGTCCTCGTGGACTTGGCTCTACAAGCGAGGAGGTTCACAAAACCAGCTGGGAGGAAGCATAGCTGGGACTCAGGTCACCTGAACTGACCAAAAGGATATTCCACAATACAGAACATCATGCTCAGTATATAAACTAGGGAAGTTTCCTGGAAGAGAATCTAGTCTGGGCTCAGGAACCAATTCTGACATTGATCAGCAGGTGGTGAGCAACAGCATCATGCATCACTTGTTTTCTCCCTTTTTATTAGCATTATCATTTACCCCTATTGCTGTATTTTACTTTATTTTCAATAATTAAATGGCTTTTATCTCAATATATGAGTTTTACTTTGATTCTCCTCCAGTGGGTGGGGGGAAGATAGAGGGGGTCGAGAGAGAGGGGGTGTGGTGCCTAATTTTCAGCTGAGCTTAAAACCACAACACATCCCATCTTCACCAAAGGCTTTTCCCAGCAGAAAGGGGAAATATGAAGGGTTCTTGTGGCTCTGAACATACGCTGCAGCAGGGGTTTTTTCTCTGACTGCTCTGAGCAGGTATGTGTCCCACCACTGCTCGAAGACCTCTGGGTCACAGCACCAAGGGTTTGTCTGTTTGACCCAAGAAAACAGGTTGAAGACACCCCTCTGAGGACCCCTGGAGGGAGCCCAGAGCAAACAAACTAAGAGAAAAACATCTCTGTAGTGGAAAAGGACATCATGATTCTATCATACTATGTTCTTGTTTCCAAGACACCAGTAAAACTAGAAGGAGGCTGGAGAGAAAGGTCTGGATGTGTCACTGAAGTCACTGCAGAGTCCCTGTTATCAACAATGAGCCTCCTTTACAAAGCATCCTGAATCAAAGTGTCTGATTAAGTACAGTTGACATGTTCAGTGTCTTCTTATCCAGAGTCCTGCTCTTGGATGTAGCCAAATTTTAGCATCATTTTACTGTCTTAGTTGGTCAGCAATGCCTTTTGCTGGAAAAGTGGGGAAGGGTTGGGACATCTTGTATCAAACAGCATTTTTTCTGGGCAGTACAGTAAAAGTGTTAAATCATGGCTTCAGCAATTGACTCAAAACTCACACATAACAGTCCTTACTGGGACACAAAGACAATTTTTGGTCACTAAATTATTCTTATTGCTGCTGGATGGCTGAAGAGCCACAATCATAAAACCCAGGAGAAGGCACTGCAGACAGATTTAAGATATATCAGTTCCTGACCACAGCATTGTTTGGAGAAGAGCCCCATGCTTTCTTTTTTTTTCTAAAAGAAAAGAGCAGACTGAGGTGATGGATGTTCCCCTTCCTGATGCAGCTGATTTGGTGTTCCCCAAACCACAGGTCACTGTGGTTTCAGTTAGATCTGCAATCTCTTTTCTCCAGGGCTTTGTCCTAGGAGTTGTTATTCCAATACAAACAGTTTGCACGAAGTGTCTGGGCAGAACAGAGACCCGAGGCTGTCACTGCATCCATGACCATAATAACCCTGCATGAGTAACGCAGTAAGGCCAACAGCTAAGCTATCTTATCCTTGGACAGCTGCAGGCTTCCAATAACCCTCATTATACCACATTCTCCTCCAGAGAGTAGACAGGGAAAAAAAAAAAAAAGGAAAAAGAAAGATAAGTAATTTATAATATGTTCAGACTGGCACAAGAACATAGACACTGTGCAGTACACTATTAATTGTGGGATTCTTTTTTGTGCCATATAATATTGATTTTCCTGCTGATAACCAGATATCATTAGTTTGATTAATGCTACCACAGCTTGGAATAACTGTTTGGAAAGTTCAAACTAGGGCATTTTTCAGGAGAAAAAGATAAAGTACAGCTCAGAGTTCTCTGTTCATACCTGGAAATATGCTGGCCAGAGGATTTCAGCGGTGTTAAGCTAGATGGTTAAGAAAAAGCTTGGTAGAGGAGAGCTGGAACTGCACTGCACAGCCTGTCTGATAATGTCAGGCAATGCAGCTGCACTCAGGGCTGAGTTTATTTTGTACCAAACCCCTAGGTTTTCTTCCTAACAAAGGTTGTCACATTTGCAGGCAGAGCTGAGTCACACAGGCTGCCTCAGTCAGAGTGTGTTCCTGTGCTGCTGGGTGTGCAGGCGGTGGGGCTGTGAACACTCATCCTCTCTGATTGCTTCAGAAGGGAAAGAAGCAGACAAAGCTCCCAGGGACTGGTTTATGAGTTGGCTGGTGCTCACAGAAGAAGAGTGTTGCTTACTGGCTGAGCATGGGCTCTGCCATGCAAAGGGAATCAGCTTTACTCTGCTTGAGGACTTTCTTGGAAGCAGTGGGATATATCAAGAGCCCCACTAAGACCCTACAGACTCATAATAAAGAGGTCATCTTGAAAAGAAGTGAAAAAAGGCCCGCATAAAGGCCAGGGACAGCACACACTGATCAGTCTACTGAGTGAGGAATCTCTGACACATCTTAAAGTTTGTCAGTGCTGGAGTCTAGGAGAAGGTATCTGATGTGTGGGCTGAAACTACTGCACTAATTGATAGAGTCTGTCAGCTCAACATTAGCTTGCTGATGTGTCTGGACTCCTGTGTTTCTCAGTCTCAAAATAAGGGCAGAAGGAGCAGAACAGTCAATTGATCATCACACAGGTCAGGAAATGGAGGGGTAGAAGGAGGAACCTGTTTTCTTTCTTTTGGCACACTGAGAAGTTAAGGAGCATTGTGTGGGTTTTTGTCCAGGGGGTTCAACAGAAGACAGGCCAGAGAAGATGACATTGGTATTTGGGCTTTGATGAGGGGCTGGCCACTACACAGTAGTGTAGAGCATCTGTGCAGACCCTTATATGGCCTGCTAACACATGAGAACTATCCCAAAAGAAGAGAATCCGAGAGGTCTGCCTGAGGGTAAGAAGTGAGCAATGGTAGAGTCAGAGCCTGCAGGAGGCAAAGCCTCGGTTCTGGCAGTGTGTTCTGTTTAAAGGTACCAGAATACATAGGTTTGTCTTGGGAAAAATCAGGCCAATCTGGGCAGGAAGTTCTATCAGAGGGCATTGCTCTGCTTTGGTATATTTGTTACAAAATACTGAAATTGCCCTTAACGAAGAAGAAACTGCTCTTGGTTTCATACAGAGCTGGATGAAGAGCTGGCTCTCCAACAGTGCAATGGAAAGCTTGCAAACCTTCTTCCTCATGAGACTTATAGTATAAGTCTTGTGCTGTCCTTACTCTGAAGAAAGCCTTATTAGTGCAGGCACTAGCCATATGGGACAATTGGTCCCTAAAAAGCTGCTGAAGATTGTGCCATTGACTTCTTTCTGTTCTTCATCAGATGAGCCATCTCTGAGATCATAAGCTTTGGTAAGAATCTAACTTGCAGTAGCTGAAGGGCTTAAAGTAATTGAAGAAGGGCTTGTTTATTGTTCTCATCTAAAAATGTCTTTGAAAGCTTGCTCAGCATTTGGTGAGGTGTGACTGATCAGCTGAGTGAGGAGTATTTTCCAGCACCTGTCCGCAGCCTGGAACAGGCATTTCTGTGGGAGCACAGAGCGCTCCTCATGAGTGTGTCAGTACTGCAACACGCATGTGAACTCTGACTTCAATATCTGTCTGGGCCTTTTCCTTTAAAATTTAGACAGCCACTTTCACAAGCCTTTTAACTACCTAATCATTCAAATATCCTCCAAAACCAAGAACGAAATGTTTGTGAGTATTATTGAAACAAAGCAGCTTCACAAACCCAAATGTACCCAACATTTGCTTTGTATTATCCCCACTGTCTTCACATTTTCCTCTTTACGAGTCCAATTTTAGCAGCTTTGACCTTGTGGAACCTTTTCTCAGCCACAAGTGTCAGCAATCAACTTCTGGTCTGTCTCAGAAAAGCTATACAATGTAGTCTGTCTTTCCTGCCAGGCATCATAAAGTGCATTGATACCTTCTGCTGTTCCATCCTCTAGGCAACCACACCTCATCTGCATTTATTGCTGCAGAGAGAGTGGAGTGATGTGACCAACACTTTCTGCAGGCTGGATGGGAACTGCAGCTGAGGGTTTTGTGCAAGTACTAGAAATGCAGAACTGTCTGCCTCCCTTTTGGAGACACGACTGAACAATCACTTTTTCTTTTCTTTTGTTTTCCCTGTGAAAAAAAAAGTAAATCTATTTAACCATTTGCCAATCCTCCAAATAAGAAACTTGGAAAGTCCAAAATGAAATAAAGGCAAGTTTTGAGATATTTAACAGCTATTCTTAGCAATTGTAAGCTGCCAAAGATTGATATTCCTTCTACCAGACAGGTTGGATATAATGAAAACACAGGGTAATAAGATAGGAAGCTGTTATCTAGTCAGTACAAACTGTTGACTAAATCAATAAATTACAGACTTGGGATCTTCTGTTGGCTAAATTATTGCTGAATTACTTCTCTGGAGAACTACCTCCAATTTTAAAGTTCATTTACTTTTACAAGATATTGGGTAGGAGTCTGCAAGGAGAATGGAGCTACTTCATATATAACTGAAGGAAGTTAAACGCTGAAAAGAAAAATTATTAGTAGAAGTGCTGAGCAGTATCTACATTTTTTGCAACGTGCAATTCCCACTGTGAGTGCAAAAGTCATGACTTACAAAGTGATTTGTGTTTCTGGGATGCTCCTTGGAATTACCTTGCAAATCCTCATTTTTCAGAAAGTACTGAATGAAACTTCTGAACATTTAAGCTCCCATAACAAAGATCACAATGAACATTCAGTGCCACTAGTCATGTCTGTGACCTCAGCCTTGATGTTGCCAGTAAGTGTGAGATCAGTTCAAATTCCCTATCCACTTTCCAACTGAAAGATTATATGGAGTGAATGAAATAGTTCTTTGCCACCAACTTGATTTCAATTATACATGTCCTAACCCTTAGAAAACGTATTTAGATTTTAAAATAATAGTATGGGGGAGACTGACATGGGAAATGTATGCTTGAGCTTACTAAAGGACAAAAGACATTTTCTCCAAATGATGAACAGATGTGAAAATGACAATAATACACACCAGCGCTTGGAACAAAGGGATCATCCAGATGAAGAATATTTCGTTTCTGCAGTAGTTTAATCCCGTAATCCTTGTGTGAAGCTTTGATTACAGATTAATATGATATCAATGAGGCCTTTATCACTTGTGGTGCTGAGATTAAGTGACCTGCTCATAGTCATGGCAAATCTCTGGCAAGACTGAAGCTGACCCCATGCTTCCTGACTCTTTGCTTCCATAAATTTTTAGGTAACAGCTTTTGCCTTTGTGTCAGTTAAAGGGTCGTGAAAGGAAAGTGAGAGCGAAAGGACCCTCAGGAGAAGGAAAGAATTATTTACATCCACTGGAGAGGGGGTGGGGGGATGCAAATGGGAAATCTGCAACCTCTTGCTCTCTAGGTGTCACAATCAAATCCCTTCCTTGTGTGGAACAGAGGTTTCCAGATCACAGCTTGCACTCAGATGAAGTTTTTACACAACTGAAAATACTTGCATTGTGTCTGCAGAAGGGGAGAAGTTGTTTTAGGTCATTGTGACATGTCACCTTGAACACCAGCAATACAACATTTAACAAAACTGGTATCCAATTTCAAAAATTTTGCAAACACCTTGTATTTCCATAATTTTTATTTCCCATTCTCTGTGTGTATCCATATCCATAAAGACTCCACATGGGGTGCTCCAAAGGCAAGTTATTTTCAATCAAAAGAAGCAGGCTCAGTCCCTGAAACAGGAGGTGAAGAGCAGGCAGAAAATCAGCCTGAGCATTAGAATCCATGACAATCACTTTTTGCACTCTTGTTCCTGCCTGTAAGCCCAGTGGTGATTCACAGCAACCATGCTGAATCAGGGTTCCCTCTGGTACCCACCGCCACTCCCATCTGAGAGTATTTCTCTCCTCTTGACTCTAAGTATGAAAATCTCCTCTTTCCGTTCTCACCTTCACTGGTAGAGTGCACCATGTGGCTCTGACCTGGGACCAGGACAGCAGCTGTTGATTTAGAATCATAGAATCATTGGGTTAGAAGCAAAATTAAAGATCATCCAGTTCCAACCTCCTGCCATGGGTGGGGACACCTTCCACTAGACCAAGTTGCCCAGTGCCCATCCAACCTTGCCTTGAACATTTCCAGGATGGGCCATCCACAACCTTTGGGCAGAGAAGAGACAGAAATTTTTTAAATGCTGCTCCTGAATGCATACAGTATCAGAAATCTGCAGTACCTCTGGATGACCAACTCCTGTGCCTACCCTTCCACCACAAAAAATTAATGTATAGCTGACAGAATTACTTGATTTCAAATACCAAATGCTGAGGAAATATGTGCTTGCACATCCGTATCCTCTCCCTTCTGTGTCCGGCTGCTCTGGGCCAAGTTGGAGGACTTGGGATTGATGGGTCTCCGATGTGACCTGGCAAAGCCATTCCTCAGTCCTGTCTTGAGGCCACTCTTGTAAAACTTACCAACTCATCACTCTTTTTATGGCAAAGCAGATCTTCAAACTGGGATTGCAGGACCAGCCCAACAAATGTGAATGCTGTTTGAAGCTGGATCCAAGCACTCCAGCCAGCTGCCTTCAGACGTCAAAAGTGACTGACTTTGTTTTATGTGGCAGATATGAGGCAACCAAGAGCTGGTCTAATTGCAGATTTCCATATGGCAAAAGTCTTTCTTTGAAAAGGGCATCAAAAGGAAAAGATTTTAACATTCAGAACCACGTGGAAGGAAAAGGAAACAACTATTTGGAGCAGATCTGGCTTCAGGGCAGCTGTGAGGCTGAGCCCTGGTCTGGCACTGGCTGAGGATTTTGTCCCACTTTGCACCCATTTCCCGTGCTCTCCAAGCAGCTCTGTTTGTTTGCTATCATCCCCACACCTTTTTGTGGTTGCTTTGCTTTTTCAGCACTCCAAGATGGTTTTTTGACAGCACTGAGGAGCACCTTGATGCAAATGTGAAGCCAGAAGTTTCCACACATGCTGGCTGAAAGAAAGCTGAATCAGTAAGAAGAAAGAGAAGTGAGATGGAAGAGCTCCATCACACTACAAAATTTGCTTTTCATCATCGTCTAATAGATGAGATTTTCCTTTGGCTTCTCCTGGAAATCTCTGGCACTAAGTACATCAGAATGGTCACCAAAGGTCCAGTTAATGCAGGATTTTTTCCTCAAAAAATGGCTGAGGGTGGGTGCCAGATAAGCAATAAGATGGAGTCAGGTATAGAAGAATCATAGAATCATTTAGGTTGGAAAAGACCTCCAATATCATCAAGCCCAACAGTTAACCCAGCACTGCCACTTTCACTGCTAGACCATGTCCGCAAGTGCCACATCTACATGATTTTTAACCACCACCAGGGATGGTGACTCCCACTTCTTCCCTGGGCAGTCTATTTCATTGTCCTCAAAACCACTGTAAGGGGTCTCACTGTTCCTGAAAGCTCTCCAGGGACAGCATTCGTCTGCTGAGTTCCCTCACTGAAGTGGAAACTCCTTTGCTATGGGGCAATTTTTGTGGGGTGTTTATAAAGGTCAAAGCACATGATAACGCACATGTGAAAGGCATTGTAGCTTCTGGTTTGAAGGACTGAAGTGTTCTAAACCATCCCTGTTAGACTACTGATTTCCCTGGGACATGCTTTAGGGTAGCTGCGCATTTGCTTCATGTGACCTGATGGTGTGGCAGGACTTCAGAATGCTTTTCCAGAGATGTTTTAATCTAGACAGAGCTTCATCTGCATCCACAGAAAACCTCACCAGTGTAATGACACAAGAAGTACTGTGCAAACCTCTCAGGGAGCACAGTGTGCAGGGGTGACTCTGGCAAGCTTTGGAGGAAACCAGTGCAGGGTTGTGTCCACCAGACAAGAAGGAAGGTCACTCTGACAGCAGATCCCTACATCCTCCTCTTTCGAGAACCCCTCCCACTGGCATGTAGCCATGCCTTGGCTCCTTTCCAGAACTACAGCATCTCAGCCAGGGAAAATTTGTACAGAGCCTGAAGGGAGATGGGGAGCTCTGTAAATCCTCCAGCCCAGACTGTTTCTGTTGATTCGTGGCAGCATGCGTTGTACGTCCCGGTATCAATGTGATGAATGTTGTGCTGACTTCTGCATTGTGTGTGCCTGGTACTAAATATTGTCTGCTGGAAAGTAAATAACAGCAGATGAGCAAATGGGGCTGTGATGACATTTCAGTGTCCATAATGTTTCCATCCGCAAAAATGCAGCAGTTATGCATCATTTTAGCGGTAGGAATAGATAAGCAGTCAGCTATCTGTATCTGGAAAATCAAAAAGGAAAGCAACATTAGAGGAAATAGATTGGCAGTGGGTGTTCAAGGGCAATGAGTCATCCTTGCCACAAATAAGGTTCAGAATGAGGAATACTAATAATTAGGGAGCATATCTCAAAAGTTCAGCTCTTTCCTCCTTTCCCAAATTATCTTTTATGCCCTGGGGATGTTCTGGAATGACAGTGTCTGCTTTGGGATATAGACATACAGAAAATCCACTGTGGGAACAAATGACCAAACAGCAGAGAAAAATAAAGTTGAGCTGTAAAGTTTCTTTTTCCTGAAACTCAGGTGGCCCCTCCAGAGGAAACTGTCACGATGCTGGTCAGCCAACAGAACAAACACATCCCAGGGAGGGACAAAGCCTGTGGCCACTGAATTCAGCACTTGCAGGAAGCATGAACATCACCTGCTTTCTCCCTTTCCCCATGACACTTATTCCCCTGAGCTTGCTCCGTTCTGCTCTCGTTCAGGGAATGAAACAGGTCCCTCTAGTGGGTGAATCAGGAGGAAAGAACGTGCTTCCCATTTTGGTACACTGTCTCTTCCCTTCTCGAAGTTCACACTTTCTGTTTCATTTAAGCTGCCTTTGGTTGAAAACAAAGAGGATTTTGACCCTGAATGAGGCTGGGTCTCACCCTAGCCTAAATCCTGGACTGTCTGAAGTTGAAATTTCCTAAAACCAGATTTGGAGAAAGAATATTGATTCTGCTGCGAATGCCAGTGCTCTGGCTTCTTGGAGGCCGGAAGCAAAGACAAATGATAGGTGTTGTCTTTACTTAGAAGGATTTGTAGGAAAGAAGACTTTTTGAACCTTCAACATTTCTGAGTATGAATCACAGAATCAATAAAGTTGGAAAAGACCTCTAGGTCATTGAGTCCAACCTGTGACAGAATGCCACCATGCTCACTAAATTGTATCACAAAGGGCCATGCCTACTTGTTTTTCAAACGCTTCCAGGGATGGTGACTTCACCAACTTCCCTGGGGAGCCTGTTCCAGTGCCTAATCACCCTTCCCATGAATTTTTTTTTTCCTGACAGTTTCCTAATGACATAATTAACATTTAGTCCTAAAACCTCTGAATCACAGAGGTGTTTGAGCCTGTCCTAGGTGGAGACTAATCCCTTTCTGAACTGGAATAAGCCTTAAACCAGCAAACATGCGTTCTTGTGAAACTGCAGGGCTGCAGTGTCATTCCCGTTGCTTCCCTGCTTCCCTCTGCTGCAGAGCTCTGATTGCAGCAGCCTGACTTCAAGCACTCGCAAATGTCATCACTGACACTGCTGTGGTGGGTGCACACCATCATTATAATCTGTATGCATTTAGCCATCCCAGCATGATAAGAGAATGATTAGGAGAATAGTTAGAGAGTAAATTAAAAACTCCCAGCAGTTTCCTGTGTGAAGGTACTAACTTACAGGCATATTTTTTCAAGCATTGCTGAAAAATGTCATTAGTTATACCTGCGAATACATGTTAGATTTAAACCCCTGGTGAGAATTTTTATTAATATACAAATATGTTAGGGCTCTTATGCTGCTTAAAATGTAATTAACCATCTTCTGAAGATTAAGGGTGCATAATCATAAAAGAAGTGCACTCTTGTGCATTTAATTCTTCTAATCTGCTTTATGTTGATGTTAGCGTGGAAGAATAATCGCTAGTTTGACTAAATAGTTTGGGGTTGTGCTGTGGGAAGAAATTTTTTATAGGATGCACTTCTAAACTTAAAATTCGGTAGGCTTACAGTGATGGAGGATGATGAAGTGCGCAGCGAGATTAGGAAAAAAATGCTTCTTTTATTCTTTTCCTGCCGTTGCAAATGCCCTGCAGTGGTAAAGCTGTGTTTCTGACAGTTTCATTCAGTAGACAAAAAGGAGGAAGGGACAGGCACACCCAGTGAATGACAAAGATAAGAGCAATAAACTTTCAGTAGTCTCCTTAAGTACTAATTTAAACACATAATGTGTCATGTGGGGATTCAAAAAGATTTTGTGAGAAGTATGTGGAAAATGAGCAACCAACACAAGGCAGAGGGAATTTTGATTTGCTGTGTTGTAGTAAGAGAGCTGAGTTTGTGAAAAGAACTCTAAAGAAATAAATTAATGATTTTACGTTTTCATTAAAACATGCTGTTGGAGTAGTCCATCCTCCCAGGGCTGTCACAGTCCCCATGAAATGTCCATCAGGTTTATTTGAAAAGAGCTGAAAACCTTCAGGGCCATAGACTATGGCTCTTCAGGGGCAGTTTTTCTCTAGCAACATGATCCACAAAATAATTAGGTAACTTAGAGAGCTCCATAGAAATATTTTTCATTCCCCTTCCCTCCTAACAGGACTTCTAAGAAGAGATAAAGAAAGAACAGTGAAAACTGTGGGGTGAAGACATTTTCTGACAGTCATGACTGCACGACTACACCCTGAAGCTGTGTAATAAGTGTGCAGCCTGTTCCTAGGAAACTCAGTGGGGCAGAAATTCCCATGGAAAACATGGGACGAAGAGCCCATGCCACTCCTGCTTTTGTGAAGGAGTCAGAGGGGATAGAGACTGGCTGGTGTTCAATGAAGAACACCAAAGAAGGGAGTTTCCTCCTCACTTGAATAAGCAGGGCCTCTGCAAGGTCCTGTAGGAAAAGCAGGTTCCAACATCAGTTTTAAAAACTGAAAAACAACTGAAAAATCTTTCCATACTCTTTTTTTAAAGAATAATTTGTGTTAGGGGGGGTCCTTTAGCACTCAGTTCTTTCTGGGGCCAATAAAACTTTGGAGTGGATTGTTGTGGCTGAGTGGACATTGCTCCAGGGCAGACTGGTGACAGTGTGAGCACAGGGAACAGTGACACACAGCCCAGAAAGGGCTCCTTGGCTGCTTCGTGCTCGGTTTCATTATTTCCAAGTGAATGCAGAGGCATAATTGAAAAGTGCTTGTTTTCATTACAGCTGCCTTGTGACAGGTGTGACAGGAAGCACGACAGGTTGCTCTGGGCCCTTCGCCATGCCGAGCTCTTGAGGCAAAGCTGCTTTCTGAGATTCCCTAAAGGAGGCAGCTGCCAGGCTCCTTGTGGCCACCTGTGCTCAGGGACCAGCATGCAGCATGTCAGGAAAACCCTTCCTCTGGAGTGCACACACAGAGTTTTTCTCCTCTGGGGTTGACAGGGAGCCACAGAAGCTGCTACGTGGGGAGCAGTGGCAGGGGAAACTCCTGCTTCCCAAGGCAAAACCCAGCACGACAGCATAGAAGTTCCCCCAGGTTTTCCATCAGGCCCACAGACCAGGATGTTGCACAAAGACCATATTGCATTTCTAGCCTTATCTGGCAGTCCTTTACAAAACTGCAGGGAAATACTGAAGGTTGTTAAAGCATGAGTAGTGTTCCAATGTTTTGTCCCAGGCTGATATTCCCCATTGCCTGCTTCCCACAGCGCTGGGTGCAGACTGCATCTCTGTTTCGACAGGTGCCAGGAGCACCAGAATAGAGCTGAAGGGTGCTGTCACATCAGAGCAGGCTTCAGCCACATCCATACCCTGGCTTGAACCTGGGCTTTTCAGAGAGGCATTAAGTGGGTTAAATCTTAAAATCGTACTTAAAATCGCTGGCAAGTTGAGTGCTCAATTCCCTTAGGATTTTCAAGCAGCTGGAATAAATATATGCCAGGCAATGGAAAGGACAGCAGATTCCCATTCCCAGCTTGTTTAAGAATTTCTAGTGTGAACAACCTTGGATAAAGTGCACTTGAGAACCTGATTAATTCTGCTTGCCATTCAGTCTTGCACTAAATAAGACATGAAGCTCCAGACACAAAACCAGCCATTCTTCTGTTCTAACAGTTTGCTGTCAACACAAGACAATAAAATATGAATATTTTAGATTCATAATGCAGACAAATAGGAAATAGGAGCTGTATTGTGCTTTGCATGCATGGCTAACTCAGTAATGTTAATGTGATTATCTCACTGAACTTTTGTGCTGTCGCTTAAGGGTAACTTTGCCTTGCTTAGCTGGGGTATACATATTTGTTTCACAGAGGCCTAATGTCTTTTTCAAATTTGTAGAAGTAAGGAAGCCTGATTTCCCTCATCTGTTACAAGGCAACAGCCTTTCTTGGCATTAAAGTCTTGGGCATAAAATTCATAAAATTATAGAATTTTTGGTTCTTGGAGGAGTAAGGATGGTGGTTAGCAGAACTGCCATCCTGGACTTCCAGGTGGCAGATTTTTTTCCTGTTTGAGAAATTGATTCACAGAGTCCCTCGGGAAGCAGTGCCAAGGAGTTCAGGAAAGCAAAGGAGTTCAGGAAGGCTAGAGATTTTTCAAGAAGGAAATCTTAAAGGTACAGTGATAGGCTATCTCCAAGTGCTGAGAACTCAAGGAAAAAAAAAAAAAGGGTTCATGACCTTTTGAAGAAGGGGCAGGTGATTCAGGAGTACTACAGTGAGATCATGAGTTTAGCAGGGTCAATATTAGAATTGAAATGAGAAAAATTAGAAAAATATCAGAAATAAAAAAGCTTGACTGAAACTTAATTTGGCTACTATAGTCAGGAGCAATAAAAGGTACAAGTACAAAAGGAGAGCTAAGGAGAATCTTCATGCTTCACTGGACGTATGGGGAAACATAATGACAAAAGATGAGGAAAAGGCTGAGGTTCTTAATGTCTTTTTTTGCCTCAGTCTTTAATACTAAGACCAGTTCTGTGGGTACCCAGACCCCTTAGCTGAAAGATGGGATGGGACAATGATCAGCAACATGCTGCACTACTTAGGCAGACACAAGTCTATGCAGTCAATGGGATCCAGAAAGGTTAATGTA
The DNA here is from genome assembly GCA_013400315.1 of Bombycilla garrulus. NCBI lineage: Eukaryota > Metazoa > Chordata > Aves > Passeriformes > Bombycillidae > Bombycilla > Bombycilla garrulus. The sequence continues at coordinate 2,667,871 of VXBU01008198.1, forward strand.
GGAGCTGGCAGAAGTGCTCCCTGAATCCCTTTCAGTCATTTACCAGCAGTCCCAGATAACCTGGGAGTCACAGCTGAGTGGAATTTAGCAAATGGTACACCCGTCTACAAGGAGGGCTGGAAGGAGAATAGGGGAACTGCAAGAAAATAAGGAGATCCCTGCTCAGGCAAATCATCCTTCTGCTCTGCTTGCCACTGCCTACTCCTGTGATTTTTTGGAGATGACTTTTCGAAGGGGACCAACACTCACAGAGCACAGGACCATCAAAAGCAGGTTCCCAGAGGACTTTCTGGACTTGCTCCTTCAGCAGCCCAGAGTCTGTTCTCCCCACATGCATGGTCAAGGTTTTGTGGACATTTGACAGAGGTGTTCCACAGACTATGGGAATGATGGCTAGATCTGTATGTCTGTCAGATAAATGGGGAAGGTGATAAAGTTTTGGGAAGTGAGAGACTGGGCATGACATAAATGCTGTGGGTTAAGGAGTGGATATTGTTCTGGTTTCAACTGGGATACAAGTTAATTTCTTGTCAGTAGCTGCTCCAGTGATGTGTTTTGCATTCAGGATGACAATGATGTTGGTAACACACCGATGTTCTGGTTGGTGCTAAGTGTCATGTTTATTCAAAATCAAGGACTTTTTTGTGCCTTGTGCTCTGCTGGTGAGGATGTACAAAAACCACAAACCCAAAAAAGCTGTGAGGGAGAAGCACAGTTGGGACAGGTGGCCCAAACTGGCCAAAGGGACATCCCATAGGCCATGATGGCCAGTATATATCATGGGGGAGTTACCTGGAAGGGGAACTAATTGGTGTTTGAGAAAAGGTCTGGCATCAGTCAGCATGTGGTGATCAATTGAATTGTGCATCATTTGCTTTTATTATTTTTTTACTCTTCATTCTTCTATATTCTTCTTATTTACTTTCTTTTAATTGTTAATCTCTTTGTGTCTAATCTTACTGGCTTGCACTTAGCTTTCCCCCCCAGATTCAACTTCAGTGGGAAAGTAAAGGAGTTTAGGAGTATGCAGATGGGAGTGAGGAGTGTGGAGTTGGGGATGGGGGTGTGGGGTGCAGGAGTGACCAGCTTCAAAGTGCTCAGTTGCCAGCTGGGCAGCACCTCACAGCCTCTTTTCCTGAGCTGCCAGCAGAGCACCACAAGCAGCACCAACATTGCAGCAATAGTCCAAAACTGGCACTGCTGCAAGGCAGCCCAGAGCACAGGTCCCCATGATCCACCAGTCTGCTCCACAGCCTTGTGTTCTAGCTCCTCCAGCATCCAAGACATCTGCTGGTGGAGGAACTCAGAACGGTGCTGCATGAGCTGGTGTGTGTCCTCGTCCATCTCATCATTAACCACCTTTGCATTCTGGAGGATGGTTTTCACCAGTGTCACCAGGAACATCAGGACAGATGGCCTTCAGCAGGACACAGAGAAGGGTTTGACAGCTCTGCCTTTGTGCTCCATCTCTCATGCAGGGCAGCCTCCGGCCTGTGTGCACACTCACGCTGTCTCAGGCTGGACTAGGACAGCACTGTCTGTTGCTCTATTTATGCCTGCTCCTCACTGTGATGTCCCTTGTGATGTCAGTGGCACCAGAGACATCACAGCCAGGCCAGCCCTGCCCTTCATGCCCACCCCAGCTCAGTGTCACAATAAGGGCCATGTAGAAGTAGCACCAGCAAGCAGTGCTGCCCCAGTGCAATGGGGCCTGGCCGTGATGTCTCTGGTATGAGTGACATTGCAAGGAGCACCACAATGAGGAGCAGGTATAAATGGCAGCAGCAAGCAGCACTGCCCCAGGCCAGCCTGGACAAGAATCAAGTGGACACATACAGCCAGATGCTGCACTGGATGAGGGCAGGACCACAGACATGGGCACCCAAGAGAGTGGGCGCAGCTTGCAAAGGGCACGGTGCCACCACTGGGACTAGGTGCAGCCTTTGCTACTGCCAGCTGCCTAGAGCCCTCTCCTTCCTGCCCACTGTCTCCCATCCCTTCTTCCCTCACTGCCAGCTCCCTTTGTTTCTCTTTTCCTGCTTCCCTCCCTTCTCAGCCCTGCTACACTTCTCTCCCTTCTCTTGCAGGTCATAATGGTGATACTACTCCTCTTCAGGCTTGTGCAATGGATCCACCATTACATCAATGTGTACCTGGATGAGGACCTCAACCAGCAGAGGACTCAGATGCTGCAGGAGTTGGCCCACGGGACCACGAAGCAGAGTGTCGAGTCCTGGGGAGCCATGCTGTGGACTGCCTTGCAGCAATGGCTTTTCTGGGCCATTGCTGGAACCCTGGTGCTGCTCTTGGCACTCCGCTGGTGGCCCAGGAAAAGGATCTTTGAGGTGCACAACAGCAGGGACTCAGAGAGTGAAGAAAGCGAGGAAGAAAAGCCTGCTGAGATGAATATGATCTGGATCTTTTCAAGACGCTTCCGACTGGCAGCGCCAAAGCTGGCTGCCAGGAGACAGGTGGTGCAGGAGCTGCTGAGTGACCTTCTCCAAGTGTCCCAAAGTCTCTTTTCAGACAGCTTCTTCCCGGTGCTGGAACCAGTCATTGGGGTGGGCAGTGCCTATGAAGGTTGGAGTCACCATGAGGAGGACGATGTTGTCTACTGCATGTTTGTGCCCCTGAAGCCGCCCCCTGGGCACGCCTTCCACGTGGAGCCAGACACTGTGGGGGCAATGCCACACGAGCGTGCCATGAGCACGCGCGTCCGCGTGGAGCAGGTGTGCACTTGTGCTGCGAAGCAGCCTGACCAGAAAATGCTGTGCTTCCTCCACCACTCTGAGGAGGAGCTGAAGAGAAATGAGGTGTCCACCCTTCTACACACCCTCTGCACTGGCCCTTACCTAGATGGGGAGAAAATCGCCCTCTGGTTCCAGACGTTTGTGATCTCAGCCTGGTCGGTGATGCCTCAGTCACGGCACTACAGCATGAAGGTGCTTCCCTCCTGCCGCTCCTGCAAGATGAAGCTGATTCAAGACTCCGGGAGAAGCCTTTTTGTGGAGATGGTATTTAGCGTGCAGCAAGGGGACTCGGACATCTTCCTGAGCAGCCAGCCTACAGAGGCCCAGTTCCCCTCAAGCACAACATGGCTGGAGAGCTATGCTGTGGCAGAGGCAAAGTTCTTCAGACATGTGGCCATGCAGGCCCCACCACAGAGCTGCCACCTCAAATGCCTGCGGCTCTGTGCCCGCCTTCTGGAGGGCTCAAGCCTTTCTACATATGCTTTGAAAACCGCAGTCATGCACCTCCTGACCTTGATCCCTCTGTCAGAATGGCAGCACAAGTATCTCCTGATGCGAGTGGATGACATCATGAGCTACCTGCGCTGTTGCCTAGAGGAGAAACGCCTCAAGCACTTTTTCTTTGACAATGAGGACATGCCCGAGGAGATCTCCTTGCCCCCAGCCTTCCAAGGTGCACAGCCCCTAAACCTCTTCCAGCACCTGGCACAGGATCCAGCCGCCCAGACTGAGGCATTGCAGGAGTTTGATAAGCTGCAACAGCACCTCTGCTTTGGATTATGAATAAGGCAACTGCAGAATCACAAAACATAGAACTGTAGAAGGTTTCTAGGAAAATACTTCCAATATCATTCTAAGCATACTTTGACTTTCTGGAAGCTTTAGTTGATGCAAAGTTTACAACAAATAGCGTGTTTGAACAAAGACTGTATCTCTGAGTGTCTGTGCATCACCTTGGTATGGAATGCATCTGCTCAGCTACCACAGAGTTGGAGTTTATTTGGTAGAAGACCTGAGGTGGTGGATTCCTGGCCTATGACTCCCCCACTGTCCATGCTCCTGCACTGGGGAAATAGAAATAACTGGTCACCCTCCACAGCTGTGCTCACTGCTGAGTGGCATTTAATGTTGCTGCCTTCCAGCCTTTCCTGCAAATGCCCTGTTTGAGAGAGCCCATTCCTCCTGTGAGCTTTACTGGGTACAAAGATGACAATAAATTATATATTTGAGCAAACACTTCACCTGAGTCTCCCTGCACCACCTTGTCAGGGAGCACTGGCATAGGGCACTGGCTGCTCAGCTGCTGCAGAGTCAGGGAGAGTTTTGCAGAACTAGAGGGGCTGGTATAGCACTTGAGGCACCACATGCTGACTGATGTTCGGGATTCCCTGTTGTTGCAGATTAATCCCAGTAGGTGGTTCGGCATCACACAACTATTTAACAGTTTAACAGTTGAAAACAAGTAAATTAGAAGAATTTGTAGGATGAAGAGCAGGAAAAAAAAAGAGTAAATGATGCACAATTCAATTGATCACCACATGCTGACTGATGCCAGAACCTTTCCCAAACACCAAGCAGCTCCCCTTCCAGGTAACTCCCCATTCTATATATAGGCCATCATGGCCTATGGGATGTCCCTTTGGCCAGTTTGGGCCACCTGTCCCACCTATGCTCCTCCCTCACAGCTTTTTGGGTTTGTGGTTTTCGTACATCCTCACTGGCAGAGCACAAGGCACAAAAAAGTCCTTGATTTTGAATAAACATGACACTTATCACCAACCAGAACATCGGTGTGTTACCAACATCATTGTTATCCTGAATCCAAAACGTAGCACTGGAGCAGCTACTGACAAGAAATTAACTGTATCCCAGTTGAAACCAGAACAATATCCACTCCTTAACCCACAGCATTTATGTCATGCCCAGTCTCCCACTTCCCCACACAATGATGGCCTCCAGAGCCTCCCTTTACAAAGCAGGACAAAGCTCCCCCAAGCCCTTGGCAAACATAAAATTCGATGATGCCATTCCTGGATGTTTTTCTCCTTGAGATCTCTGGTAACGAGATGGGATTGGTTCCCTTGGCACTCATCTTTGTCCTTGTGGGGGTGCTCTTGGGGCCTTTGTGACATCCCTGGGTGTGGGGTTCAGAGAAGGACTTGGGGGTTCTTGTGGATGAAAGGCCAGCCATGAGCCAACAGTGTGCACTCACAGCTCAGAAAACCGATGAAACCCTGGGCTGCTTCAAAAGAAAGATGAGCAGCAGACTGAGGGAGATACTTCTGCCCTTAGGAGGCCCCACCTGGAGGCTTGCTTCCAGGCCTGGGCTCCTCAGCACAAGGAAGATGTGGAGCTGCTGGAGCAGGCCCAGAGGAGGCCATGAAGGTGATCAGAGGAGGCCACGAAGGTGATCAGAGGGCTGGAGCAGCTGTCCTGTGAGCACAGGCTGGCAGAGCAGGGCTTGTTCATCCTTGAGAAGAGAAGGCTCCAGGGAAACCTCATTGCAGCCTTCCAGTACTTGAAAGGGAGCTTATAAAAAAACAGGGGAGAGTGACTTTTTACATGGTCAGAATAGTGATAGGACAAGGCTGAACAGTTTTGTACTAAAAGGGATTTAGATTGCATGCTAGGAAGAAGCTTTTTACTGTGATGGTGCTGAGGCCCTAGCACAGGTTGCCCAGAGCAGTGGTGGCTGCTTCATCCCTGAGAGTGTTCAAGGCTAGGATGGATGGGGCTCTGAGCAAGCTGGTCTGGTGAAAGGTGGCCCTGCCCATGGAAGTGGGGGTTGGAGCTCTAGATGAACTTTAAGGTCCCTTCCCACCCCAACCATTCCAGGATTCTGTGATCTTGGATGGTGTCTTTGGACGTGGGCCTGAAGCAGGAGCAGGAGGGGAGCCTGCTGCTGTGGGGATCAGCATCCTGTGGCAGCTGGCACAGGGGTGCCAAAGGCTGCCTGTGCACAGCCATGCACAATGGAGCTGGGGAAGGTTCTGGAATACAAGACTGAGGGAGCTGGGGGTGTGTAGCCTGGAGAAAAGGTGGCTCTGGGAGAACCACATTGCTCTGGACAACTCCCTGAAAGGAGGCAGCAAGGTAAGGATGGGCCCTTTATTCCAGGTAACAAGTTACAGGACAAGAGGAAATGGTGTCAAGTTGCATGGGGTGATGATTTAGATGAGATATTTGGGAAAGGTTTCTTCCAAGAAAGGGTTGTCAAGCATAGGAGCAGCAATACATAGGTCCCAGGCATGTGGTAGTCACCATCCCTGGAAATGTTTAAGAAATGCTTCAAGTGCCTGGATATAGCACATCAGGACAATGATTAGTGGTGACCAAGGTGGTGGCACTGGGCTGGTGGTTGGACTTGGTGATCTTAAAGATCTTTTCTAACCTTACAATTCCATGATTTAGGTACTGTTTTCATCAAAGGAACCATCACTATATATTAAAATACATTTACACATATATACTGTATGTGATCATCTCTAACTGCTCAACATACTTACAGCATTTCCTCTTGCTTGAAGCAAAGCAGTTTGCAGGGAAATTACTTTTGCCCTTTGCATCTTTCTGCATCAGGTAGGCACTAGAGCAATCTGACTTTTTGCCATAACATCTGATGTCTCTGTTCATGGAATGGAATGCTGATGTTTTCTATTTCCAGGGCCCTCTGCACACCATTGTAAAAACAATTACACAGATTTATTTTTTTTTTCTACTGAAGAACTGCATAGAGGTCTCAAACTATGTTCCAGCTGGGAACATGCTATTAGTCATCACATGAAATAAAAGACTGCTTCCCCTATGTCTTCTGGTGCTTGCCTCATTTACAGGTGTCTTTGCCTTCTGTAAGAGGAGAAGAGAAAGGCCTGATGTTCTCCCTGCAAATGTGGATGTAGCTAGCCAGCACTGAAGATAACCAAACTATTCCATGCTTTGAAATCTCTCACCAGATCTTGCTGCGCATGAAACAAAGGAAATATGCAGCTTTTTTATTAAAATGAATGAATAATAACTGAATAATGAATAGCTGTGATTAAAATCCCCAGTATCACAGCCCCATCTAATGGACTGGCTGAAAGATATTCAGAGGACCTTACAAAAAGTCTATCTGTTCTCTAGCAAAATACGTTATCATGATAAACAGGACCCAGTGGCATATTAAACCCTTAATTATGGCACAGGAGGCATTTTCTCTGAAAATTAAAAAGGTTGCAAAATGGCTACAGCCTCTGGAAGGCAATTCTTAGAAGCAAAATGTAACTCAATGTTAGTGACTCCTTTATCTACTTCCTTCAGTATTCTCTTGGCACAGATTAATGTGGAGAGGGGAGTCTCCATATTTCTTAGTCATGTTATCATTATACCAATGACTCTGGAATACCATAATCCTACAGAGCAGCACAGGCCCAAGGGAAAACACAAGGAAATCACTGAGAGAAGAGAGATATCAGTTAATCCAGATTTCATTTGCTATTGTATACTTGAGACCTTATTTGTTTCTTTTTAATTTATGAAAAAATGGCAGATGTTGGTGTGGCTTCCAGAGAAGTGGCTTGGCCTGCACTGTGTCAGTCTTGAGGAAGACCAGCCTGAGGGCTGCCTGTGCTACCTGCAGTGGGATACACCTCTGTATAAACCTGCCTGATCCTAAGGCTGGTTACCAGGCTTTTACATCTCATAACCAAAGCCTAGTGGATCAAACCTCACTAAATAGGTACTAGCAGCAGGATGCTGAAAGTAGTGGTGTCATGAGTTTTACATCCTAATCCAGAGCTCCTGAAGGGAAGCAGGAGGAACCTTTTAGTTTCAGTGGGTGACAGATGGAGTAATTAGTAGTTTCTAAGCATCTGCAAAGGTGTTTTAGATACCAGTAATTTTTGTGATACTAGGTCACTAGGAATTTCTAGTGCTTCTTCCTTGGAGCTACTCTCAGCTTCTCCAGCAGTGACAACTGAAAAGCTGCTTCTTCCCAAATGACTCAGAGCTCTGAGCCCACATTACACTCAGGAGTGATAATTAGGCACCTTGTTCCTGGAAATGGGAAGAATTAGGCAGCAGAAGCCTTTATAGGTGTCCTCATCCTGAGAGCCCACTCTTTTTTTTCTCTTCTGGAGGTTTCCCATTGCTTTCCTCATCTTGTTAAGAAAAAAGCTCAAGCAAGATCTCTTAACATTTCCTGTGCTCCTGAGATTGAATGTCCAGACACAAACAAAGACTTTTTACTCAAAATCCGTAAATCACTGCCGTGTTTCACAGGAGTTCTGAGTTTGGTATCTGACTGCAATATTTATCACACACTGTTACCTTAGGGCCTATTATGGACTTTGGTAACTGGATTTTACAGGCCCCATAAAGCCTGGTCAAGGAATAACTGAAGAAGGAACATCTGCTCATCTTAACTTCAGAGGCTCTCAAATAACCCAAGTCCATTTTTGGGGAGAGATCACTTCAGATGGAGCAAATGTGATTTTCTATGCTGACCATGGGTGCCTGTGGGGCTGGAATGATACAGTGCAAGCATTAATCTTCTGGATGCAGAACTATTTCAGCAGCCACAAAGCTCCCTCACCCTGACCAAGTGCTGAATCCCCATTTCAGTCAGTCTCCTTGCTGGACCTGTACACAAGGAGACACTTCAGGGTTCATTTGGGAAATGTTCTGCTTGGGTTAACGGCTTTGCCAGGAAACTGACTCTTCTGCTTTGGATTGATTCACCCCCAAGGGACAGTGGGGTCCAAGAGTGCTGCTCCTGGGCTTGGGCACTGCAGTGAGCTGTATGGTCACAGGAGCAGGGCCTGCAGGTACGGGTGGCTGTGTCCAGCTGCATACCCACTGGTGTCTGAGCTTTATGTCACCTCCTCCAGAGCCACCACAAAACAGGAGCAGAAAAGGCAGATGGATGACACCATCCCTGTTAGTGAAAAGCACTGTCTCTCCTAAATTCCACGTCTAGAACAACAGACTCAGCTAACTGTAAGGTCACTTGGGAAGAGGAGGCTGAAGCAGGCAGGATTTCTCTACAGTGTGAGTTCCACATTCTGGCCCTGGTTGCTGCATCCCGGCAGATGCCCCACTGTGGAGCAGTCGTCAGAAAACAGGGGCATCTAGTGGCTGCGTCAGAAAGTTCAATAAACATCACCATTTCCTTGAAAAGGTGTGAGAGCTTGCCTTCCCCTCTCTCAGCTCTACAAATAAAAATATTTTATGCCATAACATTACTTGAAGAGAGAAGGAGACGCATAAATCCTCACCAGATTTTATGCTCTTGGAGCAGCGTTTCTGACCCATCTGTGACATTTCCGACAGTGTAACCAGATTAAATGAAGCTTTTGCTGGTTTCTGCTGCTCTGGACAGACAGACCTATATCCCTGGGTCCCAAATTCCCTGCTGATTCATAGCAGGCAAAGTGTTGCCTCTTTCTGTTCTGACCAAGGCAGAGTTTGGCCCCTGAGCAGCAGCTGTGTGCTGCAAGCAGCATCGCTGTGTGTGACAGCCACGCTGGCCTGGGCTCCTCAGTGCCTGCTGCTGCCCAAGGAGTGCACTGCTGTGATCATCCCCCTGCAGCACTGAGCTGCAGCCTGGGTGGGAGGAGGCCACAGGAGCTGCACACCTCACCACAGCGAGCTGGGGACAGGGAGGGAAATCAAGGACTAACGTGTGTTTTGCTCCTGTGGCTCTCACTGCCCAGCTTTACCCTCTTAGCTGATGGCCCCAGAGCAAAGTGAGGCATTGCAGCAGCTCCTTCCCTCCTCTGGAGAGGGGCCCCCATGTTTTCCTTCTGGACAGGTACCTTCCAGATCCCTGAGGATTTTCCCCTGCAGGGAAGAAAAGGGAGATTGTCAGAAATGCAGGTGAGGAAGCATTGTTTGCTTTAATAGCAGAGATACATTACAGCTCCAGTATAGTTCCCTTATACAATGTTCTGAGCCTGCTCACGCAGACCTTGCAATCGGCACTTTTCAACCTATTCACATCCTAGGATTGCAAATGGGACTATCTGATAACTAATTGCCCCCTGGCAGTGACAGCTTTCAGTCCCTCTTGCTCTATTAGGTTCTCATCAGCATCACTGGCTTAGTGTGATCTGAATTTACCTGAATTCTCTCTAATGTGTGGACAGAGCTGGCATATTGCAAAGGGACCGTCAGGCAGGAGAGTTCCAAGTTTTCCTGTTCAGTGGCTAAACAGAGGACAACCCAGTCCCCTGTGCTTTTAGGCATCTATCAAATGCAAAATTCATTATTTTATTAAGCAAAAAGAATAAGGGAGAAATCACAAAGCAAAGAGCTGAGGGCTGAATGCTAATAGGGCTATTGCTGTTATGCAATTCTCTACAGAAAATCAAGACAAATGATAATACTGGAAAGGCATATTATTATTTTATAGGCTTAATCCCAAAGTGAGAGGAGGAGAGATAAAAAAATGCACAGCTGTTTTTCCCTTTTCTGGCCACTTTGATGCACTTACAGGATACATAATTTTGCAAGGTCTGTACGTGCTCCCTTAGCCACAGTTCAACTCACCAATAAATTCCAAAGCTTGCATTCCCCAGACAAACTGTTTTATGCATAGATGTGTATTCTATCTACAAATACTTTTTATTTTGATGAATTTAGCAGTCAGCTAAGGAACAAGAGGTTCTGAAAGGTGGTTGCTGCTGTGACTGCAGTTCAGGTGAACACAGACAAGCTCAGCTCAGGTGAATACACACCCAAACCCAGCTGGCAGTGGGTCCATGAAGAAGAGAGCATGATCACCAACTGCCCACAAAGGTAGGGAAATAAATCAGTCCTGAGCCCATGCTCAGCTGTGCTGGTTGCAGCAGAGGATTTGACTTGGCTCAGGTGTATAATGAGGAGTTGGAGATCCCCTCCTTTTCCTGCTCTGCAATAAACAGACTTACAGGGAGGAGACATATTTGAAAATCCTGGTTATCTGCTGTCTTGAATGTCTTGAGGAATTTTTTAATGCCCATACCCACACACACAGAGAAAAAATGCACAAAGATATGATGTGCCAGATGAGGAAACACTGATAACAATTTTGATAGCAAAGCTTTTGGCTAAATGGCTTTTAAACTGAAGTTCAGCCTTGTGACCGGTTACAGAACAGTTACATGTGAACAAGGGCATTTTTATTTGTATCCCTGTTCCAGTGTGCAAAACAGCTACTGTGGTGGCTTCCCCTTTGTGCAAATCAGAGGATGCCATGTGGGCACAGACCACTCCAGAGAGAAGCAGATGTCCAGATGGCATTTCCTTTTCTAGTGGCTCCAGCCAGCTGCATGGATCTTATCATCTTTTAATACCTCTAATTCAAAAAATGTAGTAAACAGCAGATGGATGTGAAAGAGAAATTGGCTTCTTCTGCTCACTCCTTGTGAGAGGAGTTGGAGAAGGTCAGTGCAAGACCAGCAAAGCCCTGTCCCACTGGAACTGGTGGCGTGGGCAGTGCTCATTTTCCAAACAGCCTTGACTCCTCCAGACGTGAGACCAAGGACTTGCTGCTGAGTGTGCAGGTGCACCTTGGCTGGAGAGAACACATGGCCATTGGGTTTGTCTCCAATGGTTGCTCTGAATTCACCTTGATCTCTGCAGCTGTTGGCCTGACATAATGCTTGATTTCCTTATGACTGGAATAAGTTAAGCAGCATTCTGATGGTAGAAATTGGTCGTAGTAGGCAAAGACTGATTCTTGCTCCCTCTTTTTCCTGTGCACCAGTGAGAATGTTGTGGCTCTATTCAATATGTAAGCATCCTCTGCATAGCTTCAATACTGAAAAAAAAAAAAATAATATTCCAGGAACGGCAATATTTACTTAGTGAGCTTAAAAGCCCCGCAAATCTGCTACAAGACTGTCCTGTAAATCAGCTCAGCCTCTCCAGGATAGCTACTCTCTCCAGCCAGCTCTAGAGCTTGGACAAGAGCTTGACACCGGGGCAATGGCAGAGAGCTACCACAGATCACTGACAATAATTAACTCTGAGAAGATGCTTTTCTCTTGGCAATTGTCCACCAACACAGTCACCACAGCTCAGGTGACAACTCTGCCATGTGTTAAGCTGCAGGAAGCCACATGCGTGTGTATGAGCTGCAGTGGTATGCTAATATTTTAAACATTTTGATTTATTGCTTATCCTCCAGCTAAACAAAAAGGTCTTTTTCACCTACTTTTAATTTCTTTTCTGTGCTGCTGAAAGCAGTCAGCATCTGCCATGGTGATGAACGACCTTGCTGAGCCCATATAAAAGCCAACAGCTCTTGGTAGCCCAGTTCAGTGGTGCCTGGTCTGCTTTCTTCAGCAAGAGCTGCAGACACTTTGCTGCAGTTCCTTATTGATGATTGCATGTACTGGGGAAAAACACCTCTTCCCCCTGGATGCAGCCAGGAGCTGCTGTGTACTTGATCAGGTGTGAGACTGAGCCTGGAGCAGGGAAGCTTGTGCTCTGCTAGGAGTCTCTTGTGTTTGTTTCACTTTTCCAGCTCTTTGATAACATGCCCAAGGCTAGGATCTTTCAAGGCCATCGCCCACTGTCCTCCTGGGAAGCTGATCCTGGTCTGTCAGTGTGACAGGAGAGGCAATGGCTGCGTGAGGAAAACCACAGCCTGCAGAGACTGAAAATCTTATCACTCTTAGAAAAAAGCCACAATCAATCCCCACATAACAGAGATGCAAAGAGGGTGGCCTGTTAGTGGGAAGCTCAGAAATGTGTGTGTCCCAGCAGACAGTTTCAAAGCTGGTTGTTTGATTTCTAAAATTTAATGAAACTGTGAGAGAGGAAAGGCTTCCATCTTTCAGTAAAGAAAGGAATTTTACAGGCACCAATAATATACACACACTTATCTCTGTCAGTTACTGAGAGAAAGTGAGGTCCTGGGATTCGGATGTGTGCCTGGGATGCTAAAGCTTTGCAGATTTTTAATGGTTGAAGTGATCTTCCTAATCACCCCAACTCTCCACATGACTGAGAGAGGAAGGGCTGCCCCAGACTCCTTTTCAGCAAGGATGTTTGGTTACATTGATGGCTTATCTTCCAGAGAGAGGTCTTTCCTGAAATGTTTGGAATGTAGAGCTGTGCTTGGTCTGGCACAGGCACAGGCTGAGGGTGGCTCATTGATGCCCTCCATCCAGGTCTGAATTGTGGGATTCAGGAGTGCTGAGGATGGTGCTGTGTGATACAACTTTGGTGCCTCTCTCTCCCCTGCATTAAGTGAGGTCTCTGTGGATCTCGGGCCACAGCACTGGGGGGCTGCACTCCCCTGCAGGTGAAGGCAATACCTTGCTGAGGACAAAGGGATGGGTCTCATAGCTCAGAGCCTTTAAACATGCTCCTTTCCAGGAGTCACATCCTGTCTCATGTCACACAGCAAACGTGTCTCAAGTGTCACTTGCTGCCCTGCTCCCCTAGATCCTATGCAATAACCATTAAAGCTTTGCTTTAATAACAACTCACTGCTCAGTTAATGATGTCCAAAACTACTTGCACAGGTTGTGTGAGTGAAACAGGGTCCACAGGCCAAAGGGAGATGATGGGCAAGAGTAGCCATAAGCCCTTTTGACCATCATCTCTCTTAGCTACACTGGTAGAATGGTTTGCACCACTGTGCTGGTTTAAGAGCAAAACCAGTGAGACTCCAAGTCAGAAATACAATTTAATAGGAAAAAGCAAAATACATGCAAGTAATACAAAAGAAAAACCACTGTCAGAGTCAGAACCTGACACTCTGCTGCTTAGGGTGGTGGGAGCAGTCCAGATGAGGTGGTCTTGCTGAAGTGGTGATCCTGTAGAAAGGTCTGGTAGCTCTTGTTCTCTGGAAACCAGTGGGTAAGGGCTGCTTGTTCTGTCCTAAACCCCAGATTATATCCAGGTGGGAATGCTTGGCTCCTCCCCCGGGGCAGAGCATCTCACAATGGGCTGATGTCATTCTATGAGTCATGGGGTGGGTCCTCACAATGGCCCATTAAACACAAAGGGCTCCCGGAGGGAGTTATCTATGACCCATGGGGCAAGGCGTTAATTGATCATTAACAGGAGATAGTCCAGGGGAGGAGGCAAGGAAAACACTGGCCCTCCTGGTTTCAACAGCTCATGAAGATGGAGATAGAATACAGACCTTCTGGCATATTTTTGCATTGTAACCCAGGACAAACACTGGCCCAGAAATCTTCTCCACCGTTAAACAGTTTTGTGCTAGAGCACTGTGCAAATTATTGAAGGTTTCTGTTCAGACAGGACTTGGATTAGAATTTTGCTCATATTATTACAAACTCCCATCCTTCACGTCCTTCCCTGGCTGCAGAGAGCTCAGCCAGGGCCGCCTTTGCTGCATTTAATCAGCCTGGACTTATTAGCTACAAATTCCTGCAGTGCTCAAAACACTTAGGTCTAAAATACGTGTCCATAACTGATGATTACTAAATTTTTTACTTGGAAATTTATCAACAGGACTGAATAATTGTTCATCTCCCCACTCAGGTTTAAACTGGAATGAATTACATTTATTCCCAAAGTTTTGATGGTGACCTGAGACATTCCCTTCAGTGATGTATGGGGATATCTTACAACCAATAACTAGAAACCAAGTTATATCAAACCATGACAAGGGTGTACTGCAAATGTCAATGAGTTACAACAGTATGATAACCTCATTTTAATGAAGAAAACTGAATCCTTATATTTTCAGCCCCAGGCCAGCAATCCAGTTTGCTCTGTTCCCTGTGCTTTCTGCACAGACTGCACCACAGTCATGGAGCTGAGGGACTGCAGTGTTAATTTCTGGATCACTTATCCTGTTACACATCAGTGGCATCTTTTTCACCACCCAGTGGGCATGAGTTTCAAAAAATGATGTTTCAATGGAGATGCAAGGGGAATGCTCCCCTCCAAATGTGACACTGTTCATGTTGGGAATTAAATCATTTGACCTAAAAAATGCGATACAGTTGATTATGGCAGGGCAGATGGGTGGGGATCACAATGGTCTAAATTTGCAAAGCCGTCAGTCGTGTCAGGTGTCAGAGTTTCAGAAGGTCCCTCTTGAAATGCCTCCAGGGTCTCACTTAGCGAGTGCTTAGACCTCTCTGACAGCGATGCCTTAGGATAGTTCAGGTTGGTAACTGACTGGGGAAAGTGCAGCTACAAGACTCCGCTGTAGCAGGGAGCAGAATTACCAAGAGCTTAACCAAAGTTTGGCCAATGGCTCTCAGAGTAACTAAGCCTGAATTTTGCCAAGGTATCTCTATATAGCAGGAAAAAAAAGAAAAAAGAAAAAAAATTCAGAGTGTAGTAGGGACTGGATCTGTCTTCAACCCCTGGAACAGTTTTGCACAGAGATGATTTTGAAGCAGAGGGATATCCGACTGTGCACAGAGCTTCTCCAGGGGGAAACAAAAATAGTCTTGTTATGCTAGTGATAAAAATGTCTGTTTCTATGTGTACAGATCTTTGAAACTCTTCTAGTACAAAATTTGCTCCGCTTTTGTGTTACCACTTTTAACACTCAGCTCTGACAATCTTTGAATAGCTGACCTGTGTCTGCACAGCCTGCTTCAGTAATTAAAGAGGCTGAAATGGTGGCTATAGGGGCAGAATTTTTGAGAATATTCTAAGAGTCATACTGGCTAATCCAGACATTCATTGCTATAATCCCATAAGCAGTATGTGCTATGATGCCAGGAAGAGTGCCTAATTTCCATACCAGCCCTGCAGCAATAGGAAAAACAGTAAATATTTCTCTCACCTTCTTCACTCACTTCCCTCTGACGATGTTTTTAAAATATAGTCCTGCAAATATGTCGAACTCAGAGTTGTGTCAGGACAGCTGCTAATCATGTGGCAATGATGCCTTCTCTGATGGATGTTTCTGTTATTACAATTGAAGTTTTGTCTCCTGAAATTAAGAAACAGTAATTAACGTATTTAGCGCCATGGGCTGATAGAATTGTTTTGACACTGGTTCTTAAGAAACTGAAGCACTCCATCTTCCCTCCCAGCACCGTCTTATACGGGGATTTCAGGAAAATAATTGAGGATTGTAAGTCATCTGGGGCTACGGCTCAGTCGCATTTGAAGTGACTTTTAATGGTGATAAACATCTGGCACCTTTTAAAAAGTAATGTTGGTGAAGAAAATAGAGAAAAAAAGAGAATACTGGCAAGAGCTGGTAAACATATAATCACCATAAAGGCAGAAAATGTGCCATGGAAGATTTTTGTTTGTTGATATCATGAAACACTCAGCATCCCTTGGAAAAGCTGTTAGAAACAGACAAGTGGGGTAGCTGTGAAGGAGCAGGTTGGAGATAATCCTTCAGTCTCAGGTCTGTGGATTCCCTTCATGATCATGACAAACAGCAAAACTCTGCCCTACTTTTTCCTCTGTAAAGGAGACTAGCATTGAGATGCTGCAGGGCTTGAATCTTTCCTGTGTGTACGATAACACACAAATAGGTGCAGATGAATGTAGGCAAAGTATTTTGGGGTGGCTCAGAAGTAGATGAACCAGAATAGGCCAGGACTATGTACATGATGCAGGCTATGAAAGTGTTTTTGCTTCTGGAGAATGAGGAACTTCCTCCTTTTTGAAACCATTTTGTTTTGCCCTCTCCAGAAACAACAGGAAAGGAGCTACTAAACTGTAGCAGACTGTTGTCATCTTCAAGGTGCAAGACACAAAGCTGTCTTAATTTGCCCCGGAGAAGAATTTAGGAAGAACATTTAAGTGCCCAATTCCTTCAAAAACACTGGACTGTTTAAGAACAGTTTGGATGAAGGGGACCTTGATCCAGAAAATCGTCTTCACTCAGGGAAATATACATTAAGTGTGCATCTAAGTACACTTCTCAAAGCTGGCGTGGCCAGATCAGAAACAGCAAGGGAGAAAAGAGCAAATTGTTCTGAGCATGCAGGAGAATCAACGAAATAATCAGCATGGCCCTGTGCTAGAGATAGCATTGGAGATGGGGGTTGGCAAAATGATAACCGTGAAAGTACCAGGCTCTGGGTCTTGTGAGCCTGAGAGGAGGTGACAGAGCTGTACAGAGATACAGCTGGGGTGTTAGATACATGGCACATGGAGGATCTGTCATTTCAAGAGAAGCTGTCAGGTTGAAAGCTTCGGATGGGGATTGTTTTTTTTTAGTTCAGAGGCTGTGGATATAATTATGACAATTTGCATAAGAGTCAAGCCCCTTGTACAATTTAATGGGGCTTGGCAGGAGGGTTTGGGAACACTCAGTGTGCCGAAGAGGCAGAGAAGAGTTGGAGCAAGAGCTGCTGCTTGTGGGACACAAGCTGGAGCTGCCCAGTGGGAGGGCTGTGCCCAGAGCAGAGGAGCTGGGTAGAGACAGCAGAGCCACAGCCACAGCCTGAGTCCCTGAGCAACACCTAGGCTTTCTAATGGACTATTTCTAATTCACAGTATATCTGAGGCCCCACCTTCAGAGCCAGATCCTACTAAAGGCTGGCAACTCTGGAAACCTTGCCAGCTCAAGGCATGGAAGAGCCCTTCTGCAAACTCCCCTAGAAGTGGGATTTTAGGAGCCTGTGGGGCTGAGTGCAGAACACAGTCCTGTCAGGAGTCAATGTGAGCCACTGCCACCTGCCAAAAGTAGGTCTCAGTCCTCTGTGGGTTTCCTCTCACTGCCCCAGGTTTTGACAACCAGGAGGGATGAGTAGGGAGGGTCTCACTGGGCTTCCTCTCTGGCACACTGCCGCACGGCGCTCAGCACTTCTCTGGAATAGCTCTGTTATCAAGAGAAGGTGGTGACTGAGAGTTTAAACCTCCCTGTCACCCATGGGGAAAGAGCCAGGCTTGACATGTTAGGGGGGTTAGTGCCCTCATAAGATTTCTCTTCTTGCCTGGTAGGAGGTAAACCAAATGTATCTTTAAACTATCGAGGGGTGCAAGATTGTTTGGGGTTTTGCTTGTTGGTTTGCTTGTATGGGCTGCAAGTTTTCTGGTAGCAGTGAAAAGGAGTCAGAAAAAAAGGACTTGGGTCAAATTTGGGATGAAGGATTACAATAGAAGCTTCTACTATCCTAAGCCATTCACAGCCAGAAGTGGACAAAACCATGCAAAAGTGGATGCTGTGGTTTCAGTATGACCATAATTAAAGCAGTGGGCAGCTGTGCAAACTGGAAATTCATTTGAACCATTGCTACATAAGCACCTTGACATGAAATTAGGACCTAATCCAGAGCCCCCAAGAGAGAAAATTCTGGCTTGTACTCTGCCTACATACATTTAAATTAATGCATAATGCAGCAAGTTTCTTCCTCTCTCTGCCTGTCCCTTTCTCACACACACAGACGCACGCACGCAGCTGAACTCCCACACAAGTTCTGCGGGGAAATTACAGCCTGCTCATGTCACTCCCTTCTTTGTCACTGAAATAGTGCCATAGGTCTGGAAAGTGCTGTCTCTGTGCAGTACCAAACTTTTTCCAGCTCCAGAACATCTTTGATAACACATAAATTAGAGTTTTCTGTGTAAATCAACAAATTGATTTTTTTTTCCTCAAAAGCTGGATTGCACCAACACTAGCCATAAATTGTAGCTTTCATATTTGCAAATTTTTGGAAGCTAGGCATGAAGAACCAAACTTTCTGTTGTCAGGTCACATTAAATCCAGGATTTCTCACAGGCAAATTGTGTCTCGAACACTCTGCATGATTCACAAAATAAAAAAAAAGGGCCCTTCACCATGTAAAGCATCAGCTTCCATTAAGCAGAAGAAATAAACCACTGCATGCAAAAGATGTGAGCACGTGGCTTGTGAATAATCAGAACAAGCTTAGAAAAATCACCTCAGAGCATGGCAGGCAGCAGTAACACACTCAGTATGTCTGATCCTCTGAGACCAGTGCAAGTGGCATCCTCATGGTGTTGAAAAGAGAGCACAGCTCATGGCTCTTATCAGTGGCAGTGGGAGGGAGTTTGGTGCTGTGCAGCTGCAGGGAATCCCAGTGGTAGAGGTGAGCAAGGTGCAAGAATGAGGATTTGCCTCAATGCTCAGCAGGACCAAGGTCAACTGACTGCCAAGGGGCAGCAGTGGAAACACGGAAGGTGGAGGCACTGTAGGAACTATGCAGAGATGGGCTTGAAGAAAATTTTACCGTTGTAAACCAGGAATGACTAACTTTAGAGAGACTGAGGACTATGGTTGTATACCCATCAGCACAGACCAATGGCTTAAAAACATGCTTCCTTCAGTATTTCATGAGGAACCTTGTCTAAATACTCCTGCTCCACTCCCTTTCTCTTTGCATTGTGGCAGAGATGAGCAGAGTTACAGCCTAGGGCATCCTTTCCTACTAATAAAACACATTCCCTTAGGACTTTTTGCCTGCAGTCTCAACCATAAGCCTGCAAAAAATTCACCCTGTTCTCCTACCAGTGCAGGTCCAGCACTTGCTGCCATCATGCTGCAAAACAAAACAAAAGACTTTGCCCATGTATACCAGGTGTCACCTGCTGTCTTGCTAGATTGTGCAGCCTGGAAAAATATACTGTCACAGGTGACAGGGAAATAGTTGTGAGTCAGGCCCGGATTAGAAGGTCTTGCCCCTTAGAGAGGATTAAGGGAAGCCCTAAGAAACATCCTGTGGAGTGATTTTTGCCCTGCACAAGGCACATACCCCCAACAGTTTCCTAATGTTGGAGTTTATTGTGGCTTCTCCCTATCAAATGGATTCTGAATGTTAATGACCCTACTTATTTAAGCCCCCAGGCAGGTATTTCTATCCTCAGCTCTGTGCCCATTGAACATCTGCCTGGGTTTCTTATGGTTTCTCAGCCAAGCCTGAGAAATTGGAGGGGTACACCAACATTCCCAGGTAAATCATGCCAGTGTTGACTTGTAAATCTCAGATATTTTATTCCTTCAACAACACTGGGGAAACTCCTTATCCACATGATTTTGGACATGGAAAATACCTGACTTCACCATTTTTCTTGGAAATTCAGAATGTTTCTTCCAACTTTTCCTCCAGGACATTTTGGAAGACACCACCAGCTCTTCACCTGAGTGCAAAACTCTAACAGCAAAGAGATCTCAGCAACACTGTCAGGTCCCTCTGGAGGGTCTTTCCTTGGCCTTGTAGATTAGAAAATGACAGCACTCAAACATTTGTGTGCAGATGAAAAATGAGAATCAGTTAGTACTGTTCAGACTCACTGCAGACAAATTAAATAGAAAATGAAATATTTTAAGAAGCATCCTATGGTAAGTGAATTTGAATTAGCTGCAAACATGGATGATTTTCTTCCAATCACCAGACCACACAGAATTGCTGCTTGGATTTAATTCCCCCTTTTGTCTCACATATGCCTTTCCTTTATTTCCTGGCATAGATAGATGTGTGATTAAACTATCACTTTTGATATCCCAAAAAGCTGAGGAAAGGAGATTACACTATAAATCATAAAAATCCTCCTTTCCACCTGTTTGTGAATTTTAGACATCTTTCAGTTTGTTTTTTTTCTGTTGTGATTACAGCAAATTGTAATAGAGATAAAACATAAAGTGTTGTAAGTATTTTTTAGAGTGTTGGATTCATGAGATCAGTTTATAAAGATAATTTTGTCAACAAATGCAAAGTCATTTAGGGGTTTTTACTTTTTTATGAAAGCTGTTAGATTAAAATACTGCCTAAACTTGTTACTTCTTTGTGCAAACACAAGTGAAAAGATGACATTCCACCGAGCTGGTCACTGTCTCATTTCAGTTTGCCTTTTTGGGGCAGGATATCCCCAAATTCAGCCTCCATTCATGTGCCTGCTGCAGCTGCCCCACAGTTTATCCTGCATATCAAAGTCCAGGACCACCAGCAGCACTGGGAGCCCTTGGGTGTGGATGGAGACATTGCTGTCAGATCCTCTGCAGCTCATGAGGAGTTCACAGAGGATGGGCCTGAACATCTGTGCTCACGGGCCCCAGCCCAAAAGGAAAGACTCTGAAATTGGTAGGATTTGAATCGAGTTCTGGACTGGCTTAGGGTGGATCAGCAAATGGACACAGAGCAAACACAAACCCAGTGACTGGGACCTGACATGTACCTGAGCCACTGCTGAATTAGAGGCACGGAAAGGCTCTCCAGCAGTTCCCCTGTGTCTGATTAAATTTTACCTGCTGAAACAGTACAGCCTTCTTCACTCTCAGGACTAGCACAGCATGGCAGGCAGGCGTGTTGGATCCCAGGTTTCTCTCAGTTTGCAGGTGGGTCTGTAGATGGGGCCCAGGTGGGAGCAAGCTCAGATGCAGTCAGGGCATCCTCACCAGCTGTTTTCATTCAGCCAGTTTGGACATAATTGTGGACTAGACACTCAATGTCCCATTTACACTTTTAATTGTGGCACCATGAATGAAGAGAAGAAATAACAGCATCAGGTTGCTGATAAGGAAATATTTCCATGAGGAGAAAATATTTCGTACAATGCAGCCAGCTATTTATTAAGTGTTGCTCTCAGCTTTCTCCTCCACTCCTCCACAGCTTGTGGGAACTCTGTGTCCATCTTTATGCTCTCCATACCCACACACTGCTTCTCTAACCCATTCAGTAAAACTCGGAGAACAGGTTGTTTCTGAGGAGAAGAACTGTTCTTACCTGATGACCCAGCACAAGGAGATCTGATGAACGTGGTACAGGCACCAGGAGAGATGGACCTGGATATACACACAGGGCATGACCTCGGCACTGGAGAGGATGAATGGTATTTCAGGAGCTCCCAGAATGGTATGAGAGCACATTCCCAATGAACACTTCAAACTGGATGAATAATTCAGAATAACATTTACACTACTCACTTTGCTTGCTTTAAATGTGAGTAAATGTCAGATGCTCTTTTGAGATGCACTAACCTCAAAACCATTTATACAGTCGCTTCACTTTTCAGCCCTTTTAACCCCAAAACCAAAGGACTACTCATAGCTGTATGAAAGACCTGCTGGCTCAGAACTCTTAGTCCCAAAATAATGATGCAGTCCATTCGTCACTAGTGCTCTGTTTGCAATGGTTATTTGGGATTTGTTCAATTAGATACATGGGATAAATCTCAGGAGACTGTGAGTTGGTGGCTTGGTTCAGAGCCATTAAAAAGTTGTAATGTCTGTAATAGTTACAATAACTGCAATGCAATTGCAGACATCAGCATGCTTCCTCTTGTGTTTGTTATTTTTTCATCTTGCTCTTGGCCAGACCAAGTGTTCTGTGAGCAACCCCAAGCCTTGGTGATGCAGAATAAGCACTGGGGCAGTGTGTGAAGGTCTTTCAACAGAGGTGTGAACACCCACCCACTGAGAACTGAAAACCACACAGGATGAAGATATGGGGGTGCCACTCCTGGTATTTGACTGTTAGGGCTGCCTGGAGTGGGACTCCATGGGCCAGAGAGTGGATCTACATCAGTTTGTCCTGTGGAGCCACGTGGATTTGCAGTGGGTACCAAGTGAGAGCTGTGTGCTGTTGCACTGGAGTATCTCTCTAATTATACAGCAGTTACACTTTCTGGTACTTGCAGTTATCATTAAATCTATAATCAGCATATTCCCCACATGTTTGAGAATATCTCCCATGCTAATACAATATAATTAAAACAGCCCCTGTTTCAACAGTGTCTGCATTAAAAAGGAACACCAAAGAGATCATAATAGGTGGAGAGAGGTTAATAATAGGTCATGTGGTTAATCTTCCAGTTACAAGGGCAAACACTAATTACAGGACTGGGAAGGAAAGGGCAGCCTGATTGCAATGTGATTATAGTGACCTTGTTAAGGAGTGATCCAAGTCATGATGGGGCCTCAATAAATAAAGATAATAATCCCTCAACACCTCCCAGTGAACATCAGACAAATGCTGAGAGCAGCATTAGCCCTCTCTGCAGGCCAGGTGGGAGGTTGGATGCTGAGCCGTGTTATTCTCCAGCCCTGTTTCAGCACAGTGGGATTGCCGGCTTCTCCTTCTGCTCACTGTGAAAAACAAAAGCACCGACCACTGATAACAAATATATCAAGTTGGCTTCTAAAGGGCTTTGCAGTACAGCATGTTGCAAATTACAGCTAACTTCAACATGTTTGAGCTTGGGAGATATGGCAGAGCAATGTGATTCACCTTGTTGTCAATGGCATGGTGGGAATTCCCAGGGAGATGCAAAAATATTCGTTACCATCTTAGAAAAATGGTAAAATCTCAAGCTTTTTCAGCTATTTTTTTAACCAGAAGCATAAGCCCTGCTGCCCAGGAAAACATGTCCTACAGATTATAACAGTTTCATTATCTCAGCAGAGAACTTGCTGTCTGTGCTGCAAACTGGTCCGTGGAGAAATTAGCAGGCTCCCAAATTTAATTAGGGCAGGACGCAGACAGGGAACACAGTGAGGTTAACACAGATGTCTGTATGTCCCATCAATCTCACATCCTGTAATAAACAGGCATTTGGGGAACAGTATAAGCCAGGGCTGGAACCAAACAGTCCTGCATTATAGACGTGAGGCTGGTGCCTGCTGAACGCTCATAAAACCACTGGGTCATTGGTACAGAAACTCTTCTGTTACCACTGCTGGTTTTGGATGTTAATTGAGGATGGAGTTAATATGACAATCAGTGTCTCCAGACACACCAGGGCTATGTAGAGCTTTGTGGTCTGGCAGCTTCTGTGCTGGGTGTAAGCAGGGCGAGAGCAGCGAGTGGAGCTGTTCAAACTCTATTTCTGGTTTTAGAAAACGTGCAAAAATACCGTCTACTTTGGAATTTATCTTTTCAACTGTACTTTCTTTTACATAAATCTATACCTCATTAAGGACAAATGTCATGGTAACTGCCATGTGCATGAAGAAACTATTAAACCTCTGGGTTTAGCTGTGCCTATAAAATAAACTTCTGGTTTAGCCACACAAAGCCCTGCTCTTGGGTGTCCAGAAGGCACCAGGGCATTTCTTCAGCTGCCTGCAATGTTGGTGTGAGAGCTTGCTGTGCTGAAGGGTTTAGATGACCACAGGCCACCAGCTGAGGTTTCCAGAAACAGAAAGAGGACTGAAGCCCTGAAGTTGCAAACGAAATCTGTGCCAGCTGCTCCTGTGTAGGTGTGTGTCTGTGTGCAAAAATGCAGAAAGCAATTAAACTTCAACATTTTTCTCTGAGATTCCACTCATGAGGAATTCCTATTAAATATTAAAATTAACTCCAATTAATTTGTTCCGTTCTATCCGTCCAAGTTGTCTTGCAAGTGCTGCTGGAAAGCAATTTCACAATGATTGCAAGCAAAATACATTTCCAGGGCTATTCCACTGACTCCCATTCTGCAGTGCCAATTACCTACCTTTGAAACACCCACCTGGATGTTAGAGAAAGCCAAAACAAATGTATAAGGATAGTAATTTTCTATTCATGCCCTTTCTTTCTACTGTTACTTATGTCAGGTTAGAATATGCCAGTAGCAGAAATGAGTTTGCAGGAGAAAGGATCAGGAACCTGGTGATTTTCCAAGCTTGAATTTTCAGCTTCCCCATGCTGAAAGGTGAGCTGTTTTGGGAAGAAGAGTAATTCCTGTAAGCACCTGGGGTGGACATCAGGGAGGGAAAGGCTCAGGAGGGGGGACTGCTCTCACCTTGGGTGAATTTTGCTCCTTCAATGACACAGATTGACATTTTACAAGTTTTGAGAAAGCGAATTCTGCAAAGATGGCTAAATTGAACCACAGTGCTGTAAGGAGAACTCAAATACACCATTCTGGACCATACAAGCTTTGAATTATCTCTGATTTGAGGATTGAACATGATTGTACATAATAAAACAATTTATTTCTTGTGATAAAGCAAGGATTTTGTCAGGGTTGCTAAGGGATACTATTCCTTGTCTTTTTTATTTGAAGACTGAGTTGTAAATAGTTCTCCCTAGAAGCAACTTAATCCATGATTTTTCTTTGCAGAGGATGATGTTCTTAGCTCAGCTCTTGCTGCTGCTCAGTCCTTCTGTTGCTACCCTAAGTTTAAGCATGACAAAAGGAAAGATAAAGGCTGTGAATATTCAATTCAAATAAAATGCTGTAGAAACCCTCCACATTTAAAGCATGCTTTGAGAGAAAGAAGAGTATTATTCAGTGTAGAAGGGATAGAGTTGATCACCACGGACTCTGAGCATGCCTGCTATTTTTAGCTTTATCATCCCTAATGAAAGCCTCAGATAGGACCACTGGGCTTACCCAAGGATCTGGTGTATTAAAGCAATCATAAGCCTCATCAGGGCTGTGAAAGCAATGATGAGTCTAGAGAAGCAAGCTGTGATGTGCTACCCAAACAGCCACAAAATGAGAGAGATTATTTAGAACAGTTCTTTGGCAAATAGAAATATTTATTCTCCAGACTCTAGAGAGTAAACACTGTGATATATTCAATCCTCTAGCTGCTCACCCGAAGGATTTAGAAGACTGACCTCGGTCTCCTTGTAAGTGGTTGTTGTGCCATGATAATACTGAGGAATAGAGCAGTACTGTAGAGCATTTGGATACCTGCTGATATTTTTGTCTGATGCCTGAAGCACACAAGTTCACAATAGCTGCAATCCCAAAATATCTGACTCCCTGCAAGGTCTGTGGACTCATAATGGATTGCTCTTATTGTCCACTTCTGCTGGGCATGGAAAGGTCTGCATGAACTGGAGAGGACTTTGGGAGGTTAGATTGAGAGTGAACCAGAGGAAACATACAGGAGATGTTGCAAATAAGGTCTGGAAAGGGAAGTGTACAAATTTTTGAAATTTTTAAGCAACAAGAATAAAAGATCAAATTTACCCATCTGTGCCTCTGATATTGCCTGAGGGAGTGCTGGGATTTGGTTTCATTCAGCTGGTGCCCTACAAGCAGTTTTGAACTTGCGGGCCCCTGAAGAAAGGAGGGACGAGGGTGACACAGCCCATGAACTGATGGGCTGGGTCTGGGTGGCAGTGCCACATCATTACTGAACTTCAAACTCCCAAGAATTTGGTCTGTTTTCTGTGTGGCATGTAGATTACTCAGTCACACTGAGGTCTGCAACATGTGCGGGAATGGCTCCTCCTGAGCATGAGTGGGTTTCCTGTCACGTGGGATCATCTCTGTGCTGATGTGGGAAGCAAAGGGAGAGGGAGAGGGGAAGTTCCTCTTCAGTCCACACAAGTGTGGCTTTATTCAATATTTGCATGAAGTGCTTTTCCTGGACAAGGAAAAACTTCTCTACTTTGAGGGTGATAGAGTACTAGAACAGGCTGCCCAGAGAGCTTGTGGAGTCTCTTTCTTTGGAGATATTCC
The DNA here is from genome assembly GCA_013400315.1 of Bombycilla garrulus. Lineage (NCBI taxonomy): Eukaryota > Metazoa > Chordata > Aves > Passeriformes > Bombycillidae > Bombycilla > Bombycilla garrulus. The sequence continues at coordinate 2,693,907 of VXBU01008198.1, forward strand.
AACCTGCCTGGACACGATCCTGTGCAATCTACCCTAGGGGACCCTGGTGGAGCAGGGAGATTGGACTACATGACCTCCAGAGGTGCCTTCCACCCCGAACCACTCTGTGACGATATGACAGTTTTTATTTATTAGGATGCATGTTCTTGGGCAGGCCGTGTATCCCAGTGTGATTTGAATTAATTAATCCCACACACTCTGTACCACTGATCAAATGCAGGAGAACAGCAGAAGGCCACATGCAAGCAATTTCTTGGCAGATGGGTCCTATCCACCATCTTTTACTTATCCAATTTAATGCTCAAACCCCCAAGCAAACTAATTGAAAAATAGCATTACACACACACATACGCCCTCTTTTTATTCTTTCATTCCCTTCACACCAATTGAATAATAAGTGGTAACTGATGTATTATAGAGCCACACTGCTTGCATGGAGACTAATAAAAGCATAACTTTGATCTGTTTTGACAAACACAAGTACAACTTTTGAGTCTTTAATAATTACATTAGTCAAAGTCACTGATCATGACATATGGCAGTGTGTTATTTAGAGAAAGGGAAACAGGTATTCACGTCACCAGGGTGGCTTCTAATGCTAACTAGAGTGTGAAGGTGTTTTTACCTTCTTTTCTTCCACTTCCTTCATGGGAAAAGCAATCAAAGAAAGCCAGTGCCAAAGGGAGCAGTGTCCTGTCCCCAGGTTGAGTTCTTTATTCTTTGTTGGAGCAATAGAAGCATTTGGAAAATACCCTTGGGGCACATGGGGTGACTTTCTGGATGGTTCTGTTTAGGCCAAGGAGTTGGACTCAATGATCCTTGTGAGTCTCTTCCAACTCAGCTTATTCTGTGAGTCTGTGATTATGTACAGCTAATCATTTGCTCACACAATATTTGAGGATGTTTTGTGAATGTATTGCCCATAAAAATGTTCTTCACCCCCCTGCTGGAGAGATGCAAGTCAACTGACCAGGTGAGAGATCTGACTTCCATGCAAAGGGAAGCAGGACTGCTGAGAGCACCTTAGCAGGGCTTTCAGGTGTTCTGCTTTCCTCAGGCTGAAATGATCTCAGCACGGTCACTTGGTGTGTTGCAGCTGAAGGGTGGTACCTTCTGGAGCAGTTACTGCTTTTCCTCCCATGAACATCCACTTAAAGCTTCAGGTCATTGAGTTCTTGCAGTGGATCAAGCCCTGGCAGATGCTTTGCAAAGACAGAAATCTCTGACTAAAAAGCTTTTTGTCTAAATAAGAGACAGTAGCTGGAGACAGACAGACTGACTGGGAAGAAAGGGAGAAAGCAAGAAATAAGGAGACAGTGTTGGTCAGGACGGCGGCTAATAGTCTCAGCATCCCGGCAGACTGACTGATGTCAAGCTGAGAACCTTGGCAAAAGGCCACCCAGTTCAGCAGGGAAGGAAGGCAGCAACTGGAAATAAAATAGCAATATATAATAAATGGAGGGAAAGAAAGTAGCTAGCAATCAATATAAATGAGGTGCAGAAAAATTATAAATGTATATAAAGGCACCAGAGACAAATCCATCCCTAAGAATATTATGATGAGTTTTTAAAGAAGAGCTGCCAGGAAGAAAAGCAAGAACAGAGATAGGCCAATTTCCAGAAGGAGGTTTGTAATGGGTATTTGTGGTCCAGAACAGATATAAAAGTACCATGAGCAGTGTTGTTCTGTTATAAGCAGGAGCTGGAAGCTGCATCCATGTCTCGCATGCTTGCCAAATTTTTCTGTTCTAGGCTAAGCAGTATCCAGACAACTAATCAATTAAATTATCAAATGAATAATTAAAAGATCACAAAGCTACCAAGAAATATTTATATCATGCAAAAGTGTTAATGTAGTAAATTAAACTATCAGTCAGTCATCAAAGCAATTTTTTTCCTTGTTGTTCTGGGGTTACGCTAACAAATTGAGTTTTATCACAGAGAGGTGAAAAATCTGAAAACACAGAGAGCAGATTAAACTTACATGGAACATGCCAAAACTATATCCTGCAAAGCACTAATTCTGACAAGGTTGTCAGATTCATAAAGAAGAGGCAGCTCAAGTGTATCACATCCTATACTCCAAAAGTTGTAGTGGCTGTAAATATTCTAATCCTATCTTTAGCTGAAAAACCAGGAGAATGGTGAGAAGAAGCAGAGAAGAGATTTGTTTTCCATGCAGGACACTGAAATCCAGTGCAAAGTGCAGTGCTGAAGCCTGCATGCACTTTTTGGTGTTACAGCTTCTCAGAATTTGAGTGAACTGTAGAAAACACATATGAAATGATGGGATGGCTCCTGAAAATGCCTGTGTATCCAAGTTCTAGAAGGATAGATCCCTCTGAATTATCAGAAAGAAACATGAGAGTTGATTTAGTATGTAGATATGCTACTGGAGAAAAAACATGGGCCACATTAGTGAACTGAACAGATGAAATGGAATGCCCTGAGCTCTTAATGGGAAGCCAGTTAACAGGATTTGTTAGGTGCTCTTGGACTTAATGTTTGTGAATCTGTAACATATGTGGGCAGTCAGAGGGGATGGCATTTAGAGGAGGATGATATGGAAGCTGTGGAGGCAGCAACACCAAATTCCTTTTAATGGGAAAAGGTAGTTCCATAAAAACCTCCAAAAGCACCCAGGTGAAAGTATAACATGGAAGTAAAGGAGAATGACAAAGTAAAAAAAGGTCAAACCAAGAAAAAACTTGAAGCCTTACCAGAAGGAAAGGGAAAGGTTTAAAGCAGTGGAGAAGATGGAGCCAATGGAGGTGGAGGGAGATCCATCTCAAAGAGAAGGGCCAGGGAAATCAGAATTTACAGCCACATTAAAGTACCCAGTCCAGAAAGAACTGTGTAAAGAACACAGAAAAGGACATTGCAATTCCTGAGTTGTGATTATCAGCCAAGTGTCTGAGCGCTGCCTCTTGAAAAGCAAGGCTGTACATGGGAGGTGGTCTGGAGAAGAGGTGAGGGAGCAGGAGGGGAGGAGGAAGTATGGAGACAGGGATGTTTAGGAGCTGAAAGAAGTGACAGACAGGCTAATTCTTGGTAAAGCCTTGGTTTTGCTGCAATGCTACCAGCAGGAAATTTGCAGATGCTGAGAGCACCACTGCTGGGCGCTGCACCTTTGCAGCCATTGACCTGCCTTGAGGATTTAGGTTTTCTTAAAATAGCTCTTCCTAATTTACCCCTTCCGTTCACTTCCAGTGCATGCCAGAATACCTGAATTTCTGCAAAACTCTGGCCCTGTGTGACAGGACATGTTCCACAGGGAGCTCATAGATTAATGCAGTACATTTTTCAGCCATCCTTCCTCTCCTGGTGGGGGATCCTGAGAGAGAAGGATCAGCATTATCTCTTCCCATTCCAGCTGTAAGGTTTCTGAAAGCTTCTTCTGCATTTCTTTGTGAGAGCAGCTTTGGGAAGATATAAATATGTATATATGTATAGACATATATAAAATCTTTTTTACATTAAAGAAAGAAAAATGTCATTGAAAATGTTGTTCTTTGTCATGTATTTAAATTTCTCTTCTCAAATTTAAAAAGTTTGCTTAAGCTCTTTTTTTAGAAGGAATGAAAATGGAAACAGCTCCATCAAAACTTCTATGTCATTAAAAAATCTTTTCTTTAAGTTGAAAAATATTTAAATGGTAATTTTGACTAGGATCATTATAGAAACAAAACCAATCTGAAAAAGAATAGGAAAAAGAGGCTGCTTTAGTCATTACACAGCGCTCAGTGTCAAATTCCCAGTTTGGGGTCATATCTGTTTAAGTGTGAGTCTTCCCTCCTCCCTTCCGCTCTGGAGAAACCAGCAGTGTTCGTGTGCCAGCCACAGCTGTGTGGAGCTGCAAGGAGCATGATCCCATTGTGAGTGACAGCCATTAATCTCCAGGTAATTCAGTAAATGTCCCTGAAGAAGCACAGATGAAAAGACACAAGAGAAATGGGTGGTTATGAAGCAGGGGAGGAATGACAGCCACAGGGATGGAGGCAAGAGTGGATTTTCTCCAGATGTGAAAAACACATAACCTGGCTGCTCTCCCTCACACAGGAACCTTGAGAGAGAGAGGCAGGTGCTGCAAGATCAATTGCACTGATCCCATGGTCCAACCCTGCCTAGCTAATCATTCCCAAAACACTGAATGAAGCAGCAGGCTTGGCACTGAAAATGTCTTCCCCATGCATTACACTGCAGGGGTCAGCCACTAATTCCTGGAAATGGTTAATTGCTGGCCAGCTTTGGTCTCCTTGAAATAGAAATCAATGCTCATACTGACAGTTTCTCAGAAATGGGCATGCCTCAGCACTCAGAGGCATCCTGCACTGTTGGATGTACCTCCTGTCTCTCCATCACTCCCTCCCTGGCTCTTGGGAAAACTGTGTTTAATGGCAAAGGTGATGGGGGGACTGGAGCACGGAGCCCACAGAGCTACCTTTTTATTACACTGAAGGAAGAGCACTAGCTAGAGGGAAGAAAGCTGTTAGACATTTCAAGAGCAGAAAGCCTGTAGATACAAGCAGCAAGACTCAAAATCTGAGTGTTTTCATGGGTCATGGGATTCAACCTCCAGGACTGATCACAAACCACGTGAACACAGCCACCGATGTATGTGTGAAGAGAACAGAAGAACGTGGAGCTTGTCTTCAGTTTCCCAGGTGCAGGTGTCCAGTGTCACCTGAGATATTTTGGGTGATCCTATCTGACCTCCAGCTGCTGTCCCAGAATGGTGTGAATGTCACACAGGTCCCATATCGTATCCACCAGCCTTCCCAGTACATCTCAGGTAGCTCAAAACATGTGAACTGGTTTCTAAACACCCCAGAGGCCTCAGAGGAGCTCCCATCAGGGTCTGTGTGTTTTCTCAGTTTTCTCACCAGGGTGTGTGTGTGTGGGTGTGTGTGTGTGTGTGTGTGTGTGTGTGTTAGGGGATTGCAGCCTGCAGCACACACACAAGTGAAGCTGGAGTGCCTACACCCCCATGGGAAGAGGTGTGAAGCAGGTGAACCACATTTCCAGGGTTTCTGTTTGTTCCACCCTGGCCTAGGGGGTGCTTACAACTCAGTGAGGGTGCAGCTGCAAAACTGGGATTTGGGGGTTTGATTATAGAGGAGTACTTAGAATCCCACAGTGTCATATTGACCTTATATAAGTGTCTCCTATTGTGCTTTTTTTCTTCTTGCTGTATTGCTAATATTAATATGTGGTTCATGGATTTCTGATTAATTTTTAACAAACTAATAAGCACTAACTGCTTAAATAAATCTTAATTTTGGTTTAAAATGCATTAATTGACCACTTTTTCCTTGCAACCCGTATGTTTATGATCAGAGAAGCTTGGAGAAGGGTTTGACGCAGCTGTAGTAGACACAGTGTATCATCTCCCTTGGCTCTGCTGATGGCATTGACCCGCTTGCCCTGACTGGAACAGCAGTGTAGGCAGGTAGCTCCTATGTAAACACCTCCATTTGCAGGTATTTTAACCTCAAGCTAAGCCATCTGCATTTAGCTGTCTGAAAATGAGCTACTTGTTTTAAACTCCTGAGACTGCAGGTAAGAGAAGGAGGTTTTGCTGGGGGGAGGGGGGGTCAATCATCCCATCCTAAACCAGGCATTTGAGCTTAGGTAAATCACCTCCTGCAGGTGCCTGTTTCTCTCCATCAGGTACAAGCAGGGATTCATTTGACTCGATGCCTGGCCCAGCAGATGACCCCAGAGTAGTGGCACCAACCAAGCATGGGGTGCATCCAATGGAGCGCACAGAGGGACACGGCAGCAGCGACTCACCATGGCGACATGAACTGCAAAATTCTTCTTGCTTACTTGAAAGTCTCTGCTTCAGTCACATTAGCTGCTACTACCACTCCGAGGAAGTGGAGAAATGAAGGAAACTTATTGGTATTCTGGAAACTAGAGGTAGGTGACAAGTGAGGGGGTTGGTGATGCTTTTGGCATATTAACAAATAAGCTTTCTTTTAAACCCCATTTGGGGAAGTCTGCCTCTCCAAATAAGCACTGAAGTTCGTTTCTCATCATGTTGTATGCTAAGTTAAACATTAGCCTCTCCCACACTCCTGTAGCTTAGGGTAATGCCTTTTAAATGTACTTTCATTACCTTCAGGAATTGTTCGGAACATAATAGCATGTTTCTCTTTTGGGCAACACGATTAACCTTTCCTGGAACAAAACCGAATGTATTATAACATTTAACAGCAAAATCAATACATTATTTTCTTGCCTTATATTTATATATGCCCTCTTGCCATGACAGGAGAAAGATGATTTTTCTCATAAAAGAGATTTTCATGCCACATCACACCCCTCTTTTCTCTATTCCTCTGCTTACAACCACCAGGTCTTGTCATTCCCGAGTTTTCCATTCCCATCAAAGCCTTAACAAACAGTAAGGTCAGAAACCTCTAACAGTATTTGGGAATCCTTTGCATTATCCAAACAGTGACTGAAAATGGTGCAGTGAAGAAACATTTGCTTAGTCTAATCGCTTTTCAAATCACTCTACATAATGGGATGAAACCTGTTAAGTTCAACATGCAGTTTGTTTCAAAAGTTCTAAGATGTTGCTCTTTCCCAAGGAACTGAAGAAGAAGTTAATATTAGTTGCTTGTCCCAGTCAACCACTGCCTGTACCCATATGTAAAATTATTTAGGCAGTAGGGAATTGCCTTGTCTTCTACTTGCTATTAAAAAGCTTCCATTTAAGCACTAGAGGAAATTTTTTTCAGGCAAACACTGTATCATTAAAAATACCTCTTGTATCAGTCAAATTATCTTATGTTTGTCTTTAGAACTTGTTCAGAGTTTTACTTTTATAATTTTTAAGCACTTTTCATCAGGAAGTGATTGCTACAGACACTTCTCAGGGGTGCTGCTGCTTCGGTCGTGATAGGACAACTGCAGTGTCTGAAATAAGAGCAACTAATGAGCAGCAAACCCATCCTGTTCGGGTGATATTCATTCTCATCCCTCCCCTCCTCTTCCCCCAGGACCAGTACTCTCCTTACACTGCACTTGAGAGCTCAGAAATGGATGAAGTGGTTTCTAGAGAAGTATGCAATGTTTTTGAGCTCTCTTGGGGACAGGTTTTATTCCTGAAGAACAGCCATTTCAGCTCTCTGTTCATTGAGAATAAATATGAGGTACATGAACAAAACCAATCTGAAGAGTCCTTGGGGATGGGAGAAATAGCTATGAACATTTTTTCCATATCAAGCAGCTTGGTTCTCCGGGACACCAGTGAAATTGTGCATCCCCTCACTGGGATTTATTTTTCCATGTCTGACCCTGGGAAACAAGGTTTTTAGCATCATCCTCTGGAAATGACCCTCTGCAGATTTATGCTCTTAATCCAGCTCTATTGTCCTTCCAGGTGTAGGAGCAGCATCAGCTTCTTATTTCTAACACTTTGGTGTAACTTCTTCCAGCTCAAATGATCACGGGGCAAAAGTGGCAAGGAAATTTGAAAGAAAGTAAATTAATTCCCTGTTTGTGTGCATGAGTGTGCCCTGCTCATTCTACATTGAGACTCTTGTCCAGCCATGAACATTCCCCATAACGTCATTCCACCCTGAAAATAAATAAGAAAGGAGACAAATATCTGATTTATTAAAGATTTTAAGGCAAGAAAAGGAATTAATAACTAGCTCCCCCACTAATGAATTAGAACTGTCAAAGCTACATCTTGAACTATTCATAACATTGCTAAAGAAGTTTTAAAAGGATACATAGAAAAGCCCATTTTTCTGTTCATAAACAGAAAAGCAATCTATTTGACACAATGCATGTGATCTAAATTAATCTGTCATCATTCAGTAGTTTTATTTCTTGGGAATAAATTGTTTTCTCTGTTAATGGAACTGGGCACGTTTCATCATCAGTAGAAGAAATATTTGTAAATTCATCCCATAGGAGTTTTTGAAGCGCAGTGGTTTTATTTACTACTATAAAAGTTTCTTCTCTACATCCAGGAGAAACCCTGACTGAAGACATTATGAAATAAGGTAATATCTGAGCCCAGGTGAGGGACATTCACTGAGTCACATTTTGCCTGGCTTGAGTTTTTCTAACAGCTTCATTGTGCAGTGGGGTATGACAAAGTCCAAGCACTGCTGGATCTGTAAAGGTCTGGGCGTGGTGACTGAATTTTCCTAATTAGAAAGCAACTGCATCTCCAAGAGAAGGGGGTACCAAAAGGTTGGTTGTGTGAGGTACAGTAAATATAAACTAGACACAAACACAGACAAGGGCAAAACCACCCCAAGCTCAGGACCCTTTTCCAAACACCTGGGGCATTTGAAGGAAGGTCCTAAACATCAAAGCATAAAGAGATGCTTTTTCATGGGCCTTGCTCTCTCACAGGAGATCCCCACGTGCCCATCATAATAATTCCTGAGATGATAATTAAGTGGGCACAATGCCAGATGGGCATTTTATAGGTACCTTTTCTGTGAATTTGCAGGAGCAAGATGAGATTCAGAATAATGATAGTGTGAAAAGTGTGCTGTGCTCCATTAGTGGGTGAGTGTTATATTTAATACATGCCTATAATCCAGTAAGCACATAAGCTTCCATGTATTTAAAATAGAATATCTTCAGGGTTTTCATAATAAATTTAATACTTCAAAGACACATTGACTAATGGCTTTCAGATATTATAGAGCAGGCTCTTCCCTATAGGAAATCAATTAAAGTTGAATCTTATTGATTTTTACCCATTTCTCCATACAGTGATAAACCAGATTTTGAACTCTTTGGATATAACCCTGATACCTTATTCTCCTCCACAGCTGAGGTAGAAGCAATTTCTAAATCTGATCAGATAAAATAAAGGAAATATTAGCCTATTAGTTTCCTCAGTTTTAAAAATCAAGAACTTTTATTCTATTTAATCTACTTAAGGTGAAGCAAGATAAATTCCAGGTGACCCTGCAACACTGGGAGCTGAAAACAGGCATAATTTGCACATGCTTAGACCGGAAGGCTCATAGGGGACCAAAGTGACAAATGGACATGGCACTGACTCTCTGCAGTGAGATGAAAGTAATTCCCAGCCATCAACCACTATTTGCAGATACAGAGTGAAGAACAGGGCTGAATCATCCTAGGAAGTGCTCTTGATGGCCAGCATCTCATAGTGGGTTTTTTCTTCTATAGGTTAAACTGTAACCTGCTCCAAATTACTTTGCTAGATTAAGTGGCGGCTACTCCTAGTCTGTGCAGATGCACTTCCCTTGTATTTTGATTGAGCTGGCCATCCAGTCTGAAAGAAAGAGGCACTGCTGAGGGGTAGTTCATCTGATGTGTGCCAGACATCTATTTTAAGGGGGGTGATTCACCTCATGCTAGTCTTCAGTTCTCTGCTCTGACCATACAAGCATCACTGACGACTGATGCACATATAGGTGTGCACTGCAGATCTAAACCTGGGCAGATTAATGCTGCCCTGTGTACCCGTGTGGAGGGAACACCTTAATCTCACTGACAATAGCATAATGAAATTTTGTGGCTGGATGCTGAAGACAGATAAATTGAGGTAAAGGATAAGGCAGAAGTTTTCGACCATTGAGTTGATTAGAACAATTTCGTTTGTGAGGTTGTGAATTCACCATCACCTGAAGAACCTAAATCGAGTCTGGATTGTAAAATATCCTCCAGCTCAGCTAAAAACTTTGGAAACGCAGAAATTGATGTAGGAGTGAAGGAGGCTTTGATATCTGCCAGAAAATCAGTGGAAAGTGTCTTCTGGAGCTCAGGTATTCTCTTCTTCCTGCTCCACTTCACACAGAAAACCACACAGGACCAAACACTCTGTGATTTGATTTGACTTCTGTGGCAAATTGTAATGAGCAATTGAAATGAGAGGGAAACAATGTCTCTAATCCAGGCAGCCTCAGCCTTTGCTTCTGCCCTCATTCCTCTGTGCAGACCTGTGCTCTGGTCTCTCCTGGCTGAGGGCACTGGGAAAGCTGCCTGGACATACCCTTGATATCACTGGCTGTCTTTGGGTTATGATTGCCTTTTTGCTGTCTGGAAAATCACAGTTCTGGACTGGCAATCTCCACAAAGCGCTGTAAAATGCCATCCAGAAACCCATGCCTGACCAAAATGTTGGCAGGACTGAGCAGTAATGGGCTGCATCTTCCCACTGGCAGCAGCACCAGGCAGAGGTAGCAGCTCACTGTGCAGGCCACGTGTCAAGCTCAGCACAGCAATCCCCTCTGGACAGAGCCACAGGCTGAGCATTCCTGCTGAGTATCTCTATCTGTGGACGGCCAGCACAACAGAAACCAGAGTTTGGCCAGAGAAGTCAGCCAAGGATTTATGTCCAGCTAAGCTTTGCTTAGCACAAGTTTTAAAGGACATGCAAAGTAAAGATGATTTAAAACTCTCTTGTTCCTTCAGAAAGCTGAGGGGTTATTGGCTCCTTACCATGTACTTGAGCACTTTCAGGCCAATTCTCATTTCCATCAGCAGAAAAGGGCCCTCTGGCTGACTACATGCACTGGCAGAGGATGGATGGTTGGTCCAGACACTCTTGCTGGCAGCTCTGAGGACAAAGCAGGAACAGATGCCACTTCCCTTTCCCATTGGAGAGAGGACTGCAGATCTGTCTCGTTGCTCTCAAAACTTTGGAAACAAAATCAGCATTGGAAATAAATTCCAGAAGCCATTAATCTGTCTCGCTTCTGACATGAAAGGATAAAATATAGTTCTGTTAAAAATAACAAAAAGCTGTGAGCAGTATATTTTCATTTTCCAAATTACTGAAAGAGCAGAACATGAATCCTTGTCTGTCAGCCTGAGAAAATATTTTATTTTTCCTGCAAAGGAGACGCAAACATAAGCAAGTGGCAGAGAGAATGCAGTTAGATTAACTGCAACAGGCTGCAGCCATCAAAAGACCCCAAAGACTGCTGATGAGAAACCTTCAGTAGATTTTAATTTTTTTTTTAAATGTTTGTTTTCCTCGCTTGAGTTACTATGTCATTATAGTACAAGGAGATTACACAGCAGGTCTGCACACAAGAGGTCTGCACTGCACAGCCTTATGGAGGACAATAGCTGGGATGGTATCATCATGGATGAGTGATTTAAATCCTTTAAAGAATTACCAGCAAAGGTATTATTAGCAAAAGTGGTTGAATATGCATTCATGAAAGTGCAACTAACAAAGTTTGATGGCAAGGTTCACTTTATTATTTACTACATGAAAATAACATACACAGGAAAATCAAGTTAGAATTGCGCTAGAATTATTATTAAACAGAAGCTGAAGATGTAAAAGGGTAAGTGAGACTTTCCTGTTGAGCCACAAGGTTCAGAGTGAAATCTTGTGCTTTTTAAACTCCTGATGGAGCTTAGGTACATTTTGAGCCCATCTCATTCTCAGACTTGGGCATGGTTTATGTCTAATGGAATTGGCTCTATGGATTTCTCTGGTGTGAATCCAGCTTGCTGTCAGTCACTCCCTGAGGATCTTTTGTGGGTAAGGGTTACTCTGCCCTCGGCTAGGAAGGATCTCAGTCTCAGGATCAAACCCTGCTCAAGGGGAGACTCACCTGGCCTGCAGTCCAGTTGCAATTTAGAAAGAACCTGAATTGGATTAATGCCAAGATCTGTTATTAGTAGAAGGTCACTCTGCCTCAAGGAGCAACCTTGAGACGTGTCCCAGCTCCAGGCAGATCCCCACCATGCAGCCACACTGCCTGGCAGGGAGAAGGCTGACTGAGGCTGTCATATCTATGGAATAAAGTGGCTGGCCTGTAGTCAAGCTGCATATAATGGGAAAAGGATGCATGAAACTCCTTGAACCCACAAATTTCTTTGTTCCTTGATACTTGAGTCTTGGAAAAACCACCCTCTATTCATCTGTTAATTGCATGATTGGTGTTCCCAGCTCATATGCATTGATGCTCGCTGGGTCACTCTGTTCCTTTGTGTGTTTCCTGGAGGAGTTCATGGCCCATCTGGGGTCAGGCCTTTATCCCCTCTGGAGCCTGTACCAAATTTGGTTGAGGGGTGTGCATCCATCACAGGTGTGCAGTGGTACACAAAGTCTTATTTACACATCCTGTGTCTTTTATTTAAAGACCTTTCACTATATTATTTTTCCTCAAGGGAAATTAAACAATGTTGTTTTTCTGGTATGTAAATATTAGCATAGTGACTGAAAGCAGGCAACTAACTCTTCTTGAAGGCATCTAACTATAATAATGAAGGGTGAAAAAATGCAGGTTAAGGCATCAAAAGTCCAGCTTAGAAGAAGCCTCTTAATTAAAGACGATTTTAGTCATGGAAGTTGTAGAGACATAAAACATACAGAAGCAGAGAGAGGGAAAACAAAGTATAAGTAGATGAATTTATAAACAAATGAGTCATTGTCTCACTCCAAGTGGCAAGTGAGAGGCAGAGGGATTTAATGAAAAAAAGGAAGAGTGATGAGGAATAGGAAGGAAGGTCACACTTTATCACATCTAGCCTTGGATCACTGCCACTGGCTGTGAGGCAACGTGTCTGCAAGGAAGCAGCAGGAGGACGGAGCGGGTGCTATGGCCAGGAGTGGGTTTTTTTAAGGCATAATCCTAAACTTGCATCTTCTGACTTTTAGAGGTGACCTCAACGCAAAGTTTGGACAGCAGAAGCTCCCCCTGTAGCAATTTCTATTTGCTCTTCAGCCTCAAGGAAGGACTGAACCCTCCTGAGGCAGGGACCTCCCCAAGCTCCCAGAGCCTGCCCATGCTGTGGGCCTGGCACCGCCTGAAACTTTTTCTCTAATCAAACCCAGCTCAGGTGCCCTCTGTAAGCTCCCCTGGCATCAGGGCTCCAGCAGGAGCTCAGGATCATTGTGTTCACCTGATCTTAGCTGCAGCAGGTGGGATAAAGCCCTGCAGAGGACAGCCCTGCAGGGTCACTGTCTGCCGGGAGGGAGAGAGGGAGGACATGGCCTGATTCATGGTGGTCTCAGCAGGGGCCATGTCTGAGGGGACACAGGTGTAGATTTGGTGGCTGCCCCAGATGTTTGCAAGGATCCAGCTGTGCCGTGTATTATTTGGTGCTCACATGGTGTGTGTGAGGATGTTCTGCAGGCACGTGCAGCACCAGAAGGAGCAGTGGACTGCTTTTCTGCCCATCTTCTTCCTTTTCACATTGTGTTTCCCATCTTGTCTTCACTAATCCTTATGCCAAAAACAAGGGAATCCTGCCGGGAGGTGATTGTGTTATGTTTTTTTTTTTTTCCTTCTTGAGTGTTTGCCGTGCTGTGAAGAGAGGAGTGGCTCAGCATACCTGCCTACAAGGGACAAAATCAACATTTCTGACATTCTCCTTCTGGCTGCCCTTCATACACAAATTGTCTCCTGAAGCAGAAGTAAATATTCCTCTCTTTATTTTTTTTTTTTTTTTTTTCTAGCAGGACAATGAATACTGGTCTTCCAGTATATCATCCATATTAAAATATTTGCATATAAATATAATCCAGAAAGGCATCTAGAGTCATGGTTTCCTAAAATTAGTAAGAGAAAATATGATCTAATTTAATTTCCTGCAAAGCAGTAGCTGCAGCATTTCTTCCTGTGATTCCTTCTTTGATTTTTAGATGATTTCACACAAAGAAAATTCAGGCTTGAAGGTTGCAGAAGTTTCTTCCAAGCATTTCTTCGCTTGGTGGAGTTAATTTTCCTTTCTTCTTCCTCTGCTGTGTTTTCCTCCACTGCTCTTGGCTGAAAAGCATGAGAGAAGCACAGGAAGAAGCTCTGTGTTCTCTGACCCCAACAGCCCCCAAACTGGAAGACGTGGAAATGCCTTTGTTACACAATTAATACAAATAAGCAAGAATCTTCCAAATCCTTTATTGAACAACAGGAGTGTTGCAATCCTATGTGAAGAAAGGGGGATACATCCCATTATAATTAGCAAACTATTACAGTAGAAGGGTGGAAAGAGACTAAATTCTGTAAAGAGAATTGGGAGTGTTCTTTAGCTGTAGCAAAACAGCCTGTAAGCAGGAAGAGGACTCAGGCTGTGATTTACTGACAGCTCCCAGTGCTCATGGTGGGCTCCTGCACAGGCATGGTTGTGGTGGGACACAGAATCATAGAATGTAGAGAGTTTGAACTGACATTAAAATCCATCCAATCCCAAACCCCCTTGCCATGGGCAGGGACACCTCTGTCTAGACCAGGTTGCTCAAGGCCTTATCCAACCTGGATTTGAACACTCCCAGGGGCAAGGGGTCCTGGCACAGGCCGGCCAGTAGTAACCATTCCAGGAGCCCAGGGGCCAGAGGCCTGGCTGGAGGGGGTGTGGATGTCAGAGTTTCCAGGGACCCAAAAGGCTGTTGTGAAGCAGGAGCCAATAATCTCTTCCTCACATCCTGTAGTGATAAGGCAGGAAGGACAAGGTGTAAGGCACAGCAGTTTCCTGCAGCCTTGGAGGATTCTGCAGCTGATTCTCATCTCTGGGAGTTCAGGGCTGAAATATCAACCCAAGAAGAAAGAACAAATGATGCAATTGTCTGGAGCATTTTTTTGGGATGCCTTTACAGCCAACTCCTGGTTCTCCAGGACAAGGAGGAGAATGGAGAGGAAGAAGAGTGAAGGCAAAACCCTGAGCTGAGGAGAGGCAGTGCCTGTCTGTCAAGGAAAGTGGCACCCAGCTGAGCAGGGATGTGGGGCCAGGGAGCCCCTGTGAGCCTGTCATGGTGTGAATGGGCCCCCATCCACTGGTGCCTGGCTGGCACTGCTGGTCAGGCTGGCTGTTTCAACATCCTTGGCCTGGCTTGTCTAGCCCTGAATATGGAAGAGCTAGTGGCTGACAGAGGAACCCTCACACTCTCCTTCCTGCTGCCATCTTGAACAGGAGTGACAAACTAAGCAGTCCGCCCTGAAGAACCGAGATTTGATAAATGCAGGCATCAAAACTCATGACACAGCTCCCACCAGGGTGAGGTCTGGTGGGCAAACATGCTGCTTTGAAATTAGTGAGCTCATTTTATTGGGGTGTAACAAAGTGGACTGAACCTAAAGGCTGGATTTTGAGGGTTTTTTTAACTCATGAAAATGTATTAACATGGCTTGTGGTTTGACCACATCTCCGGTTTATGCTGGTGCAAAGCCAAGCATGATGTCGAGTTGTTGCAAACAGGAAAATCAGAGGGACTGTAACTTTCAGGTAGAAAGCTCTTTAGCAGCTGAACAGTTAAAGATTATGTTCACTATGTTTTCCTGCCTCACAATTTCCTCATTCATAATGTATGAGTGAGATCATTAAAAGCAACATATTGGCTGATACCATCACAGCTGCTACCTAACTTTAACACTTCATAGCGAGGAATAACATTTCTCTTATGTGTGCCTTTGGAAAGGGAAAAAAAGAGTTGTAGCTGTAAGAACAGGGTAAAATGTTTAACCTCATAGAAAAATCTTCACATGCTGGGCAATTGCACATTTGCTAGGAAAGTTTTTTAAATTAATAAAAAATATTATTCTCTTTTTATGAAGCCTTTTCACCTTTTGTATCTATCACAATATGGCAACATATTTTTCTCCTGCACAAAATCAATATTACATTAACTTCCCTAATAAAAAAGCATTAACTCCTACAATGAACAGAAAACTTCATCTCCATGCAAGGAATTTTAAATTCTACAATCCTTGACTGTTTAGAAACATAATGATGATTATATTATGCCAAGGATGGGATGTGTCAGTCATATCAAACAGAGACAAAGATGTCTTAGGGCTTCCAGGCATAAGCTCTGTAGTTGGTGTTTCATTTGTAGGCTGCCCGGGGTGCTGATCTGGTTAAATACATTAAATAAAAGTGCATTTAGGTTGACACATGGTAACTCTTTTAGCTGAAGAAAGGCACTGTCCATTTTTCATGGGTAATCTGAATCTTTACAAACTTTTGGCCTACATTTATTTTTTTAACTTTTGAGGGAGAGGAATGGAAATTATCTACAATATAAAGCTGGCTTTTAATTTTCAAATATCCTATTTCAATTCCAACCTGAGACAGATGCTTATTATTTATAAATCATGCATTACCTCTAATAGCTCTGTTCCATCACAAATCCAAGAGTTTCGAGGAGGGGGGGAAGAAGAAGGCCAAGTCCAAACCATCATGAAAAATGAATTAGCTGCCTTTGAAAGAGAAGGCATTCCCTCTGGGTGTGTAGCAACAACTCTGAACTAATCCCAGGTGGTTGGTCTCACTCTGAACCACCTCAAGTCTGAATTTGCACATTTATGCCCCACTCTGAGGTGACGCTCTCCCTCCCCTCACCCAGGCTTTGCACCATCCCAACACCAGTGGCTTGCCCTGGTGCACATGGAGAACAGGGCCCCACGGGTTCATTAGTTTTAAACTTTGAGTCAAATAGCTAAAGCTGGGATGAAAGACTTTCCTTCTGTTGCAAATTCATAATTCATTTTAAGTGTGGCACATGAAGCAGAGGCAATAACATGGTCCTTTCTGAAAATCTTCGTTCAGGGTTTTAATTGTGTCTCAGAGGAATAAATGCAGGAGGGTTGCCTTCCTCCCTCCCACCCTCCTTCTTCCTCTGATAACAGCTTGGTTTTTACTACCATCACTTATGTCTTTTATGATTTCCAGCCTCTGACAGAAGTGCTCCACTACCCTTTCCTGTTCAATAATGAATGGACACATTTGAAGCTGCAAGTATTTGCACTTATGAGCTCATCCAGGCAAAAGATCTAAGAAACGTGACTTATCTAAACACCAAAAGCAGCCAAGGGATCAAGTAAATCACACACCCCCCACTGCTGTTCTTTTGCTGTTCCCTTCCCAGCCTCCTTGGTACTGTACCTAAGAGAAAGAAGGTGACAAAGTCTTGCATCAGATTTTCTGCTATTTCTCCCCAAGCTGCTGCAAGAAAGATCTCAGGAAATCTACAATAGGTGTGCCCAGTTACTCTGGGTGCATCTCAGCTACTCACCTTTTACAGCCAGCAGAGAGCAACGGGCATTTTTGGCACGCAGTTTATTTAACTATAAGGAAGCTGCCCAGAGCAGGCCAGCTGAAGCTCTGTCCTTGGGAGTGCCTGTTTCCCTCCAGGGAGCTGTGGCCACAGTGCAGGTGAGTGAGGAGGGGTCTCTAAAAGAGACAGGCAAGTGCAATCTGGGGACAGAAGACAGTGCTTGTGAGCTTAGCCTCAAAAGGAAACCATAAGGACACCCAGTCTTGAATTTCCTTGTCAAGGCTGATGAGGGCGTGGAACAATCACTCTTTGAGTAACCACTGAAGTCAGTTTAGTTTAGGAGGTAACAAGGAGTATGCATGGAAAGTAGTTGGAAGAGTGCACTTACAGTTCCCCTTTGGGGTCACTGGAAGCTGCAAAATGATCATGTGCAGCCTCTGGAGCAGGACAGGCTCTCCCTGTGGATAAAGCCAGGCTTTTTCCAGAGGGAGCATTTTCCAAAAGCTGTCATAACTTCGGGTGCTCTTAAAGTTATCACTAATCCCTAGGATCACTAAAAGACCAAACCAGTGAATAATCAGGTACTCACCAGAGAGCTTCTTCCATTCAAAGCACAGAGTTTGTTCTTTTCAACAAAGAAAAATGCTTTTTCCGTGCATCACTTTAGAGACTTTTATCTAATAGTCTTAAAGGATGCACCTTCAAAGCAGGAGAAGTAGGAGAAGCATAAGAAATTCTGCTTTTCACCTGAGGTGATCTGAGCTCTTCTTTTCCACCTCATAAGCAGGAACCCAAAACCACAGAACCTGAATGTGAGGAAGTGCTGGCTGTCAGCTGAGACACTCTTCTGTAAATCAGGGATGTTGGTGTGCACCTGCTTGGGCAGAAGGAGGAATTAAGTGGAGATCCCTTACCTAGAGAGTGGATTAACCACTAGCCTACACCAGGAAGGGAGCAGATGACACTGGGAGCTCAGGATGGCCATGGGTGCCAGGTCTGCCCAGCAAGTGTTCCCCCGTGTTCCCCAGCCCTGAGGCAAAAAATGGGTTTGAATTCACATGGGCCTTTGGCGTACAAGAGACACCATGCTGATGAGCTCTGTCAACATCTTTCCTGACGGACCCTTTTCGTGGCATTCAGCCAATTTAAAGTTTTACAAGAGGGACACCTTTGGGGTTGGTTGCCACCAGGGGTACTGTGGAGGGCCAGATGTGTTTGGGTGCAGAGCCACAGGAGTTCTTTTTGTGCTTTATCTCCATCCCTATGCTTCATCTCCATCCAGCCCCATGTCTGGCTTTCATTCCCAGCCTGGAGGTGACTCGTTCCTTCAAGAAAGCAGAAGAATTTAGCCCTGTAGAATATGTAGGAGCTGCTGCCACAAATACCCTCAGAAATAAGCCCAGCCGTTTGGGAGTGTAATGCTCAAAATTCACATGCCGTGTGGCTTTAGGTTTGTAAAGTGAAAGCCTCAGAAACAGCTTCTGTTCAATCAAAAAGGAAAATATAATCTATCCACTGGAAAAGAGCAATGAAATATTCTGTTCCTGGACTGCCTTTTGAATTTTCTTTGGGAAGGAATCTTTTACAGCCCAGGCTGAAATCACCCAAAACTGGGAACAACTGGCACAATGCACATGTAGTTTCTGAAGTGTCAGTGGGCACTGCTGCAAAAAAACATGGCTGGTACTCATGCAAAAGTCCTCCTTTTTCTCTTCCCTCACTCAGGCAAGCATCAGGAGAGCTTGAAATGTAAAACACATTCCTATGTGACGATAAAAGAAAAATCACTTAGAAGAAAACAAGGAGAAATTGAAGTTACTCACTCAAACAAGTCAGGCTGACAAATTGCTTCTGTTCCCTCCATTCATCCACATAATGGCTCCCCCATTCCCTGGCCAGTTATAGAAGAATAATTATCTCTTTCAGATCAGCTGCCTTGGCTTCATCATAAATCATTTCTTTCCTCCCCTCTTGCACTACCACTGCCTCCTTCCCATTTTTATCAACATTTTCTTCCCAAAAGCCTTTCAAAGTCCAGCTTTTGATTGACTAAATGCACCTTATGACCAAAAACCTCCCGTGAACTCACCATTTTTATCACTCAACCCAAAATCCTTATTTTCCAGCCATGTGATGAGTTCATAGAGCTCAAATGAGAACAAGCTGGTCATGTGACATAAAGGACCATGAGATGAGTAAAACTGAGGCATGTCTGGACCTACAAGGGGAACTTCTGGTCTTTTCAAAGCTCCACACAAACCTCACACTGCTAATAAAGCCATGGTCCTTTGAGCAATGCATGTATGCTTGTGTGTAATCCCAATAAAGATGCAGAAGTCCCTGCAGAATGAGGCAGGTGGGAACAGCCACACCTGAGGAATCATCATGCAAGTTCAAGTTCATTGCTGGGTATTGGAAGGGCACTTGGACACCGTCTTGTTTCGGATGGACTTGCTCAAAATGAGCTAAATCTTACTAATTAGTAGGGCAGGAAATGAAGCCTGTTACTTCCTCGTGCAGGGCAGATGCTGTGTCAGAGCCAAAACCAGCTCTGCTGCTCTTGGCTTCCCTTGGCCCTAGCCAGTCCCACACCCTGCACCACCCAGACAATCCTCTGCTTCTGCCATCCCAAATTGTTCAGGACTGGCAGAGAGATGCTTTGACCTCCTTCTTGCGGGTGCTTTAATTTACCCAGCTGACTGACACCTTCCCACTCT
Organism: Bombycilla garrulus; assembly: GCA_013400315.1. NCBI lineage: Eukaryota > Metazoa > Chordata > Aves > Passeriformes > Bombycillidae > Bombycilla > Bombycilla garrulus. The sequence goes on from VXBU01008198.1 coordinate 2,713,587, forward strand.
CACTGCTCACCCCTCAGTCCCATTAGCCTCACACCTTCAGCAGCCAAATCATGGCTCTGCTGGAGTCAATGACAAAAATTACATCCTCCCAGAAGGCCCGAGTTTCACTGGAGCTGTTATCAGAACAAATAGCCAGAGGGCTGATGCCCCAGAGATGGACAGAGTGCCTTCATGCTGAAATGCCGTTTTGTGCAGTCCATTGGCTTTGTATGATTCCATAATAAAAGCTCTTATCCGTTTTTCTGTCTACTATTGTGTGAGGTTTTGTAGTATTGTTACAGTATCTTGGCTACTTTAAAGTTTCAAAGGGCCTTTTTAATACATTACATGAGCTGGTCAAAATTCTGTAATTTGCTAACAAGAAACAAGGGGAAAAATATCCAGAGCAGTCACTGTGGATTTCCCTTCTTTTCTCTCTTTTTTCTCATTCAGGTTTTCTGGGATACATGTGGTAAAGCCTCCCTGCCTGACAAAACTGGATAAAGCAAGAACTCTTAGGGGTCCTGGTGAAAATAATGCTGGATGTTCTCAGCAGAGAACTCTAACAGTCATTTAAAACCCAAAAGGCAAAATGGCCCAGTGGCATTTTTTCTCTTCTTTTATTTACACGTTCTGGTTCTCAAAAATGTAATAAAACAAGTTTGACACCCTGCTTGTGCAATAAAAATAAGCTCCCACTACTGACTTATGAGCGCTTGAAAAAAAATTAAGACAGACATGTATTACCCTTTACAGTGACAGCAGTCCATAGACAGTGCTTAGGGTAAAGTTTTTTTTCCCAAGGCCAGGTGCTGCAACTCTTAATCTGTGAGTTTTGGGGATTTCTGTGCTTTTTGAAGGTCCAGATGCAAAGCCCCTTGCTTATAGTGTGGATGGCCCTGGTTAACAGCAAAACACCGCTTACATGAGGCACAGCTGGCAGCCTCCAGAAGGGCTTTGAACAGAAGAGAGAAGGAAGCAAGCACTTCAAATCGGAGCTGATGGATGGTGCCAAATCCATTTGCAGTTTGGTTTTCTCTCTCTGATTTGACACAAGCTCTTTCCATGGGGTGTGGTGGGGGCAGAGTGGGCTGAACCAGCGCCAGGCTGCAATCAAGCGGTGCTCGCCCATTTCCTTGGGGAGCCTGGGATGATTGCTGCTGTGGGGAGAGGGATTCACATGGACTTTGGGAAGAAGTAGAAAGGTGAGAGTTTAATAACCCATGTGATAAGCTCCTCAACATTATATGCAGGTTTCTGATGTGTATATTTCATGCTACCTCCTTCCTTCCTTCCTTCCCCAGTCCCTGCCTCACTTAATTAGATGTCCCCAGTGAGAACAACAGGTAGATTCATTGTGCTTGCAGCTAAGGCAGGAGTAATTACATTATTCCTTTTCCTTGTCATCTGAATGTATATTCTAGCCAATAAGTCATACATGAGAGATAAATCATGAAGGATATTGCCGTGTTCCTTCCCTTCATTGTCTCACTCCCTTGCATCATGAAGAGCACAAGCAGCTGTACTGCTGCCTTCAGACACAGCACAGCCAGGGTACTTCTCCCATCTCCCTGGATTTTCTGAAAGAGTCGATTTCTTCAATTTTATTTCAGCCACCTGTGAGGAGAGGGAGGGTAGCTCTACTCCTCAGTGTCACTGGACAGCATGAAGCTCCTGCCCATCTTCCTGCCCACCTCACACACTTCTCATGGCAGCTGCCAGTTCTCCAGATATCCCAGTGTTTTTCCCTGTAAGGGACATGCCAACTTCCAGTGTGACTGTCTGGCTCCAAGAACTTTTCAGGTGATGTGTTCAGACCCCAAGGCCACCATGGATCACGCAAAGTGAACGCTGCGGTGGCCAGGCCCTCATATCAAACAGGCCCAGGCCCTTCCTTCCTGTGGGGGATCAGGATAAGGCCTTTCAGCTCTGCAAAGCCAGGCTTTACTCAACATAAACTAAATGCTTGGTTTCTAAAATAGAGAAATTGCACAGACACGTGGTAAGGCAGAGCAGAAGTAAAAAGGATTTATAGCCCCATCTCTCTCTCTGCCCACTGCATCCTTCCTTCCAGACTCGTGCTCAGCCAAGTCCCTCTGGCCCCTAGGAAGTGTTCTCCCTTGCATCCTTTGACCCTATTGCTGCAGAAAACATGAGACTTGTTTCAATGATCTTAGAGCCTTTAGTTGTTCAGGAGTACAGCTCTGCTCCTGGCTGCTGTCTCCATTTGGAGAGCTGAGATGTGCAGCAGTCTTGTGGGAGACATGCACAGCTTACAGCAATTGTTGGGGCCCTGGCACGACTTCCAGCAAAAAATGCCCATCTCCATCAACTGAATGTGGGAATTTAGGCCTCCAGACTGAGGCACTCTGAATTAAAATTCAAATTTGTGCCAAGAGCAGAGGACAAACATCCAAAAAGGGGAGCAAACACTGCAGTTTCACATCTAGGGTTGGTTCTGCCCCTTCTGCACAAAGCCAGTGAGTGAGACAACAAGAAACAGTCCACAACAGAGGGTAGATTTGGTTGTAGGGCAAATTACCCAAGAGGAGCACAGCCAATTACAGATGAAGGAATTTAAAGGCTAAGAAGACGTTATTTAGGGTACAGCCAAACATGTGGTATTTGGATTTTGAGGGTCCTTTAAAAATGTCTCACAGAGTGGTCCTGAATGGAAAATTGGACAGAAATTTCCATACTCATAGGCAGGGACAGGTCTCTGGCCCCAGGAGATGCTATCCTGGCTGTCCTAACTATGTCAGGGGATGGCTCTCAGACCTTTGAAACTCTTTTTGCATGAATTCCTGATGCCACAAACTCCAATTTTGTAGTTTATCTGGAAGGAAGAGATTTAACATCCACTGCATTTTTATTAGAAAATTGTCAGTTCCAATTTTTAGCAGTAATATTGAGATCTAACCTGCAGCTTTTAAAATGCTTGAATGGGGAAGGGTTGAGGAACATTAAGCTGCAGCACAAGGCCACATCAGAATGTCTGCAATTCTTAATGTGTCTGAGGAACAAGGGTACAGCTTTGGCTATGTGAAAGAGGTGATCAACAACTTGAAGCAAGTAGCCACACTTGGAGACCAAAGTCTTGTTCAATAAGAGATAAAGAAATAAATCTGTCTAATCCAAAACAATAACAAAAAAACAGCTGATTTTGTTTACTGAGGTTTGCTAAACAATTTCACCCCATGACCTACAAAACAAAGCTCGTACTTAAAATCCAATTCTCCGCTCTGCTGCAAAAGAACAATTAGGAAATAACTCTGCAATAGCATTGGATGTACCAGACTGAGACATATGCTCTTAATCACAGATAACAACAATATTTATGGGAGGGTGGGGTGTTGATATAAATTGCCCTATTAAAAAAAAACACAACCAAAAAAACCCATTCTGCTCAGGGAGTTAGTGAGAGGGAAGTATAAATAGGATTTGAAAGAAAACCACCATCAGTTTAGCTAATGCTTTTGTACAAAGAATGAACCAGAGCCAAGCCAGACACATTTGTGAAAACTAGGCCATGTGGAATCAGACATAGTACTAATATAATTGCAGAAATGTCTACCAGCTGCAAGAGAAACTGGGTGGTGTACAAGATGCTGGATCTTCACACGGTAAGACAGCAGATAAGGTGGCTTTCCTGCTTACAGCTGGAGATGGAAAGAAAATACATTCTTATTCCCATTTTACATGTGAAGAGTCCCTGGGTGAAGAGGTGACGGCTGTTTCTTTAAATAGGTTGAAACCTCTTCTCTGGATTTTAGAAAATAGTATAGCTCAAGTCCATGCTTTTAATTACTTTTCTCTCCAAAATACAGTTCCAGTTGGCACAGTACGAACCCTGACGGAGCTTAAGGGGTGTTTGGAGAATGTTCTCAGACACATGGTATGATTTTTGGAGTGTCTTGTGCAAGGCCAGGAGTTGCACTTTAGTAATCCTTGTGAGTTCTTTCCAGCTCAGGATTTTCTGTGATTCTATGGGATGTCTCCCAGTTTGAAGACCCGAACTGTGGCTGGGCAAGGCTGGACCATGCCAGAAACCAAGTGAGAACACATTGTTTGAAGTTCCCCGTCATTGTCATCTTAGGGCACACAGTTCCTTCATCAGTATTTGAAACATCTTACAACAGACTGAGCCCCAAATCAACAGCCAGCAGGAGGCTGCTGATATTCCTCAACAGACTCTCATTATGCTGCCTTTATAAAGGAACAAAAGATAAAACATAACATTTTGCCTGGAGCAAGACTACAGATTTTGGTGTCTGGCCCATAACTGTCAGCAAAGGGAGGTTGTTAAACTGAGCCCTGCTCCCCTGCTCCCACCCAGCTTGGGTGAAGGGGCTTACATGTTTCATCATGCCACTTTCATATTTTATTTAACTGAGAAGTCCATAAAGTCCCTTTAAATAGAAACAATTATTTGAATAATTTATCCGAGAGTAATTTCCGTTCCGTTCCTGAGCCTGCCGAAGCCAGTACTGCTGGGGGCTGGCACAGTGCACGTGCTGCAGGGCACCAGGAAGCTCAGAAGGCACACAAACCCCCACGTGCCCATGCCAAGCCTCCTCCTGGGCTCCTTCCAGAGCCTGAAGTCTCCCCTGACCTTGGGAGCAAACCCTTGCAAGGTTTGCTGCAGGCCCACACAGGTTTGGGGGGTGCCCTGGCCCCACCTCTCAGCAGCACAGGATGTGAGGGCGAGGTTTGCCCTGGCTCAGCGCCCACCCAGCAGCTGCAGCGACCTTCACACCCGCCGGGGAGAACAGCTGGGAGTGAGCGAGCAGGGATGGGCATGGATGGGGAACTGCTCTTCTCAGGGGCTGTCAGAGCTTGGATGGAAACAGCCCTGCACAGGTGTGCAGCCTGGGTAGCTGAAGCTGTGTTTATCAGTGAAACAGCCCCGTTGGAGGAACCAATTAGCCAATGCTGTCAGATTGCTGTGATAGCACACAGTGGAAAAACAATTAACCACGGAAGTCAAATTTGCCAATTCTAGGCCCTCAGTCCTGTGCCTCTTCCTTGAACAAACAGAGCTTTTAGTGTCACGTTAATTCTGCACAGCTCGTTGGGGTTACAAAGTACTCATTGTGTGCTGTCTTGCAGAAAAAAAGAAAAAAAGACTAATGAAGAGGAATTTTTATTGCTGTGTCATGGTTTGTGCTGAAACCTGACACTGTTACCAAAGAGCAGCTTTTCTAGGTATTTTCTACAATCAGATGAAGAATGTAAACATTATTTTAGCATTGGCTCCAGCTGAAAAACCTATCTGTGCTGATTGGACCTGAATCTTCATTTTAGCTGTGAAAATAAGACACTCTTAAGACACATAGATATTTTACTTTAGGATAGAATGTACAGTATTCACAATCTCATAATTTTTCTTGCTAAAGGCCAAAAAAATGCAGATTTGGTTAGAAGAACTTGAAGAACTGTGCATAATCCAGAATGCTCCAAGGAACAGATACACAGCATTACTTCTGGCCCATTTGTGATCTTGAATAGATAAATCTTCCTTTTGCATTTCTTCTGACTTAGAAGTCAAAGAAAGGGCTTATTTTCAGCTAATTAGACTCCCAGAGATTGCCTCAACTCTTCAAGAACTACTAACACATTTTTTTTATATCTTTCTTCTTCAATCACAGAGAAAGCCTTTGTGCCACACTTGTTTTTCCTCTTGTGAAGTGATTATTGAAACATCTAATGATTTTGCTCCTTTTCTTGTTGAAAAATCTTTTGTAAGTTTATGATAAACAGGCTTGTAAATTAAACAGATGATCAGACATCTGCATTCCAGAAGGTGAGTGGCAAAGTGTTTTCCTAAATGGCTTGATGACTGTGAGAAAAAAATATTTGTTTATGGTGCATCTTGAAAAGACTCTGTGCTTTCCCGGTGTACTGCACCGAAAAAACCGTGTGTGCTCCTTGGCAAAAGTTCTTTATAAGATTTTGGGGATGGGAGAAGGGCTGGGAAGATGGAAACCTGGACTCTCAAGACAATGCTACAGAACTTGGTATTACAGCACTGTGCAAATGTGATCAGGATACTCTCAGGGTGGGCTGTGCTTGTGGCATCACATCACTGATTCTGAGGGCACACACAGCAAAGGTGAATGGACAGATGCCACCTTTTGAAAGCTGATTAGGCCTTGTAACACCTCATGCCCCTTAAATTTTATATGATTTACAGCTTCATCCAGTTTCAGGACCATTTTGCGAAATTTACTTTTGGAAGTATATAGTTCATTTCTAAGGATCTTAAATGTCTTTCAAACCCTGGTTCCCCAGGGCCTGCACCCTGCAGGTGGCTCTGTCCAGCCAAGACCTTTTGATGTCCTTGCTTATGGATTTTAAAGATGAGCTTCAGTAAATGAAGTTTGAGCCACCTGAGGTATTGCCAGCTTCTGCCACTTTCTTCCCCCAGCTGCTGGCTAAGCTGGCCCAAAGCTGGATGGGAGATTGGATTGTGGATCCTCTGTCTGGGCCATCATCAGCAGTGCAGTCTCCATCACCCCTCCCTGAGACACAGACCCCTGGCAGAGGAGGGAGACAGATGCTGAGAGTGAGAGGAGCTGCCTCTGCCAAAACCATCAGGACTCATCTGCAAGAACATGGTGTCATTTTGGCTTTGCGGGACTCAGCCCAGTGATGCTCAAACACTGCTGCAGCTCTGGGCTGTGAGAGACATGCCTGAGCTCATGCAGCAAACCAGCAGCATCCCGCAGGGGAAAGACAAGTCTCCTGACTCCCAGCCCAGTGCTCCATCCAAAGCCTGGCATTAACTTGTTTTGTACCCAAGAGCACAGCTATTTGTATTCAGTGAAATAAATTGCATTATACATGTCTCTTTTTAAAAAGAACATCAGAACTCATATTCCTAAGCATATGATTGCCCTTTTATTCTTCAATTTGTATTTCTTTCTCCCTGTGTTTGTCCTCAACACTTAAAAATTAATGTCAAGCTCCCATTTCATCAAGATGGTAGCAAAGGTAACTGATGGAACAGTCTGGCCAAACAAAGGCTGTGGAACATTCAGGACCTTAACGCTGTCAGCACAGAAGTGTAAGAAAGGAGGATGGGACCCGGATGGGTCAGGTTTCTCACTTGTTCTTGGTTTTGAAAAGCTTGAGGGCGGAACTTTTACACAGGTTTGAGGGAGCCATAGTAGAGCAGCACTTCTCTGCTGTGAGCTCAACCTGCTGGGAGGCCACTCCTGCCACCAGTGCAAGTCTCTCCCAGCAGACATCAGCATTTTTATCACACCACCTGAGCAGCATCATTCTGGTTCTGTTCAGCTGAAGTACAGGAGCCTCCAGGACCCCTCCAGATCATTCAGTCTTGCTTGTCTGTGTTTGCTGCACAAAGACTTGTAATTCTGCTCCTACTTTCTTTCCTCTGCAGTGTTTATACGGAAGATTCCCAGTAGCAATAATCTCCAACTTTTTTTAGGTTCTGCCGTGCACAGGGTCACTCAGTCTGCAGCTCCCTGGTCAATTTGTTCTGATAAATAAAACCCACAGCAGTCCTGGAGCAACTCACCTCTCCACTGCAACCTCCTCTCCTGGGTTCAGGTGCAGTCAAGCTCCAACAGCATGACGACATTGAGCATGAAAAGCACTTCTTTGGCTTCTAAACATGCTTGGTTCCTCCTGTCTGGCAAAGGCCAAAAGGAGACCCAATGTGGCACTTAGCAACTTGTCAGGCTCCATGTGAAAGCCCTGGGGGCTGCTGCTCCTGCTTGGATTTATGGATACTCATCTCTTTTGTCAAGGGACACAGGGGAAGGGTTGCTGTTTCACTAAGGTGTAGCTGCTCATCTGGAGCTGATGGAGCCTGTGGAGCGTGGAGCAGCACTGTCTGCATGTCAGGTGTGGCAGCAGGCTGTTCTGGATCCCTTTTTTTCTGTTTCCCATCTAGGCTTGGTATCCATCATTTTTTGGGCACTTCTTTCAGGCTGGCTCACTAGGAAAATTGGAATGAGAAGGAAGAGATGGTTGTAATCTGGCCCGTGGTCAGTCTCTTCTCTCAAAGGTGGTTTGGACCAAGATGAACAAATAATACCTTAAATACCTAGTTCTACCAGGAAGTGCCATCCCAGGGTAGAGGGATTCTCTGTCACATATAAAACGAGGAGATGATGATGGGCTCCATGACACCAGTCGCATTCTGCCCTTAGAGCAATGCTGCATCCCCTGAGGCAAGACAGGTGAATGCATTTCAGAGATTTGTGAGCCATTTCTGGATTAGGAACCAGCATTTTCTCTAAACATGACCTAAAGAAGGAAACAAAGAAAGCCCTTAATGTGCAATACAGATGCCAACAACATCTCTTTGAGCATGAGGAACGAGGAGTTTGAGGGACTGCCACTACTGCCAGTGGAGCTCTCCCAGCTGATGTGATCCTCTCTTTCCATGCTGCCAGAGCACAAAAACCATGTGGAAGGGGATAGGCTTGAAGATTGCCACCACAGCCCTTTACTCACCCTGGACTTTGGCTGTAATGAATGAACAAAATTATAACTCACAATAACGGTGTGTATTGATGGGAATGGGTTTTATTTTGGTCAATATTTCAAGGAGGTTCCTACCTCAGGTGGGACTGCAGGTCAGGGAGGGGTTGGGCTGATGCAGCAGAAGAAAGGAACATTGCTGGGCGCTGATTGATGCTTTATTGGGCTGCAATACCAAAAGCTTCTGCTTGCAGAAATCAAATGTAGATCCCTGTCTCTCAGGGTTTTATTTTGCTAGTACCTATGGGAACCAGCTGGGCTGGCTGCCTAGAGAAAAGACAAAGCAAGCTAGTCAGAAAGTTTGTGGTAATTTAAGCTAGATGCTGATTAGTGATTCACATTTGTCTGAATAATAAAATAAGTACAGAGAATGGGAACAGTTTCCAGTGTATTTCTCTATTGCTTCCCAAGCAAAAAGGGAGCTGCTGTGTATAAGGTAAGGCTGAGAATTTTCCCACTGTGGCAGACCTGGCTTATTGAAAAGAAGAGAGCAATACCCTGGAGAGAGAAAGATGTACAGTACTGTCAGTGTTAGAAATTATGCACTGAGGACTTTTGTGTTAGTGAATTGGGATTGGGGGGGGAAGGAAACCTTTTATTTGAAACATAAACAAGAAATATTCTCTCAGGGGCAAGTGACAGGCTGAAAAATTTGGAACAAGACCCCATGGGCGTGCTTCAGCAGTGGGATAGCTGCAAGAGTTTAACACTTAAAACCCTGCTTCTGGAGGGATAGAGCTGCTGCAATTTGCTCTCTAGATACAGCCCTACAGCACTGCTGCTGGTCTGGGTCAAGAGATGAGCAGCCTCTTATTATCTCTTTTCTCTGCTAGAATTCAGTCAATTATGGGCAAACTCTGAGAAAAAGTTATTTGCTGAGCTTTATTGTGAATCTTTTGAAATGTGCTGTCTTGTTTCAGTGAATGAAAGTACCATGATTTGACACCTGAAGCTTTATTTCCTGCTTTTAAAGCAGAATGGGTCATTTTTCAGCAGACAATATCTTCTTCAAAAGACTATTGTACTGCAGAATTAAATACCCTGCCTCAGGAAACAGCATTAGAGACTCTGAACTTCTTAAGTGACTTCATAAAATTTGGAGGTTAGGCAAAGAGAGACCTGTTGGTTTTCGGCCTAGCTTGAGAAAAAAAGCTTCTTTCTGTAACAGCATCAGAAAAGTTTTGGAGGCAGACTGATGGTGGAGGAGACCCCCCCTTGCAAGCTGGTGCAATTTCTGGTAGAGCCAGGAAACTTTTAACGCTGAGGGGAGCAGAGCCACTGCCCTGGAAGGGAGGTTTCACCAAAAAGACTTTTGGGTCTGACCTGAAGTTTCCTTTTCCTAGTGGCCAGAGGCACGCTGCTATTGAGGCTGGATAAGGCAGGTCCAGCTGATCAAAGAGAACCATGGGTTTTTTTGAAAGTGACATTGTCATTTGTTTCCAATCTTGTTTATGGATCTGTATGACATACTGTGTGTTTTCAGACGGCTCAAATAGCCTCTAGCTTTTTTTTAATGTCTGTGATTGCACTTCTTGATATCTTCTTTCCTTTCCAATGGTAAGTTTGGACATATCATCTCCTGCATTTAATTCTCTGCCTTCCCCTTTTCTTCCTCTCTGTCCTCACCACCAACTTCTGTCCTCTTTTCATACTTTTTCCCTGCTTTGGGATTTCTCACCAGAAGTCACTGATCATGCAAAGAGGATTTGTCCAAGCCTGGGATTTTGCTGCACGGTCAGAGCGGACTCTAAGCGTCAAAGAGAGATAAATCATAGTGGAAAATAGCTGCAGTATTCCAGTTCTGTTCACACAGCTCTTAAAATAGAAAGAAAGGACTCTTTGTAGGCTGCAGTTCAGATATTTGTCTGATGCCATGCTAGAAGGACATCTGACTCATGAGCCCAGTCAGATTTAGCTGCAGCGTTTAGAGATGCCACCAAGCTAAACTGTCTGCCCTCCCCTTTGACCAGTGGTTATTGTCCTTGTACCAGAAATAGAATGAAATGGATGTCCTCATCTTAACCTCCCCCGCTTGTCACCATCCACAGTATCAGCTCAGGACGCTGGTGATGACAGGTTTCTCTAAAGAACTGCTCTGCCAGCTGAGGAAAACCTGCATTGTTTCTGCTGCGAGGTCCCTAACTCAGGCATGGGGGTGCAGAGGGCACTTGGGATTATGTGGGTTTGACTCCCACCTGCACAAAGCAGTCCACACAACAAAAATGTATGATTTACCAGGAGCTTTCTGGGTGTTTTTTTGTATCTCTGTAGTCAGCAGCGTACTGAGGGGAGCAAATCCCCACGAAATACAGGTGCAAGCTTCCTACATTCACCTGGAGTCATCTGTATGGAGGGCAGAGGGCAGAATGGAAATGCATTTTGAATGTGATTTGGACTTTGAGATGATGATTGAATTTTTTATTGCATCCCCACGTGTGCAGCATTGTAGGTGTAGGAATCAAATGGCAGGATGTTCGCAGCATCTGCAGACAGTGCATACATGAAATTTGCCCTGGGGGTGGCATGAGCAGGGCTCCCAGCCCTGGCTAGGGGCAGACAAGGGCGGCTTGCCTCTGCACCATCCTTCAGGCAGCTGTGTGTGGGGCAGGGGGGTCTTCTTTTTCCAGTGCTGTGAATCCAACCACTTCCTGCAGCACTGAATTCTCTCCGCATTCAGCCTGACAGATAACAAAAACAGACATTAATTTGGGTCACAGAGAATAAATAATTCCAGGCTAGAATGTAGCTTAAGCTACATAAGAAATAAGGATTTAGTCTGAATATGAGTGAAAAAGTTTTTTTAATTTGCCCAAGGTGTGCGGTGCAAGCTGATATCTTGGACCCTGTCCATTCACCTCGAGCAGAGTCTGTGCTGGACACGAGCCCTGGTCAGTCTGACTGGCCTGCAGACTCTGGCTGTACTCACAGGGCTTGTCTCAAGCACAGACAAACTGGGACAAGCTGGTGTCACCCCCAGCACTGTGCTGTGGAGCCTGGAAGGGGTGAGGAGCCTTTCCCCTGGCTGGATCTGTCTGTCCCTGTAACCATGGAGCTCAGAGGACGTGGGAGCTGGTGACACAGTGCCTTGTGCAGCAGGAAGGGGAGTGAGGGGGTACCCAGCACAAGTCAGCTGGCTGCAGATGAGCCATCTGTTGCTAATACCTTCCCTAGACTAGTGCTGTGCTTTGGTGATAGGCTCCTTCACTTGCTGGGCTATTAATTGTCCAAACCACCAGTCTGGTTCTTAAGTGGAATTAATGGTAAGCCAGAGATGGAGCTTGTAACTGGGAGGAGCCTCACAATAAAAGGATTAATAAACAGTGCAGGAAAGGGCTTGGGAGGGCGTGAGATCTGGGCAGTTCATGCACTCAGGCTGTTGTCACAAACTCTGACAAACAGCTGGCCCAGGGCAGAAAGTACCACAGGGCCTCTGTTTTAGCCCAAGATTTTTTGGCTCTTTTCTAAAGAACAATTTTCAACTGGGGGAACACTTCAGTGTTTCACTTCTGCGTTTCCATCCAAAATCTTGCACAGCCTGGATTGCCTCTGCTGTGAGAAGTCCACCAAGGTAACACAACAAGGAATTTCACTGTGACATGCTTCAGCACAAGACTTGGATGTTCATCCTCAGCTTAAAAGCCACATTATTTATGGGAGAAAAGATTCCAGTGCAGTTTCTAGGGTTACCTCCCTAGAATTTATATATCTTTGCCATTCATCAGACCCCTTCTTCTCTGTGCATAAGCAGGCTCCCTACCTACAGAATATGCAGGGTGTGCTCCAAAAATGAAGGAGGAAGGGGCTGAAATAGGATTTTCCAGTGACTTACCCACTCTATGGGTGTTTTATACAACACTGATCTTTCCCATCCAGCGAAATATGCTCAAGTGAGCAGAAGATATCTGCTCACTAGGGACACTGCTTAGATGCTGAGCCTGCCAGAGATACATGCACACACCCAAGATGCTGTGACACCCAATGCAAATGTTTTAGGTGTTTGTTCAAATACTATTCAAATAAAGGGGTCGTTTCAGCTCTTTGGGACTGTATTATTTTCAGTGGATCTTTTTCTTACATTTCTGTTTAAGCACCGGAAGAAAGCTGAGTTGCCACCTAAGAGGAATAAATAGCATGAAGAGCCATTTCACAGAAGATCTGGCTAACCTGGTCAGCCCCATGTGTTTTGGATGGCTGCTGTGTTTTGGCTGGTGCACGCCTGTTTTCTCCAGACTTGGATGGTCCACTGTGCTCTCCACCAGGACAGCCTTTGAGAGTGGGATTGATGGACACAGGCAACTCCTGATAGCTGAAAGTTTTGTCCAAAGCTTGTTGACCCTGGGGAAAGATTCCTGTTTGTTGATCACACTGCCATCCCTCCCACTCACTGTGGACACAACCTCTCGTCCATCTTCACAGCCGATTATTTTTAACCAGAGGCAGCAGCTAATATAATATTAGTGATATTTTGTGGTACAGGATGTGCCTGACATGCTGAGAAAACAGGGTTATTCAACACACAATCCGTATAGATTTTCAGCAGCTTTTCTCAGCATTAGCTAGGCTCATGCATCATTGATTTCTCAAGTGCTTTGGAAAACATAACAGTAACATTGCAGAAATAGTTTGTCCATCAGGCTCTCTCAGAGTGGCAGGGCCATTGTTTTCAGAGCAATAGAGCTGGGAGGTGCTGTAGCTGTGTTATAAGACCACAGAAGCTTCCCGTCTCCACCAAAGTGTTTACATGGCTGCTACAGACAGGGCACAGCCATCTGTAGTGTTAGTGCGAGTGCTTTTCCATTCTTTGCATAAATTAGGAGAAACATACTATTTTGTTAACTGCTGCTTGTACAAGTGTCAGCAGAGGATTGGGCTTAAAAAAATATATATATTTATTTTTTTAATGCATATGAAGTGAAAAGTAAGGGTTGGGGCAAAAATTCAACCCTAGAGCTATTTTTCAGATTACGGGGGGAAAACACATAATTTTACCAGCAATGAAGAGAATTCCTGGAGTTAATTATAATGGCACTTTCCCATAGCTTGAGTGAAGCTCTGTGTGTCAGCATTTCTGCTCCTCTCGGGGCTCTACAAATGGTGCCATTGTAGGTGCCAAGACACACACAAAAACAAGATTCAAGGGGAAATAATTCTTAAAGTTGTAATTTTGGAATGAAATGAATACCAAAATGTTGACCACTTTAATGAAGTTTTCTTCTTGTTGGCATCCAAAAAGATCTGCACTGAATACCATGAAGGTTAGCAAATTGGGGGGAAAAATGCCATTAGCACATGACAGAGCCTGTTTTATTTGTTTATTAGTGGATGTCTCATGTATATGATAAGACAGCAGCAACATTTCACATCTCTGGCCTTTGTCCAGCAAACCCCTGAAGGATATGCTTCACTTTGAGCATCTTAATCCTTCTTCATTTTAAATTAATAAATCCAGTCATGTGTTTGACACAAACATGGAAAAGGAAGAGCATGGAAGTTGGTGTCACAGGCTTAGGGAAATGTGATGGCAACCTGTAGCTGGAAAAGAGTTACCAGTCTGCAGATATATGCACAGGTTTTATCTGTACCAACCATATGCATAATTAATATTTTGTTTAAACTGACTGGGCCATGTTCTCTTTACAACATCCTCCATTTCTGGGATTAAGTATTTCTGTGCATCAGAACTGGACAATTCATTGTTTTATTTCTCCCCATTTGCTTAAACAAGAAGAAAACAAGCACAGAAAATTTCTGCTTAAAGGTTTTGGAAACTCCATTTATTCATTCTGTCATTTGAAGTCATCAGGTAGGGGATGTGACTAGGCATAATTGTTGCTTTATGGTTTGCATGATATGCATGTCTCTTAATTTGCTAATTCCTCACCTCTCTGCACTGCAGTAATCAAGTTGATGAAAGTTTTAACATGCTGGACCCAGCTCCACCTGGTTTGAGAGTCCCCACAGGCTTTCTTGGTCCAGTTATTGTGACTGATATGTTTAGGGGCAGACATTTGGATTTGGAGATAACTGGCATATTTTCCAGCTCCACAGTCATCCTCTCAATCTGTTTGGATTGTTGTTACCTGCTAAGCTTCCTCCCCAGCTCTGCTGGACCCAATCCAGAGCACAGTGAGGAACAAGCAGGTGATGCTGAGCCATGCCAACCCCGTCCTCCTGAGATGGTCCCAAAATGCAGGGGTAATGTTACCAGAACTGGCTTATCCCAGATCACATGCTGGAGTTTGGATAGCTGGTCCAGCTTCCACCCATTTGTGCTGCTAATAAGGCACAGAGAACAAACAAAGCTGCCCAAATGAAGCTGTCAGAAACTCCCCACAACAACAGGAGCTTTCTTAGGTGACAACAAGCTGGCACAAGCACCTTTCTGCCAGCCTATAAAATTCAGTATAAAGAGCAAGCCAGGGAGAGGATGAAGCTGGCTATGTGGCACGCTGGCACATCCTTGGCAGTGGCAGCAGTCGGAGGCAGGAAAATGAACACATTGTCCCATTAGAGGCACTTGACTCGCTGGCTCGTGTCCCTGTGGAGCCCTTTGTGGACGTGGCAGAATGCAGACATCCAGGGCAGCATCCAGCCCTGCTCTAAATCACTTTGTGACAGGACGCTGCTGTTCCCTAAACAGGTGATGAAAGCAGGATGGTGTGAATCCCCCTGTTTACACCCCCTCAATCCACTGGAGGTTTTGGAGATTTGTGCTGTGCCTGTTCACCCTGCACTCTGCTGAACTAAGAAGGACCTCAAAGCAAACCAAACCCAAACCCTTTTATTTAGATAATCCTGCCCCCATTAAATCAAGCATCTCCCCAGCTCAGGTGCAGCAAAGCCTTCATTTCTTCCTCATTTCCAGGATCTGTTTAACCAAGTACTGCTGCCTCCTCTCCCCCGCTCCCTCCCTTGAGCAGCTGCCAAGGGCATTTGCAATGCAGCTTGGCCCTTAACGTTTTGCCCTAAGCAAGCAGCCAGGACTCCAGCTGCCCAACTCCACTGCAGCTGGATGCTCACAGAGAGCTTCAGATTCCCAACTCGAGATAAGCCAAGATAGCAAGGCTGAAAATACATTCAAACTGAGGCTTGTATCTGGGTCACAGAGCTGCCAAAACCACCCCCGTTCTGTTGAAACAGCTATTGAATTTGCTTCTAGAAGGAAAAAGACAGTAACATGCCAAGTGACACTAATTGTTAGGCAGCACTGAGCAAGCATAATGCGCTCCTACAAATTATGTGGGAACATTTTTTCCCCTTTTTTTGTAATGCGTTTTGAGGGAGGAACAGGGAAGTTGATCAAGGTGAATGCATAATCCGTGAAAATCTGTGGAAAGGCATAGTTCTTCCAGGGATACACTTTTAGTAGGAAAATGTTACCTGGGGGTTAGGTAATTGTTGGGGAAATGTTAAAAAGTTTTTCCAGATTTGAGGACAGCAAAATCCATGTAAACCACCATCATCATAAAAACCATCACCAGCTTCTATGCCAATGCTACAGGGAGAACCCTGGCTTTCCTTTGCAACATTTTCAGCACTGATTAGGAAGGTGGAGATGGCACTGGGAGAAAGCCAGCCCCTGCTTTGGAAACATGATAAACTACAGAGAATTCAACAGTTCCAGTTCTTTCCTTTCCTTAAGCTAAGCACAAACTTATTTTCATCATCATGAGTTTAGAAAAGAGGCACCAACCTGTCAAAAAAAACAACAACAAAAAGGCCAAATTTGCTCTGAATTGGCTTGGCATGGTGGATTTGTGAATGATAATTTAAACCACATCTTACTACTGACAATGCCCAGCAGAAAAATCCTGTTGGATGAATTATGTACTCTTAACAATTTCAGACTAGCAAATTGAGGGCAAGTAGGTTTTGTTTCTTTTTCCTTTATCAAGTCTGGATACAAAGCATTTCACACCTGCATCTGTTCCTCTTTCCCAAATTAAGCAGTATATTCAGCCAGGAGCAATCCAGATGACTATACAGGGACAAAAGAGCTGTTCAGCTTAAATAAAGGTGGCAGAACTTGGTGATTAATTTGTCTCCTTTGTTTCTCTAGCTGGAGAAGAAAGAGAAAAAGACAGCAAAGGAGTAATTATACTTAACTGCACCAAGAGAGTTTTGCAGTCCTGAATTCATGGGTGTTTTCAAGTTGATGGAAGATAACCAGTTATGAGACACTTCCTAAATACAGGGCAGAACTCTGTGAAGGCAGGAACACGTGACGACAGCAGCTGAAGAGTGGTGTGTTCAGCTTGTTTGTGTTCAGCTCATGTGTGCTCTTTGTTCTTTTATTTAGAGAGCTGTATATGAAATAGAACATGGTACATGGAGAAAAGCTGCCATGCACCTGCCCTGGCTGCTGGGTAATACAGATGTGCTGCAGATGTGTGTGGTTGCATTGATGTTTGGGTTTTGCTTCTACCATTGACTCTTTTACAGGCAAAAGGTCTTTGGAGAAAGCATAGAACTGATTTTGAAACCTGTGGCTGAAAACTCCCAGCTGCTATTCTAAGTCCAGCAAAGTCAGTGGGAGACTGACTGTGGCAAGGCTATAATTTAATCTTGGGAAGGAACATGGATGTTTCATTTTATCCATTTTGCCTTTTTATTAGATGAGCCCTTTTAAAATATAAGAATGTGCACAAGTCTCCAGAGCTTCTCCTTAAGGGAAAAGCAAAGGGAAGCAGGTTTCCAATGAAATATTAGAACAGCATCTGATGTGAAATTATTTGGGATCTTTTGTGTTCCCTGATCATTGCTGGATCAGGTATGAGCAACTGGAGGCTGCTTCTGGAGGAACAGTGGCAGCAGAGCAGCTCCACTGCTCAGCAAGCACTGACACCATTTACAGAAATGGTTCTCTACCTCAAATCCAATTGCTCTCATGCCTAAAGCTCACACTGATTTTCAGTGCTTTAAATAGGGAAGAAATGTGCTCTGAGATGTAGATTGTTTTCCCATTTACTTACACTCTTCCCAAGTGGGAAAAAGGAGGAAATAAAGAAAAAAGAAACATCAGTGGCATGGCCTCAAATATTTTACAGTAAAATGCAGATATAAATAGGAAAAGGTAAAGTCCAACTTCTGCAGTTGGGCCATATTCAAAATACATTAGATATTCTTCATCTGGACATCTGGATCCAGAGCACACTGAAAGGAAACACTGAACTGAACCAATGAGCCATGTGAGTTTTAGCCCTTGTAAAATTCGCTACGGTAATTGCCCATCTCTAAAGGTGATGGTGGCTTTGTTTTCCTGTTTGGGTTTGGAGAAAAACAGAACTCTGAATGCCGTTATCAGAATTGGGTGACACTTGACAAGAGCATAAAATAATTTTATTCCTGGGTAACTCTGACAAACGATTTGGCCTGGGCAATTTAACAAGGCCATAAGAGACTGGAATCACTACAGAATGATTTCATGGCCAATGGGCTGGAGGCAGCTCTGTTTATTTCTGTCTAAGCTGTGGGTCATTAAGGATGTATGACAAAATACATTCCAGGACTGAGGATTTGAGAAGCGTTAAGATGAAATGGTAGCAGCTGCTCATATCACAGACAATGAAGGAGATCCTTTTGCCTGCAAAGTAGAGAAGAATGTAACCAATAGATGTATTTTCCCTGCATTTTAAAAGTGTTGTGTACATTCCTGCATTGTTGCCAGCCTTGGCTGAGATTTAAATTTGCACTGCATGCTTTTACAGAGATATTCTTTGGTTTGCAAAAATGCCTTCTAAAAGCTTTTCCGAAGCATGCTTTCAGTAGACTAACAGAAACACCTTTAAAAAGCAATAGCCACTTGGAAGTGACATTTCTAAGGAATGTTTTTCTTTTCTTTGCCTTGTGCTGTTCAACCAGCAATAGCTGCAACTGTGAGGAGCAATAGAGCCTCAGGGGACCATATGCTGCTACTAACAGGCATTTTCTGTATTTAATTTAGGAGGTTGTCACAGAAGAGGCCTCAGATCTGTTACTTATTGCTTCTCATCACTTGGATCCTCTGGAGCAGGTACCCAATCCACATCCATACATCATCCAGAGAAGCCTGCTGCCATTCAGGCAAGGCAATGTTTACTTTTGCTTGATTTTGCTTTATCTTTTCACACATCTTGTCCTCCTTTATCCTGATTTTGCTAACAGTTTCTCAATTAACAAATATTTTTCTGTTGCTACAGCAAATACTTCCCCAAGCATGTGTAAAGTCGAGCATGTAGGACTATTTTGCTGAATCAGGGATTCTTTGCACAGTAATATCCCACAGTCTGAGGACAGACAGAAGGCTTGGGTGGGGAGCACTCCTAGATGCTGCTATGGGAAAACTGAAAAAAGTTGACCTTTTACTTTGGGGAAAAAAAGCTCCCTCTTTAATCTAATTACTACCTTTCTCACAACTAAAAGTTGTCATGACAAAAGTCAGCATGGAAGCTGAATTGTGATGATAGCTTACCAGTCTTTCCTAGTTACTAGAATGGGTGGAAACAAAGCTTGTAGTGCTGAGGATGTCAGTCTTCTCCAGACTAAGAATGCAGAGCAACCAAAAATATCCTTGTGAGGATCTCCATGTCAGAGAGATCAAAGCAAAGAAGGAGTGAATGGTGGTTCTCAGAAAGATTCAGTGCAAGAGAGAAGAACTTTTCCCTTGCCAAGGGTTGAAAAGGATTGTGACATTTGTTTGTCCAATTAAATAAAATAATATTTCTATAAACAACAACAGGAAACCACCGACAAACCAACAACATGTGCTTCCTGGTAATAACAAGAAAATAGGAATTACTACCATCAAGCTGGTATAATGCCTCTACCTGCCTTCCAACTCACTCTGCTGGCTGCAGGCCTTATGTAGATTGCCTTGCACCAATTTAGGAGCAGTGACAAACACTTAAGGAGCTCCAAGTGCAGTGCTGTAGCCATTTAAGTAGATAAATGGTAGGGATAAGCAATAGCATATGCCTCAAGAGTAAGGAGACAACTTCAGTTCTACAAATGGATCTCACAAGGCCCCTTTTGGAACTGTTAGGTCCATCCTGTTTTCCACATTTCACAAAGTAAGTAGAAAAATTTAGAAGAGGCAGAAAAGATATCCAGGGTTACTTTAAACTTAGAAATATCTCCCAGTGTAATACATCTCACTCATCCAAGAGCCTCAAGATATCTTGAATTAACCTCTTTCTGAAGTTAAAAGTTTTCTTGATCATACTTTGCAAAGGTCTACCCAGGGAAGTGTCAGACAGCCTTTGGGAGCTCATGTTGGGAGCCAGCTCTTAGAAAATGAAGCTGGACCAGGTCATTTTCCTAATGAGACACAAGATCTGTCAGACTAATTAACTGTTTAAATAATGCATCTAGGGATATCATAGATCCTCATGTATTTGATATATTGAAGCCTAAATTGCATGTCTTTCAAACACACAGCACAAATAACAGTGATGAACTTCCGAGAGGGATTATGAGATAGGTTCTTCCACCTCTCTTGGGAAGGTGGTCAGCTTAGATCATCAGAATGGCTTCTGTGGCAACAAAGAGTGCAGCTCTCATGTTTCCTCCATCAGGAATGTGGGCAAGTGGAAGATCTAGGGTGGGTTTTGTGCAAAGCTTAGTAACCTTACCACATCTCCACAAAACAAGAGTTTCTTACTGCACTGCTGTGTCAGGCACATCTTTATTAAAAAGATACCTTCTTGTGATCAGCTCTGCTCCCTCTCTCTGTGTAACACAAAATAATGCCTCCTACTCCATTACCTGCTCTCCTCGGGAAGATACTGCAAGATCCCACAGGAAAATTGAGAACATCTCCATTACACTGTGATTTTCTGCATAGGAGTCTCAGATGTTTGCTATTGATATTTCAAATGCTATGTAAAACCAGGGCAATAGAGTGTGGCCTTTTCATTCAGCCTTTAGCTCAAGAGGGGTCACTTTATTATGGATATGGAGCCCATGTACTGTTCTGTGCCCTTGGATCTTTGGTAGAAATAGAATCTTTGACAGAAAGTTACTCATCATGTGCTTAACACCCTACGTACCAAATACAATTTCTCATCAGGAGCCTTGGCATTTACCTCAGGATTTGAATTTTCACTTGGAAAACCAATGGTCTCATAAGTGCTGTCTGTTTTGCAAGATAGGAATCTTCAGGTAGTATGGAATCCATTCTTCCTTTTTTTTTTCCCTGCAGCTGTGGGGACTTTTTTACATACTTTGACCTTCCAAAAATTCTTTTTTTCCTTCTTTATCTCAATGAGCTCTTCTTCTGTAACAATTCTCATTTCCCATTTCTCTCAGGTTTAAATTGTTTTGCTTAAAACATTTTCCGGTATAAAGTACCTTTGCTTTTTTTTTCTTTGCCTTAAGTCACATCTGAGTGCTTTAATTCACCTATTCTCACAGCAAGTACAAAATTCACCCCTTTTGAAGAAGACAAATGGAGCCCACAGAAATTAATTATTAGCCCCAGTACATCTGCCACAGAGCAGAAAACTGAGATCAGAGCTTCTAAATCCAAGATTAGGCCCTCACCAGTTGAACAAATCGCACCAGACAATTAAGGTCCTGTGAGGTTCCATGTAGTCCTGGTATGGCACATGGCCTTGCCAGATGTTCAGCAAGAATCTTGCAGCTGGAAACATATCTTGGGATTTTAAAATTGCATTTTCTGAGCTGGCATTCCCCAAGGGAGCAGGCATTTCAGGGCTTCCTGGTTATTTTTTGCCTTTCTTCGTGTATTGCAGTCCAGGTTTCTTTAAACCGTGAGTTCACAGTGCTTCCAAAGCTGGCAAAAAGAGTCTTGCATTTGGCCCAAAAAGACTGTGAAAAAAACAAAAATAATAAAATAAGACTTTTTAATACCGGGAAGAAAAATAATAAATAAGGCCAAATAAGGCCATTTTATTTCTCTATGCAAAAATGGGCAACAGAAAAGCAAAGTCCGCATTCAAGCTCTCCAAGTGAGAAGACCATGACTAGAATTATAAGAGGAATTATCAGCAACAGCACACACCCAGAAGCTCCCAAACCATCAGTTACGTGGTTTGACTCAAGATCAAACGCATTGATATTCAAACACAGGAGAGATTCCCATTTACATTCAACAGGGATGACACTTAGCAGCCCTTTTGCTGGTGCTCTCAAAGGAGCGTTAGTTGAGATAAAAGAGTTATACCGTGGGACTTAAACAGCAGCTATTAGTGTAAGTAGAGAGCAGCCCGGGGCAGATAACAAAGGGCTGAAGAGAAGATGGGCTGGCTGAGGCTGAGAGGAAGAAATACCTGCAACATGAAAGGAGACCTAAGTTTTCCTTTTGATCTTCTTTAGTAACCTTCAGTATAATTTTGTCTGTTTATGTACTCCAGCGACTTCCACTACTGTAATGCCTAAAAGCCTGGCTGGTTTTCAGAGGTCCACTCAAAGTGCTGTGTTGAAGGAGGAGAGAAGTGGCCCCACAGTTAAAAAGCAGCACTGGAAAGGAACAGGAAAGGTGATGTCATTTCCCTTCGAAGACGTGGAGATGCTCAAGTCACACGGGTTCGTGTGACAGAGCCTGGCAATAAAAGGAAGAATGGTTTGTAGGGGGTACTCAAGAGGTAGGATTTACCAAGAAAATCTGATCACCACAGTAAGATGGTGGTGCATGAAGAGAGAGCACAGATATGGAATATGGGGAGCTTGAGAAATATGTGCATTTTACCCATGATCCCTGGCTGTGCTAAGGTCTTGTCTCACATGTTCTTGGTTCCTACAGATCCTTTAAAACTGTGAACCTCCTTTCAGACCTTAAAATCATTAGACATAAAGCTGCTTCTTAGCTGTTGAAGATATAAACTTAAAAGTGACCTGAAGAAAATAGAAAGCCTCATGGGTTCTCATATTCTGGCACAGAGACCCATGTACTGGCCCTTCAGTCAGTAACTTCTTCTCTAGCAAATCCACTGTGCAGAGCAAGGAGGATTAAACGCAGTTCTGCATCTTTTAAAATCCAGACGGTTTTCAGGAGAAATTATCTGTCATCCTAATCCCTGCAGCTCTGTTTATCTCTGATCAGAAAGGGGAGTGCCAAATTGGCATACTGATTCATGTACCAAAAAAAGAGCGTGCCTATAAGCGCAGATCATGATTTGCATACTTATTAGCTTTGACTGCCAGGGAACATTCTGGTTCCTTTGTAAGCACAGAAACAGTAAAAATATGCTAATAGCAGCATATCAAATTTGGGCTTTAGCCAATCTGTCAATATTGAAATTACTTGCCTGTAATATAGTGGGTAAACAACTCGTTGTATAGGATGATCCAAGGCATGATTTGAACTTGTTGAAATTTAGTCATTTTGTGCCTGAAAAACTCACAGATCAGCAAGTGAAACATAAGCATATATGCAAGACAGATGTCACACTGACTTTCTATTCTCTTTTCTCTTTGCTGCCTTCTTTTCTGCTTTGGGAAGTGGCTTATTAGAGAGTCTGGGGGTGGGGTGATTTCCAGAGAGAATCACTTAAATCACTGTCAGTGTATGTCCTCCACATACACCCCATTTCTTCTCCTCCATGAGCAATAAAGACAAAATGTCTCCTGACATAAACTTGACATAAACCCAAGTCATTCTTTTCTTACCACAGACAAATAAAGCTTTTCCCACAGCAATGATCATCAAAACTCATCAAAAGTTAATGATATTTCCTTAACTCTCCAGAGCTTTCCCATCACTGAAATCAGCAGGGAAAAAAGAGAGCTACAAGGTTACCAGCTGAAGTCACAACCGATCAGTGCTATCTTAGCCTTATCCTCTGGTTTCCCTCCGTGTCTTTATGGAGCAAGAAGTTCCTTTTCTTCATCTCTGCTATTTATTCTTTCACTCTATTTTTTTCAATTATCTGGCATAGTCTGTGCTAATTGTCCACAGTTGGTTTCCCTTTCTTTGAGGGACATTCCAGATAGAAAGAAGAAAGATGATAGTGTAGTTAATGAAATATTTTTGGCCCGACTCTCTTTATTCTCAAAGAATGGGACTGAAAATTCTGTTTCTCTAAGCAGGGCTAAAAATAAAACCAGAAAAACAATAATAATAATAAAAAGTCTCAGAATGACTTCATGATGTTCCAAGACTCCATGAAGATCTTTGGCATATCTTTACACCCATTTCTCCTCTAACCCTTATGAGACAGACCAAAATCTCCCAGTCCCAGCTCTGCAGACCAGGAAAGCCCTTGAATTAGAGGCACATCTCCAGAGCTTGCCATGGAGCCAAACCACTTGGGCAGCCCCCAGCTCTGCTCACTCTAAGGAACAATTTCATTGATCACTCAGTGACCCAGTGATGAGGGTGCCACTGACCTGAAAATAAACTTTTCCAAGCTCTTGGTCTGCTGAATAGCCACACCTGGTGCCTACATGCAAATCCAAGGACAGGAACTGCAGAAAGAGAGGAGCAGGATGCATTAAGTGGAGAAGCTGGCTGGCAGGCAGAAAGCATTTCCCTTCACAGTCTAAATGTGAAAAGTCAGGGACACAAAGAAGCATCTGGAAGGGGAAAGGAAGGTCCGTGTTGACAGAAGAACAACATCTCAGCAATCCCATCCGTGATCTAAGGAGCTGCACACATCCACATCCAGACACATCAACATATGTCACCTTCTTTTCAAAGAGAAATGTGTGTTTGTCAGAGACAGGAATCATCCAGGTGACAAAGAGAAGCACATCCTGCAACGAATCCCTGTTTTAACGATGAGATCTGCAGTATTTAATGCCGACAACTCAACGTCTGGGATCCCAGTCGCTGACTGAAAAATCTCAGAGCTGAAGCGTTTCTCACCTTAGTAGCTGAAAAGAGAAGCATGGAAATGTGTCCTCTCAAAACCTGAAAAGAATTAAATAATCCAATTTCAAAACCTGTTGTTTGGAGCCCCCCATATATTGTGTTCTGAATGAGCTAAGTTTTAAAGACCATCTTCAAGTTTTGCAACTTGTATTTGTGCACAATCTCCACTTATTTATGTGCCAGAGGGAAAGAGCCTTGTTCTCTCTGCTTCTTCCCAGGGGATGATTCTAAGTTTCACAGCCAAGGATGAAAAGTAAATTAACAGGATATTCTATGATTTGCCACAAAAAAAGGCAGTGTGCTGATATCTGAAGCACAGCAGGCTCTCCTTGTTCTTCACAGAGATAACTAGGTGGGGTATCTCACATAGCACAGGGTGGTAATTGTAGAGAAAAGTTAACTTGCTAATAGCAATCACTTTATCTTGTTTGTCAGTGATTAGTTATGTAAATTTGTTCTCCCCTTCAATTCCACACCAGTGCATCAAGGTGACATGCCACATGTGCATAATTACTGCCAGTGTTATTTCCAGACCTTGATCTGCAAAATGCAAAGTGCCACTTATTAGGAAGTCCACACAATCAAAGAGGCTTCTTTCATTTCTCTACACAGGTTTGCTGTTCTCTTTTGATAGGCACAGCATGTAAGAAACCAGTGGGAAGCAAACCCAGCATTCACAACGTGGCTTCTCCTTTGTTAATTAACTAAGTCAGGCGCATAATATTGCCTGTGTAACTCCTTGAGAGTCCAGGACACTGCTACTCCTACAGCACAGGGAAATGCTGCTTTAGCCAAGTCTGTAAGACAATAAACATTTAAAGGGATGATAAAAATTAAATTTATTTATTTATTGCTTACGTAGCACCACGGCACTTCACAGGCAAATGATATGAGAATGTCAACACCCAAGAAATTCATAATCTAAATGAATCAGGCCAGATTCAAGTTGTGTCACTCTTTACTCGCTGTGTCACCCTCTGAGTTTGGGTTGATTCAATAGAAGTAACAGCATCAGGATCTGGCTTTAATTAAAGAAAACTTTAGAGATTAATAACCAGGGCTAAATAAAAATACATTTGCCTCAGCCCTAACTAATTTAAATGGGAATTTAAAAAAACAAAAAAAAAAGAAAAGAAAAAGAAAAATAGCAAAACCACCAGAGCTTTCAGCTGCAGCCATATTTTAATGCTTGATATGCAGAGTCGTCATGGCTGGGACTGACTTGCAGAGTCAGACAGTCAGCTCGGTGCCCACCATGTCTAGTGTAATAAAACTGAGCTGCTAATGACTTAAAAGCTACAATTAGCATATATTGCTGAAGAAATGCATGCCATTTGCTGATACTCAGTAACGGGAGTGAGAATCCCATCCAGCTCACAGAAATAAATGGATTTCATCCCAAACCATTCTTGTCTTAGCTCTCCAGACCTTTGTCTCCTCATGTAGCAGCAGCTCTTTGTCTCCTCATGTAGCAGCAGCTCCCACTTCCAGAATCCAGAGACAAGGCAATAACAATCCCTGCTTTTCCCTGTTCCAAGAACCCACCAGAGAGACCATGCTTGACCTTGTGAAGCAAGGTTTGCCCGTGGGAACACAGTCTCCATGGGATGAGGTGCTGGAGACCGGCAGCAGCTGCTGCTGTGTTATGCAAGGACCCAAATTCCAGCTGGGATCTGCTTGTACAAGTCAAGCAGGACAAGGCAGCTGGATCCACAGGGTTCTGGCTGCCTTGATTGGACCAAGTTCAACTGCACGTCTGTTTCAAGCCAGAAAGAGCTTCTTTGGAAAAGTTGCCCAACACTGGGATTGTTTGTTGAAGCAGTTCACCTCAGTGGCACATGTGGCTGCTGGGGAAGTCCATTCTAATTTTATTTTTAAAATGGCGTGTGAGGAGAGGATCAGAGATCAGCACCACACTACACTGCACTGTTAGAGAGGAAGAAAAATTAGTGCGATAACAATAATATTGCGTTAGTCTAAGCACAAATGCAGCCTCAAAGTGACTGCACTTGAAAAAGGGCTAAGGGTAAAAACAGGGCAGAGCCAGGGGAAGGAGTGATAGGCTTCTTTAAGAAAACACAGGGTGTGCTGTGTCCTAGACCAGGCAGTCCAGGGCATGTTTGAGTCTCTTTTGTGCTTTTGTTTGCAAAAAAACCCTAAAACATTGAAGAGGAAGGAAAGTGCTATATATTGAAGGAGGCAAATGAGGCCTGGTGCAGCTGACTGACCCCCATCAGTAACACCACCTGCCTAGGAAGAATCCAGAGATAAGATATGAAAGTGTTTTGCTAAAACAAACACATAGGGCCATGTGGCTTCCAGCTGCTCAGTAAAGTACCTGGTTTGGTGCTGGGAGGGACGACAGGCTGGTACCTAGTGAAATTAATGCTTCATTATGACAATGAAAACAATTAAAGCTTCCTTTCCAATGGGAGGGGACCTTGTTGTGTCCAGTTTCACAATCTTTAGCTCGTTAATCTCTGTTGGACTCTCTGAGCTTTGTGATCCTTTCTGTAAATACAAAGCTGTACCCACAGTGTCCCCCTTTCCCTGGTAAGAGCAGGAGGAAAAGCATTTCTCCTCAAGCAGCCCCAGAGTGTTTGCTCTATTCTGGGCCAAAGCAAGAGGCTGCTGCCCTCTCAGCCCAGCCCAGGCAGTGCTCAGCAGTGCCTGGCCACATGTCCTCCTCTCAGATGCTATTTTGGGGCCTGCCATAATAGCTGGCTTTACCCACTTCTCAGTCTCTATGGTCAGCATCGTGCTGAGGGGGGTTTATCAGCCCTAAAGGATCAAGCTGTTCCCTATTTGCTCTGGAACTAGGAGGAAAGGACAGATTATCTGGCCCAGCCTGTGTGACGCAACTTTTAAATGTGCAGAAACCTCACACATCCCAAATTTTTCATGGTCTGTGCCGAGGCCTGGTTCTGCTCTCAGGCTAACCTGTTGTTCCTTTGAAACCAGTGAACTGGCTCCAGATTCACACTGGTATGAGATGCTTCTGGGTAAAAACAAAGGGAGAGCACTGCAAGGTGCTCCACAAGACAATTTAATCTGAGCATCGCAGTGAAAAGAAATCCCATGACAGGCAAGATCCAGTAATGCTGGGGCAAAGCACTTGACTCCCCAGCTGGGCAGATGCAGCATCTTGAGCAGTGTGTGGACACCAGTGGAGAAAACACTGCCCTCTCTTGTGCTCTTTAGCTGCTCTGCCAGTATCCCCCCTCTCTGGAGCTGGGAGCTGGAGGAGAAGGATGCTGTCCCTGTCAGGAGCTGCAGGGATGGGGGAGTGTAGGACAGCAGGGCAGGGGCTGTGTGGGCAGCACTTGACCCTGTGCTCTGCCTCTCTTTTCCTGATCAGGGAACTGGGAAATGGAGGGCAAAGAGCAAATGGGACTGAGGCCAAAGGCTTCAGTGAAGGAGTTGCCTTCCTCTTACAAAAAAATTCAATTAGAAACACCTTAATGGAGACTTGTTTCATAGCTCCCACTCAGCCAGGCAGGACTAAAGGACAGACAGGACTTGCTGCCACATTATAAGTCAGGGGTCTTCACCCTGGTCCCCTGCAGTTGTCTGGGCAAAAGCAAGAAATAAATACAAAAAAAAGGGCAGGTTTAATAACTCATCTGGAGAGACAGCAAACCTTTGCCCTGACCCAGCTTACCTTCTAACCCCAATTCTACTCTGTCCTTAGTAACAGAACTAATTGAAATATCAGGAGATGATCAGAGTCCTGACGGATCAAGCAGCAAAAACGCCCCTGCTTTTAGATGCTAACTTCTTCTGCTCTTGTGTGCATCAGCAGAGAAATACATATGTTTGCAAGCTTTGGAGAGTGTATGCTTTTCCTTGTTCAAAGCCCTGTAGAAATACTCCAATCAAGATGAGGATGCCTTGGAGAAATGGGTTATTTTTGCCTTTTGAACATATTCTTGTGTGTTTCCCAAAAGATCTTATTAGGCCTTAATTTAAAAAAAAACAAACAAAAAAAAAAAAAAAAAAAAAAAAAAAAAAAAAAAAAAAAAAAAAAAAAAAAAAAAAAAAAAAAAAAAAAAAAAAAAAAAACAAAAACAAAAAACAAAAAAAAACCTAAAACAAAAAAACAAACAAAAAACAAACAAACAAACAAACAAAAAAAAACCCCAAAAGAACGAAACAAACACTAAACAGCTCAAGGTGGTTTGATAGCGAGCAAAGGCGAGCAAGAGCTGAGGAAATTATCTTGTCCAAACTTTTTTTCACCCTTTTGCAGACAAATGGCTTCCTTGTACTCTGCACAGCGCTTGCAGACAAAGTTGCAGTATTATTAGTAAGGTTTATTATAGCATCTTGCCTTGAATGGCAGCAGCAGAGGAATCCCCACTGGGTGACCCAGGGTGCAGATGAATGTAGAAGCTGTGTGATTCATTGTGTGCAGCTCAGTGTGAAGTATTCACAGCTAACTGTTTGGCTGGGGAAGAACTGGGGCCTCTTTCTGTCTTAGGGCAGCTAGGACAGAAAGCCTCTGATCTAGATGGCATTTCCTGGGGTTGAATTATGCTTCATGACCCTGTTTCGCAAACACATTTTTACCTTTTAGAAGTGTGTGTACAGTGAGACTGCCTAACGCCCCAACCTTTAAAGTGATGTGCTTAAAAGGGAAGATAGGTCAGGTAGAGCTATTTCTGCTCCTCAGCTACACAATCAAGTACTTCTAGGACATGGAGTACATAGAATAATGGAACCATAGAATGGTTTGTGTTGGAGGGGGCCTTTAAGGACATCTCATTGCACCCCCTGCCATGGGAAGGGACACCTCCCACCAGACCACATTTCTCAAAGCCCCATCCAACCTGCCTTTGAACTCTCCTAGGGATGGGGCAGCCACAGCTTCTCTGGGCAACATCTAGAGCATTCATTCATGTGAGTGAATCTTCAAATAGTTTTCTGAGATATTAAAATGTTTCCCTTTGTTGTGTCTTCAGAAGTGATTTCAAATGGGGTTGACTGCACTTCTTCTCTGATAGTGATTGCACCAAATCTGCTGCATTCACTCAGAGCTTAAGTCAGTCATTTCATTGCTTTAAAAGTCAGTGATTATTTGATTACTAAGTCAATCCATCAGTGAACTGTAATTGTTATCACTTCAGTTTAAGAACAGAAGGCCCAGGTTTGCAAGGCCCAGAAGGCCCAGACAGCATTCTGACCAGTCCTATCAAGGCTGAGGTGCCTCTGAGAATAAGAATGCCATAAGAATGAACTTTTAGCACCTCTGAAATCTTAGTGTCAAACCCAACAGTGTTTGGTTTTAATATAACAGGTACTTCCAGAGAACAGCAGAAAGAAGGAAGGATTTTCAAGATACAATTTTGATCTTACTGGCACTAGTTCCAGAGTTTGCTTCTCAGTCCTCTTCTGAACATGGCAACAAGACCCATTCTAAGGGAACTGTGTGCACTTTAGAGCTGATTCTAAAACATTTCTGAAGAACTGAGCATAGTTAGGAATTACCAGTGAGGGAGGGGAAAGGAAAATAGAAAGAAGAAAATTTGAAGAAAAATAGAACAAGGCAAAAAAATATCACAGAAATGAAGGTATTTGGAAGGTCCTGCCTTTCACAAAGCTGGGAAAGGTTATCAGAGGTTGGAGAAAAACAGGTTATTCCAGCCAGCCATGTAAGGCAGTGCCTGTGAGTGATGCATACATCAGTTTGAGAAGATCTGTCCACACATGGTGTGCTGTCCATAAGCAGTTAACAGAGCTCTAGGAGTCACTGGTGCTTTGCCCTTTTGGTTGAGACCATGCAGTCTGCCCAGGAGCTCACAGGCTGGCTGGAAGGAGGAGGGAATAAAAAATACCTGCAATAGAGTGGTTGGAGGAAGAACCTCAGCCAGTTGTGAGAACCAGAACACAGTGATTATATGGATGATTATGATTAGATTTATTGTCAATACAGTATCTAAATAACAACTCTATCATCTACAATGGATTGTCATATAATCAGGTCATGGTGCCTCCTGTTAAATCATGGTCTTCAATGAAACCTCCTTGCTCTCGGAACTTCCCAGAGAAGTCTCCATGCAGCTTGGTGCCCTTAGCCTCACATTTGGCCAACGGTCCATGTCTACAGGGTTATAATAGAAGCAGGTTTGGCTAGAAAAAAATGTTTGCAGTCTTTGGCCTTGAAGAATTCACAATTACAAAGCACCTATGGAGTTACTTTAGGATTTTATCTCTCTGTTTAACCAGATCCCTGTGCTTTTACTCAGCTGTATATGGGGTGGGGGAAGAGGTGAAAGGGAGGGGATCCCCTCCAAATCTGCCTGCAGCCTTGCAAGACCAGTTAGCCCAGCTGACCCAGTCTCCAGCAGCATTTATCCCCTTTTGGAGGCCAGTATGCACCCAGGTCAATCACAAACAGCTCAGCTTCCCCTCCTCTGGAATTCATTAATTATGTGAGCATCCAAACACCTCCTCCTGCAGTACTCACCTGGTACTCTTACTCTAGGACAAACCACATGGCCCATCATAGACTTTAGAAAGGAAGAGGACTGTGTGTGTGGAGTGTGTGTGGGGAAACATGCATGAGAAGAGAGTTGTGATTATGTTTCACTGCCATCACAATATCTTAGAAGACAGGATGAGGAAAGTAGGCTGGATCTAAGTGGAACAAGGTGTTGGTGATGTGGGATGGTACCTGTCCTGAGGGCTTTTTGTGTCACTTATAATTTCAGGCTTTCGTGTGAAAAAAAAATGAAGAAAATGTTTGCTTAGTGTGTGACTGCCCTCTTTGCAATGGCTTCTGCTTAAGTGACACCTCTGCTTCCTGTCACCTCTCATAGGAAAGGACACACCAGGGACTGTGAAGTACAATGTCCCATCCTAAAAAACACTAGGGGCAAGACCCGGGGCACTAATGACTGAGAAGTATACCCCTAAACTCACATACAGCCACCTCTCTGTACCCACTGCAATGTTCTGAAAACACAGCACAGCACCCTGCAGACATTCAGTGTGTGTGGAGGGAACCTTCTCCTAAAGTGGTCTTACCTGTATCAGCCCAAGGGGCAGAATTTTGGGATCCCAGAGATGCTCCTGAGCAGGTTTTGCACCTTCTCCTAATCACACTGCTCTCAAGATGCATGAAGCAGACTCTTGCTGCCCCTTTGAGAGACACCAGCAGGAACAATGCCACACCCACCTTTGCCATTCCTTTCTTTATGGAGAAATGGGTGCCCAAGTTGCCCATAATTTCCATGTAGGCAGTTCAGTTGTTGCAGCAGTTGTTTTCCTCTTCTATCAAGTAAGAACACATAAAATTAGTTATATTTTCCCATACTGAAAATCATTGAAGAATGAGACCAAAGCAAGAATCCTGATGGCAAAGAAGAATACCCAGATAGTCCTTTACTTTTCTCTGTGACCTCCCTGTCTGCTGTACTGCAAATACTTGTCTCAGGTTGAAGTGCTCCATTTCCTTCCTAAAATCTCCTTCTTGTGCTAGTAATCAGGGCAACATAAAATGTTTCTTTTAGACCATCTGGAAGCCACAGGAAACATCAATTAATTGCATATATTTGAATCATAAGTACATTAGGCTAGAAATTTCTACATACTCTAAAGATGAAATCCTATAAAGATTTTAAGCTGTGCAATATTTAATTAAGTGGTGGCCCCAGAGTGTGGGGAGCAGAATCATGTCCCTGGGCCATGGAGCAGGGTTTGCCACAAACCCACACAAGCCAGTCCCCGTCAGCAGTGCAGTTATAAAGTTTCTTTCACATAGTGAGCTCCCTGTTTAGCTGGTGCAGCCACATCACAAGCATTTCATTTATAGCCTCTTGAAATGCAGAGGAATTTTTTTGGGTGGCTCTAGCTGAGCTGCTGAAAAATAAAGGAAGTGTGCTCCCTACTGTCTGGAAAAGCTCTCAGTGGAACCTGCCAGTTTGATTCAAGCACACTGGTCTAAAATACCAGCAACAGTTTAAAATGTAAGCCAAACCCTTTCTGTGTGCACCTGCAACACACGAGCATGTCTGTGTGCATCAGAGCCCTGCTCTCAGTTGCAGCCAGCCCGGCCACCAGCCAGCAGCAGCCCTTGGGTGGCCTCATGAGTCAGTGGGGAGGTGAAGAAGGCAGTATGCCATTCCCACCCTTCCTGTGGGGAGCATTGGCCTTAGCTTTGCCTGGTGACCTCGAGCAAGGCACCGCACCTGGCTTTGCCCTTCCCTGCAGCCAAAGCAGGATCTGAACGCTGTTAGTTGAGCACAATTCCGTGATCACTGTTAAGTGAGCACAATTCCATGATCGCTATTAAGTGAGCACAATCCCATGATCACTCCTGGAGCTCTGACTGTGAGCTGGCTGCTCTAAGAGCAAAGAGGTTTCTCTGCCAGCACAGGCAGCACAGGACCCAGTGCAGGAGTTACTGGTTGCAGCATTCCCTGGCTCTCTGGAGAGCAGGAGGGAGGGGCAAGGGAAGGGCTGACCGCTCCAATGCCACTTCCCTGGCAAAGCCTTCAGAGTTCTGTTCTGTGCAACAAAACAGACAATGAACAGACACTAAAGTGGAGGCTGGATTTGCTGTGTTGTGCCCAATTCACTTGACACTGCCCTCTTCAAAAGTGGGGTGAAAAGTCACCTCTGTATGGATTTCATTTCACTTGGGAGCAAGCCACAAGAAACTCTAACTACTGTTATGGAAAGTGTATGGTGGAGAAGGAGCTGGCTAAGGGGATGTGGCAATGGCTGATGTTAAGGTGAGAAAAATGTTAGAGAACAGCTGTTAATAGAGATCTTCAGAGGTGATAATGAGTAATAGTTGTACTAGTGAGCTGAAATAAATATTAAAGGCATTATTAATGGCATCTTTTGATGACCCAAAGGAAGGAGGCATCACCCATGGAGAAAAGAATTAGGTACACAGAAAAACTGAGTGAGTTTAAGGAACTGGAGCACTAATAAAAATACAATGAAATTCCCAGTACATAACCCACAGTACAATATTCAGGGTCTCACAATGAGGAACTGATGACACAACCTTTTCTATAAGCTGTGAACTCATCTGCTAGAATTGAGTGAAGCAGATAAAGACCTGCGCATATGAGGTTATTATGGGATGATTACATGCTGCCAATGTGATGTAGCTGTGTAAAAAGAAAATGTGGTCTTAAGCGGTGTCAGGAGAGACACTGACTGTTGTACAAACTGACAGTAAAACGTCACCCCCGTGGTATGCAACAGACCCTGATGAGGACAGATGAACCGCGCTGGGAAAGATGCAGCGATTGCGGGGGAGGAAAGTGCGCTCCAAAGGGAGGCTCAGAGCGCTTCCCCTCGCACAGGCTGTGCAGTGACGGGAGTGCGGCTCTATCCGTACATATCCCGCACCAGCGACGGACGGGACCTGTTTAGGTCCACGCCTAATGTTGTTCCAAGAGAGAACGGGTGCAAAACCCGTAGTGAAGCTAGAAGCCAGGGGGTCGGAGCTCTGGGAACACGCGGCGCCCGCAGACGCGGCCAAGGCAGCAGGAGAGGAAAGGCGATGCTGGAGTGCCATCGTCTGTCCCTTTGCAGCATTGCCGGGATCCCGGGAGCAGCATCGGCGCTGCTGGGGTCAAACAGGACTCCTACACTTCGGTTCAGAAAGAGTCCATGTGTGCTGTGTTTTGGACCAAAGCAGGGCAGCAGGTCCTGCCTCTCACCGGGAAGCGCAGCTGGACGTGCAGCTGTCCCAGGAGGACACGCAGAGGGACAATGCAAGAGGGACAACGCAAGAGGGATCACATGAGGGACTCTTCTAGCTGGCCTCTGCTAACCGCTGGAAGAATCCGTATCATGTTCTGAATGAAATCAGCAGAGAGAAAAAAATAGCAAAACATCCACAAACTCTGAGAAAAAGAAAAAGGAAAAGGAAAAGGAAAAGGAAAAGGAAAAGGAAAAGGAAAAGGAAAAGGAAAAGGAAAAGGAAAAGGAAAAGGAAAAGGGGAGTGAATAAGCCCAGCTCAGTTCTTATCTCTAACATCAACTTCCCTATGCAGTGTCTGAGCTGACTGGTTTGCAGCAGACCCTCACATACCAGACTGTGTCACCTTTTGCTGTGATAGTGGGGATAGCACAGAACAAGTGTCCTTCTGCCACTCATTGCTTTGGTTGTTACCTTACATGAGGCTTTGTGTTAAGGAAAACTGCAAACATTATCACTTCAAGTACATGCTTTGGCTCATTAATCCTCAACGGTATTGATTTTCTGCCACGTTTTTTTCAGTTAATTGTTCCAAATGGAGAGGAGCTGCCAAGGCTGAAGTGCTGATACATATCCCCCCAACCACACACCTCAGGAGAGGATGGAAGTTCCATTTTTTAGCTACTAAGTGTAGCTGTAACACAACTCGAAACCAGCTGTCTCTGTTTTGCATTTGCGAAGGTTTTTCAATGTAGGTTGATGTTAGGGCCTGCCAGCATGTGCAGTAATGCTGCCAGCAGCTTATTAACAGGCCAATTGCCAATTGCTCAACATTGTCATATTACACCAGAGCCTAAAAGTCTCTGCAATCAGAGCATCCATTTTCAACCTCCTTTGCATATATTTAGGATGTTTTCTCCTTATAAAGTGCCCTGCTATTCCTCTATTAAATACTCCATCAACTATTTTGTGAGGAAAAACATTAGGAGTAAAGAGAACTGTCACTCAGTACCACATTTTTGAAAGCAAACCTGTAGGTGATGGATCCTTACTTAACAATGTCTCCAAGTTGGTGTGACAGCAGTGCCCATCCCAGAAAGAGCTTTGTGGGGTTTGCCAGGTGAGGAGATCAAACCCCTGAGACCCCAGGTGCTGTCATGCTGCATACAGTAGCCCTGACAGCCCTGGGAAAGATGAAGAGGAGGAGTGGGGGAATATATCCCTCCTCACAAAATTCATTGAAAGCCTGGAATGCAAAAAAAGCTCACAAGAGCATGCAAAAAAGGCTAAAAGGCTGGGTGTGAGGCTGTCCTGCAGTGAGCAGTCAGCTGGCAGGAGCAATGGAAGTGCTGGGACACATCAGGATGCTTTTGGTACCTTGAGTGCCCAGCCTTCACTGCAGCTGGTGAGTCAGTGCTGTTTTTCAGAGCAGAAGTGCTGTTCAGCAAGTCTGCAGGAGAAAAGGGACAGCATTTGTCAGCTTTTGCTCTGCACTAATGGCCAGGACTGGTGTTGGAAGCTTCTGTCGCCCTCTGAGCACAGCCAGCCTCTACTCCTGCCTGTTCACCATCCCTGACACTGCTTCTCCTGACCTCTGCAGCCTCCTGCCCTGTCCTCTAGAACAAACACTGTACAAGCTCCCGGGCAGAGTTTTGGAAAAAACCGAATGACAAAACCAAAGACCCCATGAAGTGGCCACCTCATGCTGACAGCACTAAACTCCTTGAGTGTGAGAGAAAACCCAGGTCTTCCAGTGTGTCATCATAGCGTGGCATCCTTGATGCCAAACCCCCATCTCTGAAGGATCATCCCATGGCACCATGCCCATCTCTGCACAGGGAGGTGAGGGAGAGCAGCCCTGGTGACCCAAGGGGAGGAAGGCCTGGATGTGTCCAGGAGAGCAGCCCTGATGACCTGACAGGAGGGAGGGCTGCCTGTCTCCAGACACGTGCCTCCCTTAGACATTAATTAAACTTTGCCTCCTGTGCCGTATGCCACAGATAATTGCCCTTAATTTCACATGCTTATGCAAAGGAGAAGTAAAAACTCCAGTGCCTTTGTTACCTGCCAAGGTCCTGGTTACTGTCAGGGGATGCAGCCCTGGACAGGTGGCTGTGGTGCACCATGGCAGTGCCCCTGACAGGTCCCATGGCAGTGCCCCCCGACAGGGCCCATGGCGGTGCCCCTGATGGCAGTGCCCCTGACAGGTCCCATGGCAGTGTCCCTGATGGCAGTGCCCCTGATGGCAGTGTCCCTGACAGG
Organism: Bombycilla garrulus; assembly: GCA_013400315.1. Lineage (NCBI taxonomy): Eukaryota > Metazoa > Chordata > Aves > Passeriformes > Bombycillidae > Bombycilla > Bombycilla garrulus. Next base: position 2,749,814 of record VXBU01008198.1, read on the forward strand.
CCCCATGGCAGTACCCTCTGATAGGCCCCATGGCAGTGTCCCTGATGGCAGTGCCCCTGATGGCAGTGTCCCTGATGGCAGTGCCCCTGATAGGTCTCATGGCAGTGTCCCTGACACAAGTCCCACCCTACACACCCTCCCTTTCCTCAGGGCTGTTGAGGGCACGCCGCCGGGACTGATGGTGTCAAATCATGCCCCATGGGGGCCCTGAGCTCCTGCTGGGATATCAGCCCTGGAAAGAAGGCAAGGATTTGCCAGCAGGCCTCTGGCTGGGGCCACACTTGTTGGAGTGGGATGCTTTCAGCCAGTGAGCAGAGAGCTTTCTCCAAAGCATTCAAAGAGAACCATCTTTGGTGGGGGGAAAGAGGGCTGGAGGACATCCCTGCCAAGGATGTGTGCTAAGTCCAAGGGGAAAGTGCTCCACACATTTGTTCATAGTGTTGAAGGTGTAAGAGACCACACAGCAACCATGTGGGTCCCTCACAAGAGGGTCTATACACCCCAGCAGGACCAGAAATGAGACCAATTCAGGTTTTCCATCCACCTAAAATCCTTTTCTCCATCTGTTACTCACCTTTTACACCCAACCATCCCCTCCACAATACCAGGCATTCCTATTGATCCCTTTCCTTCACAGCAGCCCCATGCTTTTACTTCTTTACCTGTTAATCTGCTTTCTGTTCCCTCACCTCTTCATACGTGACAGTTCAGGTCATGGCAGCCATGAACAAAATGTGTGAACCTTGAATTATGCTCTAGCCTCAGAATGGGTCAGGAAACAGGAAGCTAGAGGCATTCCACAGGTAATTTTCTCAAGCTTTGTTTCTCTGCCTTTCATTACTATACTCCTGGCTGATCTGAATGATAGCTCAAGCATACAGAGATCCTTCCCTGGACACTCTCCTACCTCCCTCTTGCTTGTGATGGCTCAGGAAGTTCCTGAGCCAGAAGTGGCTTCTTTGTGGTAGGACTCAACTACCAGGGACTGTCACTTATTTCCTAAGGCTGTGAGAGAGCAGGCAAAAGGTTAAAAATATAGTGAGAGGTTAAAAATACAGAGAAATATGCTTTAAAAGGATTTCTATTATATTTTTCCTGATGGTCTATCATGTCATGCATGTTAGGAAATAATTGGGTCTTACCTGCCACAGAAAACAGAGCAAAAATCTCAATCACAAGGTGAAATACTACACAGAAATTGTCAGGCAGACATATTTACTACAGCAGGAATACAGTAGTGCAATATCTGCTCAAAGAACTGGGATCTTTCTGCAGCCCATGTTTACAGCTCAGCCCAAGTTGCTGAGATCTGTGGCTCTGATCCAGCAGAGCACATATTTATCTCTCAGCATGCGAGTAATCCCATTCACTTCATTTGTACCACTTACACACTTCAAGATAAACAAATATTTGTGTGACTTGCTGGATGTGACTCTCATTGAGCCAGAAGGGAAGAAAGAGAGGTGGTTGTGCAGTTCCATGGGGAAGAATGTTTTGAGATTATTTTCCTCATCTTAATCGTTGCAAAGGATGCTGTATGAACTAGAACCTAGTTAATGCTCAGTGTTCTAGTTACTGCCACGGAGTCTTCTTTGGCTGATAGTGACAGGAATCCTTAGGGATTGAGTTTTTGTTTTGCTAATTCTTTTCTAATGTTTGCAGTCTTATGGGTTTTTTTTAGTTAAACAGGTCCCAAGCCTGGGAGAAGCCTTCATAGTGTTTCAATCACTCATAGTGTTTTCATAGTGTTCTGTCACTCCTGTAATGAAGTAAGGCTCCTTCTTGATCTCTCTAAGTATATGCTGAATTGGTCCTTGTAAAATGAGGATTTTTTAATGCATTCATATAGATGCCAGTGTTCACACAGCTGTAGCTGGTGTGTGTGTGTTTATGCAGATAAGCATTTTGAGCAGGGAGAAGCCTCTGTTGGCTGCACACTTGATCTCCCTGCTGAAATTAATGACATGAAGTGCTGTAAGACACATTATTGCCATTCTTGCCCCAGGCTGAGATTGCCAATGCTCACATTACAGGGAGACCACTTGACCCATCTCCACTTACGATGTGCACACGAAATACACTTCATGGTTTTTACTACAGAGTGTGTGATTTGCCCCCATGGGTCAGCCTATCATCTTTCATAAATTCCAAAAAGAACAACACCTTCTGGGTGGCAGCCAAAATAAGGACTGCTGGGGAATCTGATATTTGTTTCATGTTTATACCAGGAGGAGTCAAGCAGTGATAGATCTCCTATCACTTCGCTCAAGTTTCTTGCTCTGGGTTATGGGATGAGAAGCCAGTTGCTCCAAACAAAGTTGTGTAAACTTGTAGAAGCTGGTAAACTGACAACACATGAGAAGAAAGAGTTATTAAAAATCTCCTTTCTCAGCTGGTCTTTGTGCTTAAAACTGAACATTATCTCTTCTACTTTCCCGTTTTCTCATTTCAGGGAAAGCAAGAAAAAACACAAACATAGATTTTAATATACTGAATAGTGAAAAGTGAATACTTTGTGTGACAGAGTTCGTTGCAGAAGTTTGTTGGGATCTTGTAACTTCTGTTTCTTCTGGAGAGGCTCTTTATACTGTTTGCAATTTGAAATTTAGTTTTTCTAATTGCTACACCATTTCTTGATGTTTGCCCTAAAGACTAAGAAAGAATGCAAGACAGCTATATCCTGATAATAACTTTATCTACTGCAGCTGCATAATAAGAAGCAATTTCTTCTGAGGTACATAAGTTAATTCTTCTCCAAGAGCTCAACGATGTACAATTACATTTGTGGTTTAGTGAGACAAAGAAATGTCATATCATTCCCATGAATTAGAAAGATACAATGCACTTCCCAATGGGACAAGTCGGACTTATCAAATTTTAAATGAACCATCATTATAGTTCAGAAATTTTCACAGATTATTCTTCCAAGACCTGTTAAAATGAAGATTTAAAAAAATCACATAAATAACGCCATGAGCACCATTTTAACTCCCAAATTTTAGGCCAATAAAAGGCCTCAGATGGAGTCTAATTAGGCACATGGGCCATAAGTGAAATGCAAAACCCCAATCACTGTCGCTGGAGACAAAATTCCAGTTAAAAACTCTGACATTCTGATCCTTATAACAAAACTCTCATTTTAATCACTTTTTTTTTCATTTATTTATGGTCCAGTCTAAGTGTCTTATATAACCTGGACTGCTCTCTTACTCAAACACAACTAATTGCCCTAATTGTGCCAAATTCCTGATTCAAGAATGTCTGGTACAGAAAGTACCACAGGCCAATTCTACAGTACTTGAAAGCTATTTTTACCAACCTCAAGTTTCCAATCAAATGAAATTTTGCTTATAAAATACCTTCTGTGCTAATTTAAAAGAATGTTGACTGTCTACACAGAAAGCATAATTGCCATGTTAACTGCCAAAATGGGCAAGAAGGATGGTCATTTCATAAAAATTTGTTTGCATTACTCATAGTTTAATTTCTTTTCCATTTCTTCTAACAACTCTATTAATTTATTGCTAGTATTCAGATCTCTTAAACACTGTTCGAAATGCTTTTGTTCAAAGGCAGCCCTACCTCAGCATAATTCAGTTTACCCCAACTATTACCGAAAAGTCCATGGACAACATTAATTTTTAGCTCTTTTCATAGCTGGATAGATATTATTTTCATCTTACATGCTGAAAAACTAAGTCTCAGGTATTTTTTTTGGTCTGCTTTGCTTTGCTTTAATCTGCAGTGTTTTCACACATGCAATCTGGGTTTTAGCTGCCAAAACCATAATTATTTCAGGAACAGTGAGGGTTAAGTAGTGAATACTACAAGAGGAAATTTAACCTAGAGATTTCTGCCTTGACATCCCACCAGCCTCCGCTTTTCACATGAACTTCTCTCCTGTTTTCCCAACATTACCCATGTCTGACCTGCTCCCCACCCCAGACTCCCTCAGCAGGTAGTTTCCACCACGACCTGGGCAATCTGTGGGCTATGCAACCGCCCCATGAAGGAGCGAGTGAGTCAGCCTAGAAGTATCTGAGGGAAAATTAATCTTTAAGATAGAGCACTTTAAAAAGGATAGATATGGGTTGTCTGAATCATAGGTTATACCCATAAAAATATGGCATCAAAGAAGCTCCCTTAACAAACATTCTCTCCACCTCTGCTTGCACCCTTTATCTGACTGAGGAGCAAATTAAGCAGCAGGAGCAAGCAGGAGAGTTGTTAGTACAGCACTGAGCACTTCTGAACCACCAAAACCCCCGGGGACCACCGCAGTGGGAACGCTCAGCAGCAAAAATTCCAGATCAGATGTGCTCTGTTGCCCTTTTCAGAGTCTGCATAGATCTTCAATACTCTCTTCAGATCTCTCAGATAGCAAATTCCCAGACCAGATCTGTAGTGGTGTTGTGTGGATCAGCTTTCTTCATGTTAATGGAGATTAGGCACGTAGGAATAATCAAACTTCCTAGGTTACTTATCCCATTCCCTTGCCATCGTGCTAACCTTGCCATCCAATCACCAGCACAATCTGTTTTAAGAGCACTTATCTCACTTGTGAGAATATTCCAGTACTTTAAACAAACTATTTTTTTTAAATTTTATTTTATAAATTTCCACTATCTCAATGTTTCCCTTCTGAGACATCCTGTACATGCAGATTATGGTTTCTTAAAATGCTTTCCAACTACTTACCTTACTTTTTTTTCCTTTTTTTTTTTTTTTTTAATTTGGGAAACATTATCCCTAGCCCTTTAATTAACCACATTGCCCATCTGCTCCAAGCTCTCATCAAATAACACCGTTCTCGCAGCCGTGCTCTTCATCTAGTGTTCAGAGCTATCACACTATCTGGCCTCCACCATAGCCAGCCTGCTGTTCCAGGCCACGGAATCATCTCTGCTTCCATTCCCATGACTGCGTTACTCTCAGGTACTTTGCTATTAAAAGTCTGCTTTCTCGAGTGAGTCATTATCCCGACCATGAGCACAGGCAGGATGCAGCCTGGTCCTGAGGACCCTTCCCAGGAGCAGAGACAGGCAGCATCAGTGTGAGTCAGTAGGTGGCTCTGTTACAAGCAATTGCAACAGTTTTAGTGTCTGTGTGTGACTGTGTGGGATGATCTTTTAGTCCTGCATCTTTCTTTTTGCAAAGTGGGTTCACATCCAAATCCATCTCTCCTCTGCGTGTGTCCGCTGTAGGTAAACTGTCCAAAGAACAGAGCTGATCAAAACCAAAGCAAATCAAATATGTCAAAACATGACAATCCCCATATAGCCCAGGTACTTTTCAGTCAAATGCTAAGAGAAAGTGCTGTGGCACCTCTGAGTATTAAATCATCAGAATGACAAAATTAATTACCTCCATCTTCCCTCAGTTTGCCCTTGATGATGCTGCCTAGGGTTTGAAGGTGCTCAGAGAGGTCAAAGCTTTTTAATATCACACTAGAGATGCTGATCTTTGTTGCACAATATAATTTTTAATTGCACTTAACTACAAGAATGGCCATACTGGGTTAGATTAATTACCCATATTGTCCAACATACTGTTTCCAACAACAACCAACAGTGAATGCCTAAGGAGAACTATAGGAACATGTTAAAGAACTATGAAATACCCTGAGTAATTGCAGCCCTCATGCATTCCTGCTCCAGGGATATTCTAAATTGGAGTAGTCTTTACCTATTCAGTAACCTTCAACAGATTTTTCTTGCATGACCTTGTGCAGCTTCCTCTTGTCCCCATTTAAGGCTTTTCAATCAACAATGCCCCACACCAAGAAGTTTCACAGTTCATCTGTATTATGCACCTTTTAATTTGTTCAGAGCCTTTCCCTACCATCTCCATATGCCATCCCTAGCTCCTGGATTAGAAGACTGAGTGAACAGACAGGCTCTGAGCCCCTTCTTTGTGTAGTTCTCCATCTAAGAGATTTGTGTTGCATTTTGTTCAGTCTGTGTACTTCCTGTTCATGTCCACATCACCAGTCCAGTATTAGGGCTGGAGATACACCCTGGCCAGGTAATTCACATCTTTGTGTGCCTTGCTCAATTTGCGCAGCTCAAAGATCAGGATATTCTACAGCTGTGCCAAGAGACTGAGAGGAACTATGGTACAATTCATTACATGGCTTATAAACCCATTGCTGCCAGCACCACTGCACTGTCTAACCTTAATAATGATTTCCCCCTCTATTTTCTGCTTTGAGCACCAGTTCAATTTGATTTCAGCCCATGAGCAAGAGCAATTCTCACTACAAACTGCAACCAGGTCTTAGACTGTGTTTCTTGTCAGGCTAAAATGACATTCAGTGCCATTAAAGGCAATTTTAATGGTAGTTCCTGCTGAGTAATCATGGGCACTTTGTACTTGGAAAAGTCTCACCAATACAGCATGGGGGAAGAAGGAAGTGTTCTCTGTGGAGCCTGACTAACTCAAGTATGATTAAGTCTGCCTGTCCATCAGAGCCCTGTTCCCTGCACTCTGTCCTTGTCACTCCTCTGTTCCTTCTCTTCTCCAGGTTTGTGCCTGACTCTGCTCCTGGCTGTGGTTCTGTCCTTTGGGAAACATGCCTTTCCTACCTCAGGCCCTCTGGATTTCTTTGTATAGTGTATTGAAAAATTACCAACTCACTCTCCTAGATCTGCCTTTAGCAAGTGAAAAGTTAAGTTCCTCACATCTAATCTTCTGCATGGTAAAAAAACTTATCCAGAGAGATATGACTACTCCAAAATCCCTCTGTGAAGTGCTCAAACTAATTCTTAAATGCCTGGAAGGAGGGGACACTGGCACTAAGCTCATTGCAGAGGTTTCGGTTCTTTGATATGAGAAACATGCAAAAGCTGGCAAGAGACCTTTACTAAAGAGTATTTCAGCTCCTCTGGCTGTTTTTCTCTGTGGACAGGCTGTAAGGCTTTGTGCTGAACTGCAATAAACAGGAAGCATTAACAATAGCTCTGAGACAAGAAGGCTCCCTGAAAGTCTGTGGCCCAGATATTTGGCTGGTGCTAATCAGAGCCAGTCAATTGGGCTTTGGGGAACTGCACTGAGTACATCAGAACTGGCCCCAGCTCACATGTCTCTCGTGGAAAGAATAGGTGACAGCAACAGAAGTGGTGAGGAAACATTTTTATTGTCCAGCTGGGTTTTCTCATAGGTCAGAAATGAGCTGACTTTCCAACCTCATTGCAATCTATGCAGTAAATATCTGCTGTTTTGTTGGCATCTTGGAATCACCCAGAGGAGATGCTGGCCTGGTGCATGCTCTGGAAGGTTGGATCACCCAGTTAAACATTTCAGCACAGGGAAATGATTCTATTCTGTGTTAGTTCCCAAGCAGCACCTGATTCATAGTCTGCAAAAGAAACCAAAGGAGCCTGGTAGCCATGGCTATCTTTGGGAGGGGTACGAGCACAAGAACTGCAAGGCAGGAAAAGCCCTAATTACTGAGGTAAATAAATAAACATACATTTTCACTTCCCAGCTCAGCCACCACTTGTCCCCACAATAGCATTTTATCCTTCATCTACCTCATCTAGAGGCAAGGGATTTTATCTTCAGGGAGATGCTGGTGCCTATCACAGCCTGGCTCAGGCTCTCGGCAGCCTTTAGGTGCCGCTACAGCACAAATTAAAACAGCCGGGCTCAGCCTGGTCGTTCCCCCGTGTGGAACCCAGCCCTTGCGCAGGCTGCCCTGCCTGTGAGAGTCACGGGCAAAAAAACATCAAATCCATCACAATTACACCAAGCAAGAGTCATAAAACTCCCCGTCAAAGAGCTTCAGGTTTGTTTGTTTTGTTGGGTTTTTGTTTTGTTTTTGTTTGTTTGTTTGGTTGGTTTTTTTTAATTCCAAAACCTGTTAAATTCAGGTGAACTGAGCATTCCCAAGCTATTCCTTTATCACGTGTTTTATCGGTACTTCACTCCTTCCTAGAAATGGGGCATTGCAGTTTAGCTGTCCTGTCCCTTGTGTGGGCAGCCTCACAGATGTCCAGCTGCTTGATCAAACACTTCCCTACCTCCAGCCTTGCAGGTGCTGTGGGTTTCAACTTATTCCTTCAGGGAAGTGACAAAGTTACTCCAGGCTTTACAAAGCCTGCCAAAAGCAGTGACCCCTCACCCTCACCAGTGCAAGAACTATGAAGATTGGGGTGAAGTAGTAGAAGAGCAGGAAGGGGCTCCATGCTGAAGTTCATCACTCTTGAGACTTCTGTAGGTTTTGGTCAGTGTCCTAAGATGGCCCTTGTTGCAGCTGCTGGCTTTTCCCATGGATCAGGGGATCTCAGTTTCTCCATCCTATGCAGCCAGTTTCTCTGATCCTCTGCTGTGAGAACAGCTCCTTTGCTATAAAATCTTACTCTCCTGTTTCTCTCTTCTGCCCCAGTTTCTTCTCCCCCTTTACATTTTCTTAAAGTGAGAACATCCTGATTTCTTTTTTTCCTCATCTGAGTATTCTTCCTTTCTCTTCCGACAGCAGAGTTTCAGATCCCAGGCCAGATTCATCCTCTGAATCTCTGCCATTCAAGCAGAGCCTGGAATGAGAACCTCTTTTCCTTGCTGCATAGCATTTTGCAGTGATATGGACGGGAAGAGTGGAAATATCTCAAGGATACTTCCAGGCTGCAACTAACTCAAACATAACATTCAGTAATGCAGCAATTTCATTAAAATAACACAAATTCATCAGTTATGCAAAACCTCTCCACAGCACACCAGTAAGTCAATTAGTGAGGTTAAACCAGAAGAAAACCCTGTCCCTGGGATAGGCAGTGACTTGCCCACAGCCCCGGAAAGAACAAGAGTGAGATTTGTTTTGTGCCCACGGATATACAGTTTCTGCCCTTGAAATCATTTCCTCGAAGGAAAGGGATAAATTAGAGGCCCTGCTTCCCTCTCACGATGGGGAAAGCTCTGATGTTGTTTTGCCTGAGGCACGTCATGAGCTAGATTGGGATTGTTTATGTGGGCATCTCCTGCTCACCCATAGGACCAGTCCGGATCTCAGGGGACGCCTGGGCAGCAGCAGTGGCCAGACTCAGACATGTAGGTCCATGAGCACGTGCCAGACAGGTGTGGCAGAAACCAATCCCCTGGAACACTTCTTGCTGTGAGTTCAGTCCTCTGGGGCATCCCCAGGAATCTGATGCCAGAATTAAAGCAGCAGGGCCTGCGGGTGTGGAGGGAGCCTCTCTTGGGAACCAAGTGAGAGTATTGGTGCCTAATGTTGTGCACCCAACTCTGTAAACTGTGGCCAGAGCATTTTAACTAGGCTGGGTAAGGGCTTGCTTCTCATATTGCTTCCTGTGCTTTTGTGCATTGTTACTTCTCAAGTTATTCAAAACATCTAAAGGAGGCTGAAGCAATTACACAGCAACTAAAATAAAATCCTAATTTTGTAATCCACTTCCCCCCTCACCCACACAGAAAAAATCCACAATGAAATATAGTGCATGAGAAAATACAGAATATTCCACCTACCCTTCAACAGAGCATGTATGAGCACAGCCCTATCACAGCCAGCACCAGGCTGGAGAGCTTTTTAATAATTTGGAATATATATGGGCAGAAGCTTGATAAGCAAATAGCAGTGTTCCCAGCACACCAGCCAAGCCCTATGAAAACTAAAAACAATAAATTTATTGAAAGCTTTTTTAAAATAGGAGGAAATTATTACTCATTTGAATTCTGTTCATGTTAAGGTCAATGGTCTTTCTTTCAGATTCTGATTGTTAATATTAGATGAAAGGACATTTCCTTTACATTGTATTTATGAACTCCAGTGGCACAAGGAGGATAACAGCCACATACATTGCACACCAGAAACATTTCTCAATTTTGCATTGTTTAAGAATTAGTTCATTACTCATTTTTCCTTTGACCTTTGAGCTAAAGCCAGGGTTATTTAAATACATTGGGCCTGATTGTGGTTCTAGAATTTGTGTGTGGATACATGATTTGCATTCAGCCAATGCAGCTTAGGCTGTGCACATGGATAAGACTGTGGTTTGAAAAACACTGGTCTGAGGGGATTCAGTTCTCTCAGATTCTGTATGATGGAGGCAAAAATCCCAAGAGGCTGTAGGATGGGACAAGTATCTTCAGTATCTTCTGTTGAGTTTGACAGAACAAGCCCTGGTTATGCCCCTAAGGTGGAACACCCCACCACTCAGCTGAATACGCCTGGCTTTGCATGCTAAAAGTTGCCTGCATTGCATAATATTGTGGGTATTCAGGAGGAAATTTTTTGATTGCTCAGGTGAGAGATTTCACAACACTGCACGAGCAAAAAATTATGGTCTTAGATTTGCTGCGGCTTTCTGCTAACAGCTAACATAATTTGACAACTGACAGTAGCCCCAGAGCCTTTTGTGTGGTCTGTACCATGGAGGAATTACCAACAAAACAATATACTCCTGGTGACAATTCCACTGCACCCAAAATTGCCTCCTTTCACTTCGCTGGTATTACTGTCATTTCACAGAACAACAGTAACACTAGTCAGAAGTTTCTGTTCATGTGGCAGGAAAAAAGAAGCAAAATTCTGTTAGATTTGCCTGTGTTTAGGTGCTGGATGTTTCTCAAGGTACATCCTTGCACTGGGTGATTGCTAACAGGGACCAAAGAGCTATCAACATTGTCAAACTTCCACTCGGCAGGGGAGCTGTGTCAGATCTGCCCTGATGTCTGAGAACCAGGTTTGGCTGGGGGTTTTCCAAGTGCTCCCTCCCTTTAAATCAGCTGCCAACTGTGTATCTTTGTCAGCCAGACAACAGAACTGTGTGCTGAGCTCCAGCATTGCTGGCGGCTCTGAGACTTCCACCAAACACCTGTGAGCAGTGCCTTCCTCCTCACGTGGCTGCTGAGACACTGCTCTCATTTTTCTGATGAGAGTGACACCAGAGTTCATTCTTTTCCTCCTGAAGGCATGACAGCCTGTGAGCAGCATGGCTGAAACACCATAAAATTCTATCCAAATCCTTTTCCCCCATCTTTTTCTTTTCTTTTAATGGTAGGATGAATGTGGCCTTCTCATGCACACACCTCTATCCCAACTTTGGCAGTTCTGAAGGAAATGAAGTTCTGAAGGTATGTTGACACTTGTGAGTGGTTTAGAAAGATTTAGAAGTCTCAGAACCATTCTCCATCACAACTGAAATCAATACAGCAGCAGCTCAGCCTGTGTCCTGCAGCACTTGGTAAAGGCTTCTAGAAAATGCGTAATATTAGTAAAGGCATTTTCTAGTTTGATTCAAAAAACTCTTGTGTTCTCAGAATCAGAATTCAGCAAACAACTCTATGTTTGGGTGTCACTGGGAAATGCTAAGATATAGAAAAAAATTATCAGCATTTGAACAGAATGAGGTAGGCAGCCTTCTCCTTCCACTTTCTAATCTCCTTTGCTCACACATGATGCACAACAACAAAGCTGCACGAAATATTTAGAACAATTCTAGTTTGTGAAGAGCTCCACTAAAATTTTAGTCTCAAGTAAAGCTTTAGGGCCTCATTCAGATTTCAGAGTTTCGGCCTAAAGAAAACACGAGTTGCTAAATTATTAGTAATGATCTGGACAGCCACAGCTCATTTCAAATTATCAGTAATATTGTCGTTGTAATGAACAGTCATAGATTTCATGTGAAAATTTGCAGAAAAGGCATTTGGCGGGGGGGAGCTTGCAATCTTTTGAAACAGGGCAAAGAACACTATTTTTCCCATTAGCCTTCCAAACTCACATGTCTAAGGGCAGCTTAAAGTGAAAGACACAGTGAGGGTGTCCCAAGGCCGCCCCCGCTCCAAAATAACAATAATACACAAATAGTTCAGCTATTGAATAGGTTTGGGTAATCCTTTGTACTTTTAGTATTTCACCATCTGCCATGCCTAAAAAGAAGTGCATGTAGCCAGGAGCACTATGAAAGACAGGCAGGCGAGGGATCATGACCCCTGCTTTTGACCTTGATGCTGAGAACTCCCATCTCAAAAGAGATCTAGGGCTGCAAACCTGTCACTAGTCCTGCCCTTCGGAGCCAGACAATTGGCAGGGCAGATTCTTCTCTGTAAAAATGAGAAACTGTTGTGGGGGGCTTAAGGGGAGGAGGGAATGAACAACCAGAGAACAACAACTGCATTTCAAATAACCTCACTTATTCCTCTCAGCCCTCCTATCAGCATTTCCCTTCTCTCATTTCCATACCGAAGGCAGATATAAAGCTGTGAAAGATGTTCAAGATGTGGCACCCATTTGGAAACCTCCCAGGCAGTTGTACTGACATGTTTTTAAAGACTGCCTGTAGGTCTTTCGTCTGGATTAGCTGCACATTCTTCCCTTGGCTCCTTTTCTGTACTGAAGAGCTCCCACACTTTTATCCGTTGCAGGACAAAGTTCCCCTTAAATCCCCACCTCAGAACTCGCTAATTTACACAATAGAAGAGACTTGCTTACCGCCACTTTGCATCTGTATTTACGAACGAGGGGCACCTGGATCCAAGTGAAGTTCCTTCTGGGGATTGACTTCCCTTTGCAAATCAGGAGCACATTCCAGAGCTTCACTCACTTTAAGTTCACACCAAATACTCAAGTTCAGCTGGCTTGCTCATGAGAGTAAGGCAAGCAAGAGCTGGCCTCCTACTCGACTTCACCTATGAGCAAGACCTGTCTTTTCTATTTTATAGGTTTTTCTTGAGTGCCAGAAGTAAGTAGAAGTTTCTATTTTCAAAGGAAGGACTGGTGGATACAACACACTGATTTTGCTGTCCTGGTCTACTTCTCTTNCAACTCAGGAAGGTCTATGCCAGACACATAAAGCTGAGGTGTTCATGTTTTGCAAATTGTTTCTTCTCCTGTCTGCTCATAGATAATGGAATTTTTGACATTGAGCCACAGAAAAACGGAAAAAAACCTGTTGCCTGCCTTAGCCAACCTATTGAAAGAAATCATCTCCTCTTTCCAGTTTGTTTCCATTCCCCTCATTAATCCTTCTTTCCTGCCCAGCTTAACTCTCCCATCCTGTTATCTTTGCTTCGTGATGTTTCACCCAAGACAAAGCTGATGCCTACCATAACAAATTCCTCTGAGAGACCTGGCAAAAAGAGAACATGACAAGAATCTGCAGGCAGATAGAAACCTGAGTGGCTGGCCTTAAGTTGTACTGGTATTTCTGTAGTGATATATACAGAGACTACAGATCAAACCTAGACCTTTGGCTCACTGGGGCCAGTTCCTTGTTTTTAGATGTGGCTGCTAATCATTCTTTCAAAGGAAAATGAAAAGTACCTGTGTAATGCTGAGTTCTGGTGTATTGCTATAGAGAGGAATTTTTCCTTCACCTTACAAATCAGCGAGATACGTAATGCTTATTCTGATATTCTAGTATCCAAACACCTACAAATATTATCAATCAACATCAAATTACTGAGTCCTACTCAAAATCCAGGGTAACAAACATGTGAATGACGCTATGTAATTGGGTCATTGGTCATCATATGTTGTCCTTCAAAAATGTTGTTTTCCCTTCATTTTGGAAAGGTTGAAATGAATGATCTGATTGTCTCTGACCTAAGGAAGGAAAATGAAATAAGAACAGCTGGGGTAGGTCAAGAAGGAGATGAGTCATGTTAAATTCAACTCATCAGGAAGGGCCAGAAATCTGGACTACAGGAATTAGGATAGCTGAGAGGGAGTAAAGCAATTGTAAGTGTATTAGACTGTTATCCAAATCCCTTAAAATGGCCCTTGGTTCTTGCAAAGTCAGCAGAAATCTGGCAATGTATTGTTAGAAAAGCTTGACAAAAGTGGAAAAGAAGTTTCTCTTAACACCATGTTCAGTGGAAAATGTCAGTGCTTCGTTTGAAAATATGAGCTGCTGTCTTAAAACCTGGAAGGTTTTAGCAGAGAAATTGTTGCAGCAAAATACAAATTTATTTAGGTGAAATCAACAATCTATCAGAAATGTCAGAAGATTTCTTAAACTGACTTGATGTAGACTTTTTGGATTTCTTATCACTGGAATATATTGTGCAGTCCTAAATCAATACACTGAAATACTGGCAAGCATCACCAACAACACATATGCTTTCATTTTACTATTAGTGGCATTAATGTTAGAAAGCGCAAACTGTGCTCTCTTGTACGTATCTGATTGCTTCCATTTACAAATATGGATTTGCTTTAATAGTGTATTTATTTGTAGAACAGGACACACCCTGAAATGCTTCACACTTTTCCCCCTATAAATCATGCCCAAACTCCTTCCCCTTGCCAAAACTGACTGCATAATTTCTGATCACTTCCAATATTTCTGCTTCTCACCCACTCAGTTGATTCCCCCGTGTCCAGAGGTTATGAAAGTCCTAGTGATGTCTCAAACCGAAACCAAGCCACTGTGGATAAGTCAAAAAAGCTCTGAGTCCACAAGACCACAGATAATGCTAAATACAACTGTGCAGCAAGACAGCAACGTAACTGAAAACTTTTTTTAGGTCAGTGAAGATCAGGTAAAATTGGAGGCAAGCAAAGGCAGGCAAACAGTTTTTGGATTAAGCACATGGGTTTTTTGCTCTAAGATTTTGCCTCAGGTTCATTTTGAAGTTTATAAGTTTTTATTTTTTTTAATTATAGCTCCGGTGTTTGAGGTTTTATTGGAATTTGGGGGGTTCTTTTTTCTTTTTCCTGGGTAAAAAGAATATCAAAATAGGATAAATGCTCAGACAAACTGTTAGGAAATATTTTCTGAAACCAAGAGGAACAAAGATGAAGATGAAAGTACCAGCAATTCATGTTGTCCTTACTAGTCAGTCCAGCACTGAGGATAACTGTTTTTCATGAGGAACAAGAAGGAATGCAAATCCTCTGAAGGACCAAGGACTAGCCCTGTGTTGCCCAGTACACAAACTCCTGCTAGCTCTCTGCTGAATAGCTGCATGGTGGGATGCACTCAGGATCCCACAGCATCAAGAGAGCAAGGAGTGCTTCAGAGAGCGACTGTTGTGGAGTCTCCATCCTTGGAGGCGCTCCAGTCTCAGCCAGGTATGACCCTGAGCAACCTGATCTGACTTTGAAGTTGCATTTGGCTTTGAAGTTGGCTGTGCTGTGAGTGGGCGTGTGACCAGGTGACACTGAGAGGTCCCTGCCACTCGGAGACATTCTGTGATTCTCTCTAAAGCTGCTCAAATTAGTTCCCTGTGCAGCCAGAGTGACACAAAGCAAGAGAGGTAATGCTTTAGCCCAGAACCTGTAGCCAGCAACACGAGTAAAGCCTCTCTTTCCAAAGATGAAGACGAGATGTGAGAGCTGCTAAAGGAATGATGATCTAACGACATAAACAAGAGAGTTGTTTGGAAGGTGAGATAGCATCTCTTTATTAAGCCAGCTGATAACGCTGGAAAAACAAAGATAAGGTTTGGGGAATGTAAGACTTTTTTCATGTCAGGTCATCTTCAGTTGATCTTGTAAATAATCATAATTATTGCAGTGCTGAACTAGGGAGAGATGGTGACTTTATGCATATAATTACTTGAGAAAACGAAGAATGTGAGATTAGGCTTTAAAATGTGCATTAAGGAGATGTACAGACTGATGAAAAATGGAATTTGAGTTTGTTTTGAAATAAAATATAATGCAAAGGGAGATACTGCAAGTGGGATTTTTAATTTACTTTCAAAAGTGATTTTAATTTTCATTTCCCTGGGAGACTCCAGTTTGCACAGACTGCAAAACTACAGTTCACTTCAGTGGAAATGGTGATATCTGGTGAAGAGAATCACTTGTCTGGGACAGCAGGGGACATTTTAGGCCGGAACTAAGAACTTCTTTGCCATCAATGGTGGCCTTCAAAGAGCTCCTGAGCGATGCACTTGCCTCATGTCTGCCCTGTGAGTCACTCTTTTAAACAAGTAGTAAATGTATCCAGATTATATGTACTTAATGTGAGAAGCCAGGCTTTATATCTTGTGTTTTTAAAGACGTCTTATTTCCTCAACTGTCCAACATGAAGACATCTCCCCAGTGCTGTGTGGCAGCTGTGTGTATCCTGAATTCGGAGAGCTGTCTGACCCAGTCAGGGCAGGTTTGTAGTTCAGACAGATCCAAACCTCCCATAGATTTGCCCTTAGATTACCCTCTAGATTATTTGTGAAAAAGTCCCTGCCATTCAGCAGAAGAATTAATTATTTGTTTAGAGTCTGAGGAGAGCCCCAAAGCTTCCTTTCCCCTCGTTCCATGCAGCTCAGCACCTCTTTTGCTGCCTCTCATTCCGTGTGGATCGACTGAGGGTGAAGTTATCTCGACAGGTTCCTGGGGGGTCCCTTGGGCCGTGTTTCCAAGTGTTGGTATTTTTAAAGAATCCAGGGTTCTGTGAGGGGTGGGCTACCCCAAAATAAGTGTCCAAAATAAGGTAGGCATTCTGAGAAAAGCTGAGTTGTGCTGGCTGGAAAAAGCACAGAGGACCCACATCCAAAGCCCAGCGGATCAATGGAAGGATGTGCAACGCCCTAATCTGATGAAGCACGGCGCAATGAGACGCTCAGAAGCTGAAGACTTTGATACCTGAGCCCTGTAGCAAAGATTCCCTGGATGCCACGAAGGTGAATTGAGGTTAGCAGGGAGCAGATAAATACAGGAGGGAGCAAACTTCCATACACCTGATGAGGGAGCAGAGTTTGCTTTCATCTAAGCGGGGCCCCATGTTTTCTAAACACTTCAGATGCGGCGTTCTTGTTTTGGTTTGGTTTTCATTATTAAAAATGCAGCAAATGAAACCCCCAGAGAAGAAGCTGGAGGGAGAGCTGCTCCCACATTTTCACCTCTAGGTGGATTGCTTGACCCTGCCCACAGTCCCACCTCGAGTGAGTAACAAAAACATAAATCCCTGTGGGACATGGGAAGATACAGGTTTAATGTACCAGCAGAGTGTGCCTCAGGAAAAGGTATGAAATCATTGCCAAGGAATTTCAGCGTTTATGTGCAGCTCCAAAGTAATCATCTTCTGTTTATTGCCTGGGTAAAACCCTTTACTTCTTGGGTGCTGCATATTTGAGTTCCTACCTATCACAGACAAAACAGGCATTTTGTTCTTGCAGCTGCACTCTGTATACTCAGAAGTGCCCTGTGCCCTCCCAGATTTTCCCTTATTTTTTCTTTATTGGCATAGTTTCCTTCACTGAAGAACTATAGCAACATGTTTTTTGCACAGGAAACAATGATATATACCAGGGCTACCATGAACATCCTGTTATCTGTAAGCAATGCTCCCCATGCTTATTTTTCACTAAGAATACTTCCAATTTTTCATACCAAAATGGCTTGAAAACTCATTAGTTTACACAAAGCTGTCCAGTCTTATCAGGCCTGATATTTCTCTGAGTATAAGCCTATGAAATCCATTCTCAGTGAATTATGTCTGCAGGATATCAAAGGCCCTCTAGGGAGGGATGAAAGTTCCCTATAACTCTCAGCTCATGACTTAGGCAGTGACACCGGTGCCAGGTGCCCTGCCTGAGGAGAGCAGAATCAGAATCACAAACAAGATGTTCTCTGTGTACATCTATTACATGTTCCAGTGATTCATCAGCTTCAGCACATTTCCTGCGAAGAAACAGCTGATGGAGAACAACTTTTTGATCCCCTCCACAGACTCCAAATCTTTAAGAACATGGTCTCTTCAGTATGGGATGAGAAGCAGATCTCAACTGGCACATGATCTGTGCCTAGTTTGTGACTCAGTCCTTGGGCACCAAGGCAAGGAACACTCAGGGTAGGAAGATTGTTCGTGTCCTAAAAACAGACCCCTCAGTCCTGGCAATGACAAACTAAATGAGTTGAGGCCATTACAGTCAGAGAATCTGTTCCTGGGTGCCAAAGTTGACTTGAATAAGGCTCAGCACAAAACACCATAGACTGGAGAAATTTATTAGAGCAACAAACTCTGGTATTTCTTATCATTAGCAAGTTGTCCCAGACATTGCTTTAAAAAATTCAGATTCATCCGTGTGGCCAGTGTCTCCTGCACAGCTAAGGTACAGTCCATCCCCACACGAGCTTGTGCCCACCATTGGCATGACTCAAGCTGTCCAAGAAGTTTGCTGATTAATCTCTTCACACCAGCAAATGAGAAGCCACTGTCTGGGTGCAGGTGGTGGGTGCATTTGCTCAGACCATGGTACTCAGGATGGCTCAGATCACCCTTTCAGCAGTGTGCTATGATGGGAACCCCATAAAATACTATGGCAAATTTGAGTGTGCACCACGTGAAGGTTACAGCCACCAAATTTGTTGTGGGTCCCTGTGGCTAACCAGAGCTCTAAAATTTTAGTAAGGATTTAATTCTGTAGTATCTTCTAGGGGCATGTGGGAAAGGCATCCTTCCTATAATTCCTTAGACTTCGGGAGGAACTGAGATCTGTGTAAATATTGATCCCAGGTAGTTATTCTATAGGATTTTGCTAGAAGAAGGTACAGAGATTTCATATTTGAGCACTCTAGGGCTAGGGAGACCTGCCCTAAGTGTCCAATCTTCCACAGACCCTGAGTCACTGGTTCTAAAGATGTGCTGGGGTCTGCTGAACGGCACCATCTCTTCTCTGGTTACACCCCAGGAGTCTGGCAGGAATGACCTGGCATCCCCTGTCTGCCCTTCCCCTCATCCTTCTCCTCCATCCTCTGCCTTCCCAGCCCAGTGCTTGCTGCCTGCAGCTGGCAGTTCCAGGAGCTGGGGCACAGCCTCCATGCTTCATGGCTGCACTCCTGGACATGCTCCTGGTTCTAGGGGGCTGCAAAATGCTGCTGTACTGAGTTAATGTCTCTTGCGGTCTCACTCTCTGACTGTGATGCTTCCAAAGCACAAAGAAAGGTTCGTTAACACAGCACCAACTACTATGATTTTAAAAAATCACACCGTTTGCCTTGTGCTGGGAAATCTGTGGGCGTTGGGAGAGGTGTATATACACAGACACTCACAGTGTGTGCCTGCATCTCACAGAGGTTCTGCATATCTAATATATATGGATCTGTATCAACTCACACATATGTGTACATGCACAGGTTAAGCCTTATCTGAGGAACAGGCTAATATGCCCCCTTCTTTTTGAAAAACAAACATTTATTGCTGACTTGTCAGGCATATTCCTTTGTGGTTTTTTGTTGTTTTTTTTTTAACTTGGCCAGTTCTTAGAGTACAATAGTACATTGGCCATCTGTGCAGAGGAGAAGAGGGGTTTAATGAATAGACAAAGCAGGGAATGATTGACTGATTGGGACTGTTTCCCAGTCTCATTCATACCAGCCATACAATGGAATCACTCCCCATTTACACCGCCAGAAGTGAAAGGAGAATCACGTCTGTTTTGAGTTCATTCCTCAGAAGCTCAGTTCATCCTCCTGGGCAAAAGACTTTAAAGCACGTGCTACTGAAGCCAGGCTATCTGGTTTATTCAGAACATGCCCCAGCCTTTTATATGTGCAAGTAAAATTAGCTTCTCCTCGGCCCCTCTGATGGTGTCATGCAGCAGACGTGGCCTTTGTATAGGGCTAGGACAGTTTGTGTCCAGACAAACTTGTTTATGCAACCCAGTATGCCCCTTCCTTTTTTTGTCCCCATGTATAATGACAAAGTTCTAGGCATGTGGGCAGATCACTTACTTTCCCCTTTTGTCAGAGTACAAATTTACAACAGCCTGTTTGCATACCGTGCGCTGGATTTTAATCAAGTTCACTGTAAGGAGAGATAATAAAAATGAGAACCATGATTACTTCACAGTTGATTTCATTTGAATAAAGAACTGCTCAATGACAGATGGTTTCTAGAGCTGCTCTATATGTGAGCTGCCATGATGTTGAATAGTAAGGAGAACAAGAAAGTATGCTGCTGTGGTCTTTGGGTCCTTACTTTGTCTTATCTATATTCATGTTTTATTCAGAGAGGAAATTAGACTCCACACCATTTTTTATTCAGAAGAGAAGGTTGGAAAGGAATAATACACAGTGTGCAAACCTGCCAGCTTCTCTCGGATCAGGTCCACATCCCTCTACTTTGCCAATACAGCTTTAACAGCATTCTCCACCAGCAAAACGCCTCATTGTGAGCGGAGCTCATATCAGGGGAACTGCGCTTTTGGCAGTGTGACTTGTTTCAGGGGCAAGTGTGTGCTATCCCAGAACAGCAAAGCAAGGGGTTTTGTTTGTCATGACCTGTGTGAGGAAGGGGTGTCTCTATGCACAGCCTGATGGGGCAACACCAGTGACACTGCAGCACAGAGCTGGGAGTCTGTTACCACTGGCTCTGAATTTGGCTACTTCTGTGGTTTACTTTTGCTATATCTGGTACAGTATTACACAAAACTGCTGAGGACTTTGTTCTCAGAGTTTTACTCTATGGCAGAAATGCTCCTCTGGCATATATTGAGGGAATATATATAACCTGTACAAACCAAAGATGCTTGGTGACATATCCTTGTATGAATGAGTGGTCTTTCATCAGCAATTTACAGCAATTTTAATCTCTCCCTCATGACTTACCTGATCCCACGTGCATTATTCTGAGCCATGATGGAAAATCATTGATTTGATGAATTAAAATGCTAAGCTTTCTTTGCATCTGGAACAAGTTTTCCAGAAAAGGCAAAAATCTACACTTTTCCAACAAATACCTAGGAATGTCAAAATTTGTCAGGAGTAGGAATAGCTTTTCTTAGACCACCTGCTGTGCTTGGAAGGGTTAGACAAGTTTTTAAGGACACCGCTGAATTTCAGAAAGTTCCAATCTTCAAAAACGGGTAGAAGTTGAAAAGTGTTGCTTTGAAATCTGTTAATACAGCAGGAAGAGATATCGCTCGAGATGAAAGGTAGCTGGTGCTTGTGGCTTGTTGGTGTCAGAAGGGACTGCTACTAAAAGTGGAGTCCCGAGGGGCATTAGCTCGTGTGGTTGAGAGGGAAAGAGACAGGTAATTTATCACCTCAGGAACACAGAGGTATTTGCTGAGAATAGTTACTGAGGGATTAGAACATGCCATAAAACCACTGTCTTTATTGCATCCACAAATTTTGCATCCAATGATGATTAAAGCCGAGAGGTAAATATTTCAGCTCCTCGGGCCTCGTTAATGGGAGTCTTTCCAGTGGCTTTTAGATGCTTTGAATTGTGCTCACACAGAGCACATTCATCTTGTGAGCTTTTGGACTAAACTTTTTTGGCTGTTGAGTCATGGGTTCAGCTAGTGACCACCTGTGACTCTTGAGATCACTGTGATTATTAGCTTAGGGAAATGCACTTGTCTTCCATTCCTCCTTCCTGTCTCCATTTATCCTACCGGGGTATTCACCTGTTGTGTACTGTCTAAATCCTTGATTAGGAGGTCTCTGGGTCAGGGCTTGTCTTTGTTTCCTTTGTTAGATCTCTTCTATATTAATCCCTTTCACACTGGCACTATATGAAAGGTGGATTCCTCACAAATTCTTATTAAGTACCCAATTAATAAGAACAAGAGTGTGTTAAGAGCACAGCACAGAGACAATGCTCCATTCAGATGCTGCATGAAATCTTGATGCTGATACTGTCACTTGAGTGAAATCTGTCTAAGGCTGCGAAGAATCCCATGATAAGCGTTAGGAAAATATTACTAACAGAGCTGGACATATTTTATTTATTTATTTGGAATTTAGTGTTTGTGTGTGGATAATAAAATAAAAATAACAACAGCTTTCTTTGTTTTTTTGCTATGCACCATCTATATAGGTTTTAGAAATTCAGACACAAATTGATCCTGGATTAAAAAAAAGAAAAATTGGCTTAAACATTAGCCTCTGAACCTGAGCATAATCTGGGGCTTCATTCTCCTTTACAACTTCTCTAGAAGCACAGAACACACAACACAGATGGTCATTTGGAGAAACAAGCATCCTCTCCTGGGACAGCTCTGTGTTTCTAAGAGACTCATCAGTTCCCACATGCCAAAGGATGAGTGAAGTTCAGACATCAGACCCAAAACCTAAGTAGAAGAGAAATTCTAAGAGCATCAGTGATCTAGTGAAGAGCAACTTAGTAAAAACATCCCTGCCCATGGCCGTGGAATTGGGACCAGATGATCTTCCGTCTGTGACCAGGAGGAACATTGTGGCAGATAGGCACTAAATAAGAGAGGGTTGTATTGGTCTAAGAGATGAGCTGGGAGCAAGATGACACTTTGGAGCCAGTGACAACAGGGAATTGGCAAGGATGAAGTGACTGTGAGAGCAAGCAAGAGGAAGGAGAAGGTTCTGGTATTCCTGGTTGAGAAAAAACTCTGAGGTTTATCTGAAACACCAAACTAAATAAGTGGCAAGCTACAATATTTGCTTTCATAAATAGACGGCTACAAATTTCCAGAAGGAGGCTCACATCTGAGGTGGGCCCATACTGAGAGGGCTGAGAAACCTGGCTCTGCTTCCAGGATCCTTCCCCCTGCAGGCCTCCAGGCTTCCTCCTCCCCTGTCTGCACTTCTCCACACACACAGAGGTCAGAAAGCACAGCCACACGTGGAGTGCCTTGAGTTCCTGACTCTGCCATGGCAGTGCCTCCCACAAACATTCCCACGGTGCACCTCCGGCTGGGGCTGCGAGGTGATGAAGGCATGTCTCTGTGCGCTCCCAAAAGGGCTCCCAAAGATACTGGGTGCTCCTTTTGCCATTCATTGCCCCATAGAGCAGCCTTTAGGCCGCTCTGAATGGTAACAGGTGCTTCTGGCCCCATTGTGCCGTCCCAGCTGTCAGGGATTTCTGGGGACCAGTGAGTGAGATTGTGTAGGAGTTGCTTTAGTGGCTCTTTGCCATTCAGGAATTCTTTTGCGCCAAGGGAATCCTCCAACAGCTGTTTGGGCTGGCTTGGTGACAGCTTTGTGCTGCAGGAGCTGGGCAAAGCGGCCCCAGCTGGGCCAAGTATCTGGCTCCTTGCGTGTAACTTGCTTATTTAGGCCTGTCGCCCTGTTTTGTAGGTAATCACTGCTACTGATGCTGAATGCAGCAAGCTGCTGAAGCCTGTGGCCTTTGCCAAGGAGCAGAATACCGACTGATGTAATTGGAATGTGAGATCTGCAACGCTTGAAAATTCTGCCAGAAAGTAGTTAAATGGAGATGGCATCTCATTAAAGGGAAGAATGGGGTCTCTGTACATGTGTTCTGTCCTTAGACTGGGCAATGGATCCCCAGAGTGTTTCCTCTGCAAAAGATAAGTGTTTGAAGGAGAGGATGGGGAAGAGCTGGATCTGTGGGTGTAATGCGTAGGTGCAGAGCTACTGTATTTAAGGATGCGACATCCAGGTGCAGCAAATGAAGGCCTGGCTGAAGGCTTACAAACAAAGATGAGCTTTGCCATGCCATGGTTTTGGTTGTGCATGTGACCTGAATGTCTGTCCTCATCCCTTTGTCCTATTGCCTATTCAGGAGCCACGAGGAGCAAATCATGAGGGCAGCTAGCGACTGTCTCCATATCTACTGAGTCACGATTGGCAACGCAGGCCCCGAGGATCAGCTGTTTGATTATCCACAGAGCATGTGGCTTTACTCAGCTGCTCCAGGCAAAAAAAGCCAAGAAGGACAACTGACTGATTGTCAGGAAGTGTGGACAATGAGGCAGGAGCGGGAATCCATGTGACTAGTTTCTGAGTACAGTCCTTCAGCACCCAGTCAAAACAGAATGGGCCTGAGCTGGCTGAAGACCTGCATATGTAAAAATATTTGTCCTTATTCAAAAGGGAGTGGGACAACATATACTGTGAATGGAACAATGCATGCAAGCATTTGGAAATCCAAGATGTGCCTTGCAGCTAAATCATATGAAATGACATTATCTCTCCCAGAGTATTGTTGGTTGGGTAATCAGGTTCCAACAAAGCTGCAAAGAAAATAAAAGTGGCACAAAACAAACTCTTGCTAATGAGCAAGCCCATTATTTGTCTGCTGCTAAATATGCAAATACTGAAGCAGATTAAGCAACGGTAGCTTAAAGATAGGTATTTTTCTGTTCATTTATCTGTATTTTGTAGCCTAATGGATTAAAGTGTAAAGCTGACAAGCTGCTTTAAAGAGATGTTCCTTGGGGGACATTAAAAAGTCTTTATGCATGACACTAGACAAAACACCCACAGCACTGTCTTTGCTCTGAGTGGAAAATCAGCTTTTTTTTGTCTGCTTTTTATAACCAGCTACTAAAGAATACTCTTTATTTGGGTAACTAGACAAAAGAAGGATGTGCAATAGAATTAGACATCACCTAGAAATGACAGTATTTGCCAGTATTTGAAATACATTTCCCTCAGTACTGTTCACTTCCCTCACCTCTGCTCCAAACAGAGTTACAGAATTATTTGGCCTGGGTTCATCCAAAATAATGCCTTGAAGGGACCTTCTCAAGGGAGGAGCAGTAAATGTGATCCCACAGTGCTCAGCTATTTCCTTCTGGACCTTCATGAAGACACTGCCTGCAGTTGGTGCTCCTGAGGGATGTCAGGCTGGATGGGCCAAGCGGCTCTGTCCCCAGACAGCCTTCCAAAGCTTATCTAGGAAAGGCTGGAGCCCCAACACAGCTCCATGTCTGGTGGGGAGCAGAAGGAGGCATGCGGTGTCCAGCTTGTGTGGACTGTTCTGTCCAGCTTCCCACAGGAGGGGAGAGAGGCTGGCTGGGTTTGGAGCCAGGGCTGGGAGCTATTCCCACACAAGGGTAAACTCCATTTGCACCCAGAGCCAGTATGTGGGGGGGTTGGAAGGAAGGAGGATGGCCTCTCCCTGAGGTGATATGCTCCCTGCAAGGGACTCTCCAAGGTTTTTAAGCGTAGGCTGCAGAAATCTTTTTGATTCGTAGATACATGTTGCTCTTCCTCAAAAAAAAACAATTGCCTTTTTTTCCCTCTTCCCTCCCTGAGCTACTTTAAAACCTTTTTCTCCCAGGAAGACTTTATCCAAAGATAAAAGATACCTCATTTTATTAGAAAGAGCCCTTCTGGATATGAGCCATTGCACCAAATTAAAAATAAACCTGGAAAATATTGGCAATAATACTAAAAAAAAAAGCCTGTATGTGTGAGAAAACACTCTGTGAGCGTATTAAAATAGGAAATCAAGGGAGATGTTTCCTGAAGTGAATCCACAAGAATCTCTCAGGGCAAAGCCTGAGCATTGCTGGCCCAGCTCCTTCCCCTCCACTCCTACTCCTATGCTGTACAAATCTCCTGGCTTTTCCCCATCACACAGGGACTCCTTTGCCACGTGAACTGGTGTGCCAGGTCTATCCCGTTGCCCCTCACCAGGAAATGTGGTGGTTCTGCGCATAAATCTTGGTGTGGATTTACCCTGCTCCAAAGTCAGAGCATAGCACAGATTAGGAAGAACCGCTCCACACTCCTCTGAAAGTCTGTGTCATCACAAGCTGCTAATGAAGGGAGAGGGCCAACTATTTATTAACTTTTTTTGCAGTGCTTTTTGTCAGCTTGAGCATGAGTAATGTCAGCTCACTGATATTTTCCATGCTTTAAAAAAATGCATCCAATACTTAGGGAACAGTGTGCATCTACATTTTTTTCCCTCGGTCTCAACCACCCTGAAAAGCAGCAGTACCAACTTCTAGGCAGTTACCACGACCGACTTACAGTCACTGGTGATGATGGACCAGATAGGAGAGAGAGAATACTGTTTTCTCAACACCACTTTTATCTCACACTTTCAACCCCCATCAAAGAATTTTATACATATTTCTCTACATATTGCAACTTGTTGTAGGGGCTGGACTTGGATTGCCTTTTCAGTTAATTGCTACTTCACTTTATATTTCATTTAAAATACACCAGTTCTAAGAAGTTCTGCTGGGATGCCATTGTCTCAGGTACTGCATAAATGTCAGCTATGTTTTCATTTGCTCCTTTATTTCCTTTTTTTTTGTTTTGTTAGGATTTTCCTCCAGGCCATGCCTTCTTGAGGTTCAGAGTCCTTGAACTTCTGTTCCAGGTTCTTTACTTTCCAGCTCAGCATCCTACTATCATTCATGGTGCAGTTCCAAAATGCACACATTCCTTACAGCTGAGATAAGAATCGCTGGGGTTTTCTTTGAGGAGCTGGTCTACCTTTGGCCTCACATGAAAATGTTGCCCTTCATAGGAAATAAATTTGCACCGCTTTGATTCACAAATTCATCTCTCCTGTCCTTGTGGAGCTAATCCTGTAACCGGATCCAGACACAGAAGCTACATGAACACTGGTAAATTAAACATGGGCAGCAGCACTCCCAGGCACTGCAGCCAGTTGGAAAAGGCAGTGCCTGTGCTAGTGGACTGCCTGATTAAAGCTGTTCACATGGCAACCACTTTCTGCAAATGGACCCTGCACTGGTCTAAGTGCTGCCTGAGAACAGAGGTAGAATGGGCAAATGCCCTGAGAAGTCATGGATGCCCCATCCCTGGGACTGTTCAAGGCCAGGCTGGATGGGTTTTGAGCAACCTGGTCTGGTGGAAAGTGTCCCTTGGCAAGGGGGTTGGAATGAGATGGTCCCTTCCAACCCAAACCACTCTAGGATTCCAGTATTCTATGAAATCCATGTCAGGATGCTCTAAAATCTGTTAGAACGGGCACAGCCCAGCACCTGGGGATGCCACTGCCATACCTGAATTTACAATTAAAATTTACACGTGTTGATGCCTGGCTCTCTTGCTGCAGAGCCCATTCTGTGGGAGCAGACCATGAGAACCAGCTCACTACTTTATCTGAGTGAGTGGCAGTATTGTGGTGCAAACCACGTCTGCTGGGTAGTACAGCACACCACTGGTGTCTCAACTGCATGTGAAGGTGTATTTGTTTGAAGTATTTTAAGATCCACCATGAAGCTTAAGCCATTGCTGAGTGACACATATTATCTGGGTGCATAGGTGGGTAGATATGTAGATAGCTAGACAGATTGATAGATCAGCATTCTTCATCATCTGGCTCTTCTCCAAAGTCCAAATAGAGAGGATGATGTGAAAGGGATCTCAAAAGGATCTCAGTCCTCACTGCAAACATAAAACCCTTCCACAAGGCCACCCTTGAACCTTGAGCCCAGTCACCCCAGGCCCTCTCTCTGACAGTGAGATGCTGCAGGTTTGTAGAGTCCAAATCCTCCTGTGGGCATGGCCTCCTCGCAGCTTGTGGCAATCAACAACTCCCTCAGCTTCTGCATCAGTAGACTCTAAAGGAATTTTTCATCATGAGTGTTTCTGTTCCTTTTCTGAAACCACTTATATTCTTAGCCTCCGTAACACCCTGGGCAAGGAGTTCCACCAACCCATTAGATGTGGTATGAGCAGTATTTCTTCTTATTTGAGTTTGCTGCTTGATCATTTCTTTGCATGCCTCTCAGTTCTTCTATTGTAAGAACAGCTGTCTTTATTTACCTTTTCTGTGCCATTTGGGATGGAAAACACTTTTTTCTCAGATGTTGCCTTTCATCATCACTTTTTTTTCCCCATAAGGTAGATTCCTTTCTGCTTGTTCAGTCTTTGCATAGAAGTTATTTCTCCATAAATATCTCACCATATTCTATCACAGTTACAGATGTAGCATAGTTCTGCTCTGTGCTTTTGAGATGGGGGGACCTGGCCATTTGAATGTTCTTGTATTGGAGTAATGGCTTAATAATATTTTTTTCCTGTATTCTCTTTCCTGTAATTACTAACATCCCATTTGCCTTTCTGATCGCAACTGAGCACTCACTGGTGGTGTGATAATCTCATAGTGCTGTCCCCAGTGACCCCAGTTTCCCTTTCCTGATTGGTAATTGGTATATTAGAAGCCCTCATTACCCATGTAATATTCAGATTGTTTTTCTCTGCAGTGCATTACTTTGCACTTTCCAACACTAAATTCCATTTCTGCTTTATCATCTGGCCACTCAGTAACGCCAACCTCTTCCGCAAGTCTTTGCTGCCAGCAGTAGTTTTGAGAGGCAGGACCTACCATATTTGGTGGAAACAACCAAAGCTGACTCTCTATGACACCTTTAATTCCTCTCCTAAAAAAAAAATAAAATTGAAAATCAATTCACAGAGGAGCCTATCCACTTCTTTGCAGACTCTCTCCTACCTACACGCTATTGCTGTTGTCCAAACAGAAGTCCTGTGGACTTGCCATTCTTCTCCACTTGAGGCTGAACTAATGAATTAAATCTCTTAGCAGGTTGCTGGGAATGGGACTGGATTTCTATCCATAAGTGACACACTGTGCTCCACCGGCCCCCTGCAGCAGTTCTCATCTCCACACGTCCAAGTACTTGCAAAGATGGGGGAGTATCAATGTCTCCAGGTGACAGCCAGGGAAACTGATACCCCTTTTAGCAGTAACAGTATGCAGTGTTCTAGAGTGGCCTGAATGCTATTTGTTGAATAAATTAGTTAATGAGTAACAGCAATAGTTGCTAATTAACATACTCAATGAATATTTATGCTGGCACCTTGCCAGTTGCACATCTTATACAATGTGTCTTTCACTCTCACTTTCCCCTTATTCATTTCATACCGTGAGCTCCCATCGGAAACGACCTATCCTGGCTCTGCCTCCCCAGCATCTGTCACAAGGAAAGCCAGCTTCTTCTTCCCAGCCAATTATGATCAAATGTAAGCCTCAAAAATCATCCCCAGCCTCAAAAATCATCCCCAGCCTCCCTCTTTCCCAGCCTCCCAAGGCAGCAGTCGATCCGTGGCTCCTCCACAGCACCCTAGGATTTACAGAGTCAAATTGTAGAGAGGAAAGAAGATCCCAGCTCATGGAATGAGACAACCAACAAGTGACCTAAGGGATTCAAGGCCATAACTACACATTTTTTGCCACTGTCAAAGACCAGATTCAGAAGAGTCATGCCTTCGAAACACAAGCATCCTGGGATATTTAAAGCTTCATAAAGACAAAAACTTAATTTCAAAGTGGAATCCAATCTGCAACCTGCATAGCTCGGGGCCCATTGCTGTACCCCACAGTCTGGATTAACTCCAGTGCCTGGAATAGCCCCAAAGCATCTGCATTACACCCAGCTCACTAATCAGGCATTTCAACTCTGTACTCCCTGGAGCAGGATGAGGCAAGGATTGGTGTTTGTAATTCAATAAATGAGGTGTTGGTGTCATCTCTACTTCTAAGATGTCCAACATACTTTTGGTCCTGTGAAGAGCATCCTATAGGCACAAACATCAAAGCTTGATAGTTTTCATCCAGTACTGCCCTTAAGGATGAGATCTTATTATCCCTGTATTAATCTTGCCCAGTTGCTAAAAAGTGAAGGCTGACTTTGAAAAGCCAAACAGCTAATGCCAGTGGTGAAGAATCACAGAAAATCCCACTCTACCAGTGACTGTGGTCTAACATTAGCAAAAGATGAAACAGCAAATAAAAGTTTCATGATGACAAATGCAAACTGACTATTACAGGGCAAAAACACACCCTAATAATGTCTATGCAGTAATGGACATTAAGTTAGTCACTTCCTCTCAGGAAAGACACTGCAATCAGTGTGGATAGTGCTTGTAAGTACATAATTCAGGGTCTAGCAGCACTCAGAAAGCAAAACTGAGCATCAGGAACTATTAGGAAAGAAACAGAGGGGAAAAAAAAGACACCTGTTCTCATGCCTGTGTTGCTGTGTACATTGATGGTGTGTAGCCCTGTAGGCAGGGCTGCTCTCTGCACCCAGGAAAAACAGAGCAGGGCCAGAAATGTTCACAGGAGATCAACAGGGATGATCAAAGCTACGGAAAGTCTTCAAAATAAGGAAGCATCATATGGGCTGGGACTGCTCAGCTGGAAATGAGACCACTGGGACAGGAGATGAGAGAGGTGTGTGAAATCAGGAATGGCTTAGAGAATGTGACAAAAATGTGTCTCCCATAGGGTGACAACTGGGGAGACTTTACATGATCAAGTGCTAGGTTTAAAGCAAACACACCCAATGCATAAGCACTTTGTGACACCCATTGCCACAGGATGGCAAAGATATGAATGGGTTCCAAATACAATTAGAGAATTCTTGAAAGAAAAGTCCATCAAAGGACCCTAGACTGCAGAGATGAAGACACAGCTCTGGATCAGGAAGACCCTAAACTCCAGACTGCCGGAAGCTGGAAGGATGAAGTGAAGGAAATATCTCTGTACTTGTCCTGCTCCCGTGCTCTTTTGCTGAGCATTCACTCCACGCTGGTCAGAGACAGGATGCAGTCTAGGTGACCCCTCAGGCCTGACTCAGCACTGCCCTTCCTGCAGCCTGGCTCCTTTCCAGCTGGACTAATGCACATGATGGATGCTCAGAGGTTGTATTTCTTCGTGTCCTGCTGCCTTGTGTAATTTGTGTTATCCAGAACACAGGATTTTCTCTGCCAGCCGAGACAGACCCTCACTGGGATCAAGGCAAAGGGACACAAGTTTTCAGATGCAACAATCAGAGCTGAGAAACTTGGTACTGTGAGGTCAAGGCTCCTGATGGAGCTGCAAAAGAAAAGCAATGACAGAGAGCTAAAACAGGCCTGCCATGACCTGACCAGCACTCTGGCAGGACTCACCGGGGCATAGGAAACCACACTCAGACTCATTTCTTCTGAGACAGTCCCCATCAGAAACTAGTGCCATATGGAGGGGGAATATGGACGTGTAAGTAGTTCTGGATCCATGCCATGCTCAGCACTTAAACAGTTTCTGCCGACTTCACGTTCTACCAGGGTATAACAGCTCTGGGTTTTGTGCTGAAGTTCCTCACTAAACAAAGGAGTGTTGCTCCAGGCTCACACCAGGCTCTCTGAGACTTCCCAGCCTTCCCATGGCAGATGCACAGAGCTGCAGGAGGTTCAGATAAGGCCTCACTCCAAAATATTTTTTAAAAAGCCAAAAACCAAAACAGAAAAACCCACCAAAAAACCAAACTGCTTGAGCACCCAGGTAATGAGCAGCACCTGTGCACCCCAAGGCACATGGCACTTCCCAGCTGAGCCCACAGAGCTGCTCCACATGCTGGAGATGGAGGTGATGCCTGCACTTCAGTATTTTGCAGTAATGGGGTATAAAATAGTGCAGAAAATCCCTCCTTTGCCTCACTTTGCAAAGCTACAGTGTTTGTGAACACCGTGCTGCAGATACGTAGTTTTAAGTACATTGTAGAGGGTGGCTGGTTTTGAATTACCAAAAATCTCGGCACACAAGCTTTGTCTGTGATAAGCCTTATCTTCTCTCCTCATCATTATCATGCTAGAAATCATGCTGGAGGCCTCTATAATCTGACTTCATTTTGCATTAACCATAATTGTGAGAACTCACTTTCTGCATGCATGTTTGGGCAAAGATTGTTTGCCAGTGACTTTATACAATTATTTTACTCCCAGAAGTATGCCAGAATTAGTTTTTTTCCCTGATTTAAAAAGTAAAATAAAAATCAAGGAATTATCCCAGAGGAAAAAAGGAAAAGAGAATAAAGTCCTTGTATGGCATGACTCTGAAGTGTACAGCAGTGGCACAAATTTCAGCGTTAGAGATACTGAATAAGCAGGCTTCACCAGTCAGCTTGGTGTGCACTGCTTCAGTGCACATTGCTGTGACAGGTGAGGTCCTCACACACCAGCACTCAGCGGGGATGTTTGCAATGACTTCACCTTTGTTACTCTCTTATCAATACACATCAGTGTTGGGTTTGGACATCATTTTCATCCTCTTCCACTTCTACCAAAATCCCCTCTGTCTGTTCTCTTATAATCTTTTCCTCTACAGACTGTCAGGAGTTTTCCTGACCTCTAGAGACTGATCCTATTCTTTTCAAACCAACACGAGGCCTTGCAGGACAGGGCAGCCAGGGCCAGGGGCTGGGCTGGGAGCTGCAGGGGAAGCTCTGTGGAGTCAGCCAGGAGTTGCAGGGATCAAAGAGCAGAGCAGTATTTGCAGCTGCAAAGCAGACCTGATGCTGATCCCAACCCTTTTAGATCCCAGTCTGATACAAGAAAAGAAATTTTCATAGACTTTCCATTAAGCACCTTATCAGCAATGTTAAAGCATCTGGAGTGACGGGGTGCTAAGGAGGAGAGACTCATCAGAAGGGGTTTATAAAGAGGAACACCTAAGAACATGAAACCCAAAGGTGTTATTACGGCTACTGAAACAAAGGCATTTGATTAATTACCCACATGCAGAAATACTTTATTAAAAGTGATTACTACAACTAGAGATGTCGAACGTGATAAGATGCACTAAACAACCTACAATAGGGCAGGAGAAGATTTATGAGATTTCCCTGCACCTTGGCTGCAACGAAGTTCATCAAATCCCAGGAGTTCACAGGAAGAGACCTGAAGAACTGTGAGTCTTCTGCAAGCTCCTGGAGAGCCACGTTAACCAACCAGGACTGTCAGTGATCAGGACAAAACACTGAGAGCCAGCTAGGAGGGGTAGAAGGCAGCAGTGCTGCTGGGCTGGTGGTCTGTTCCCAGTGCAGGGGCAGTGGTGGTTTGACCCTGATCAGAATGTCCAGGGAACTGTCTCACAGGGGGCACAAGAAGAAATCGTGATGCTAAGGCTTTGGAGTGCCACTTCTTCCGGGCAGCCCTTATGGAGCAGTTCAGAGGTGGCAGGGTGTTCTGCCATGGAGGGGTAAAACTGAGTTTTCCTGAAGGGCTTCACCATGAGAAGAATTTCAGCAGACATGAGCTTAGTTGTCTGCTGGTGCTTACAACCATTCTGGCCATGCCAGAGTCATAAAGCTTTTCTCTCCTTTTACTTTGCCTTCCAGCACTTGGCACTAGACAGTTTCCTCAGGGAACGCAATTATTCATGAGCCTCTTCCATCCCACCTCCATTTGCCACTGCAAACCCAAGGAGATGGGGACAAACTGGCCCAGGGAGGGGAAGCGCTCTGAAGACGAACTCTTGTAGCCTCCTGTTTCTACATCAGGATGTCTCCAAGAGCTGGAGCTACTTGCATTATAGAGCCAGGTGAAGGGAAATGGGTAATTTTTCCTCAGCCCCTTATAGATTACCAGTTGCAGCACCTGGGTCAGATGAGTCACCGGTGGCTGGCGGAGCAGGCTGGGGACTATCTGTGCTGCCCTGCTGTTATCCTCTCTCTCAGACACCAGCCCCTGGCTGCTCTCTGAGAGCGCCAGCGCACAGCCAAAACTCAGGTTACACATTGCATGTTAATTTGTAAGCTAATTTTGCTCTCTTGGCTC
Organism: Bombycilla garrulus; assembly: GCA_013400315.1. Taxonomy (NCBI): domain Eukaryota; kingdom Metazoa; phylum Chordata; class Aves; order Passeriformes; family Bombycillidae; genus Bombycilla; species Bombycilla garrulus. The sequence continues at coordinate 2,782,995 of VXBU01008198.1, forward strand.
TGTTCGTGCTCTGGCTCCGAGCTGCTGCTCACAGTCAGAGCTGTCCGTGCATATTTAGACAGTGACGGTAAGGAGGGCAGAGCTCAGGACAGGCGGGCAGCCGGGACTTTCACATTTCCACCTGCACTGAGTTGAGAATATTACCTAGAAACACTGCTCCTCTCTGCATTCTGCATGGAAACACGGCTTTATTGATCACAGGGGTGCAAACACAGTGCACCTGAAGTCACAAACAAATGGTGATCACAGAAAGAAAAACAAGTTACATTAAAAAAAGTCAGCAGTAAGAAGGCAAGTTGCAACAGGGAGCAGGATTTGTCCAAGGGCCAAGAACTAACCCAGTGTTCGTAGGTGCTCTTGGACAGCTGTAATGCAAAGATTTGGAGCCAGATTCTCTGTCAGGGTACGAAAGCAATGAAGTAAATGGCACTAATGTGATTTACAGCAACAGAGACTCTGCCACTAAAAGCACAGATCCCTCCAGAAGAGCAAGGGGCATCTTTGATGAGTCGCTTCATGACAGCAACTCCTTACACACTGGAAAAGTATCTCAATGATTTCACTGGCAGACACATGCCCCAAGGGAAGTTTCAAAAGGTGAAAAAAAATAACAATATCCTTAAGCTACCTATAACAATTGCTAATTTCCAGCTACTTTCTCTTTTAATCATCGAGACTGGCGTATGTTGACACTCCTCTATCATTGCTGTTAATCAGATTTTACTATCTCTCTTTAACTACCACCTTCATACGCCCCATGGCACTTTTTTGCCTTTGTATGACAGCTCCATTACCTTACTCGTGCTGGCCCGTGCTGACACGGAGGGTAACTGAACACCTCCAGATGAAGGTGCTAATAAAAAAACCCGTTTGCAGATGCCCCTAACGCGGCGGAGTGGGAGGGAGGGAAATCCCGGATCCTGCCCTTGCCAGCAGAGGTCACTGCAGAATGGGAGTGCGAACACTCACCGGGGACCCACTTCAGGCCAAATACCTAAAAATTAGTTTCTCTATTCCCAGGCATGCACGTGATAACCAACACGCATTTATTAAAAAAAAAAAAAAAAACAAAAAAAAAACCAAACAACTAAATGTAGTCTTGTGGAGATCTCAATCCAAACAGCGCCAAAGCCTCCAGGTTGCCCAGCAGATCTCCCCGAGCTCAAGTGACCGGACACGTTTTTCCAACGCTCACTTCTCCCAGTTGGCCAGATCACACTGGTTTTAGGTGAGGGCACTCACTATACCCAAAAGTGATACATTTTCTGAAGGTAGCAATACATTTTAATATCATTGCTAGCAGATTGGCTATAGTTGATAGCAGATCTATTGTGTGAAAATAAAAGGGGGCTATTTTTTTCGCTCATTCTTGTTCTTTATCTCAGTTTCTGAGGTGCTGACGTTGAATGCTGTAATCTCAGTGAGATTTAATCCTGATTACCCAGTATGGAAACATTTCTCCCATTCATCTCTCTGGGGTATATAAACACACTGTGACTAAGGACCATATAGATTTCCCAGTAAGCCCAGGGTCACACAGGGGTTGCCAGAGTGAGGACTAAAGGCACTCGGAATGGCAGGTCAACTCTGCTGTACATTCAGTTTTGCCATAGGAGCTTTCATGATGGTCATCTGAACTGCTGTATAACCCTGATACAAAATCTTTTCCCAAGAGCTCTTCTTCATCTTCAGATGTTGCAGAAGAGATTTCAGGAAGTCATCCACTCTAGATTTAACAGAGAAACTGAGAATCCAACTTTACTCTAGTAAAGTGGCTAATTACGTTCAATTTTTTACTTGCCTTCTGTTCTGGATGTATCTAGCATCAACAACCAACCACTAGATTTTATTATGGGTTTATTTTCTGCTTGGAACATCTGTTGTATTTTCCCCATGCTCATACTTGTAGACCACAAGTAAGTCACCCCTCAGCCTTCCTTCAAACAGAAGAATTCCACTCAGTCTCAATTCTCAGTCTCCTACCATAACGTTTTCTAGATCTCAGGCTGCTCGTGTACCTTTCCCTGATGTCTTTCCAACCTGTCAACATCTCTTTTGAAGTGTGGATTTGAAAATGGGACAGAGTGTTCCCATGGCTGCCCCGTGCTGTTGTGCACAGAAATAAATCCAGGTCGTGGCTCCTCCTGTGCATGTTCAGGACATTCTGCACAGCAGCACCACACGAGGAGATGACATTCACCTGGCTGCTCGCTGTCACCCCTACATCCTTCCAGCTCCCCTGCGGTGCAAGGGGTGGAGTCCTTTCCCAAGGGATCTTTGACCTCCCAGCCCTGTAACGAAAGGCCAGCCCTGAGCTCAGGGAAGAAAATGGCTCCCCTGATCCTTGGACCATTTGGCTTAGGACCAACCCCAGGTTTATGTTAGAGCCTCAAGGGAGACTCCCCAGCTGCAGCAGCACAAAAAGGATGGAGCTGGGAGCAAGGGTGGAGCCTGCATTCCTCAATCTAAAAGGAGACTTTTAGTCTATTCCTCACCTCCCTTTCTTTGAAATGTCTCTCAAGAGATGGTTAGAGAACAAAGGCAAGGAATGAATAAAACACACATTATCAGTACTTTGCATGAGTCCTGCAGGGAAAGGTGGCAAGCTCCCTCCTTTTCTCCTCCCTTTCTTGTTCCTCCCTTGCCACAGTGACTCTCCCAGCTCTGGTTTGGAGTGGCTCTGGCTTGGCATCCTCCTTGCCATTCTTTGCAGATCTCTCTTTGGAGACACCGGAGATGCTGGCTCCCTCCTCAGAGGACCTCGCTGCTTTGCTGCTGCTTATTGACATCCAAAATTGCCTTCATAGGAATGACACAGATGGCAGTAGCAGAGGAAAACACACAGGAATGGGGACAAAATGCTGTACGATAAATGAAAAGCCATAGCTGCTGTGGGGTGGTGCACACCACTGACTCACTGGGGAGCAAAGCAGAGCCCTATCACTCACTGCCATCAGGAAAATCTGGAAGGGCTAATGTTATACCTTTGAACAATGACATTTTTGAAATGAATATGTTCTCTTTTTTCTGTCTCTTGCATATTTTTGAGAACTACATTGTCCAGTGCTGCACCATAAACTTTATTTTCTTCATAAGATTTTAATGGAAATTGCTTCCTTTCCAACCCATAGAGCTTTATACACAGCTTCTCCAAGAATTACACCATCACTGCCATGCAATGGAAAACCAAGCCCTACAGATTGTACAAATTGTTCAGTTATTTGTATAGGCCAGAAAATCTTTTGAATGCATTCTTTTATTAGCTATTAGGGGGTTTGTGCCTTTTCCAAGAAAGTTCTGCAGAAGATGAGCATTTGCTAGTCTACAATATGTCAGCATAGCCTCATGGATGATGTGAAGCCAAATCTGAATAGTGCCACTGGTGTTAATTTGCAAGGCTGCTTAACACCATCAGAGAAAAGTTGGATAGGAGTGGACTGTCAGTTTTTTGCTGTGTAGGAACTGGGTTCCAAACAAGAAGTGGTAGTTTTGCATGCAATAGATAGTAGATCTATGGAATTGCTTGCCAAAGGATGGTAGGAATGATAAAAGTTTGCAAGGGTTCAACCAGTGACTGGCCAAGTTCACAGCAGAGAAATGCACTGAGGTTACTACACAGACAAACCACACCTTGCTCAGGAAGTCCCTGACCTGAGAAGAGCTGGTGCTGGAAGGGGAATGTAACTTACAGGTTTTCTGCTTCCTTCCTCTTCTCAAGACATCTGTTTATGGTTACAGTCCAAAGCTGGATGCCAGACAAGATGGACCTTGGCGTGACCTGGTACTGCTGCTCCCCTGGTTTTATGTTTGTGGTAGAGACTCTGGTGATAAGGCAGATGTAGCTCATGGAATCAGAGCATGGTCTTGGGTTGGAAAGGACCTTAAAGTCTCATTCCAACCACCCTGCCATGGGCAGGGACACCTCCCACTAGACCACTAGACCAGGTTGCTCAAACCCATTTACCAAAGTGTTTAGTTTTTAAGAGAAAAATTACTTGGATATTTGTACTTACTTCTTCCATTACAGTGTGCTTTGGGTTATGTGTGGCTTTCAAGAAGTAATATTGGTTAATGGCACTATTACATCTATTTTCTGTGGATAAGTTTTTGTCTTCTTTATTCACATTCTCTAAAGAAAATCAGGACAGTAAAAAAAAAGAATTAAAAACAAAGAAATCAAGTACACGTGTTATTTTGACCCGAAACAAGTCCGTAACAGCTTAGTACACACAGACATTTCAACAGGCATGTTGGCTTTATAATCCCCTTTTTTTGGCGTCAGTGTAAGTGATGAAAGGTAGCCATGTGTCCAGATAACTCCATATGAGTGATTAGAAAACCTGGTCATTTTTCCCATGGCACAGGCCCCTACCTGCCTTTTTAAAGACAGCTTTCATCCCAGATGCTTGGTGAATGCCAGCTTGTTGCAGTATTAGCAGTAATGTCATATACCTGTGAATGTGCAAGCCCAGCCCTGCAAGAAGTAAATGCCAGGGAAGAGGATGAAAAGCAGACCCTAAAAGCCTAAATACTCCAGATGGGCAGGCTGTCCCCAGGGAATAGCTCTCCTCTTGTTTCTATCAGCAAGCAGACTGGAACAGTTAAAAGAAACAGGCCTTGTTTGCATTAATATTTAGAGTGTTTTGCCCAAAATGTGGATAAATAATGAATTTGAAGGTACTAAACACTGTTGTGTGAAGCTGGAGCTCAGACAAAACAGAGGAAGAGAGGTGTCAGGAAGGCAATTTGAGGAAGCAGAGACTCTGCTTGGCCCTGTGTGCCATCAAGATCTTTCTGGAGGATTTCACAAAGATCAGACTGTGAGACCATGACAAACCTGACAGCAACCTCAGGGGGAAACACTGATGCAAAATTAATGGCCACAGGAGCACTTCCAGTGAAGCAGGTAAGGGCTGCAGTTCAGCTGACAAAATCCAGCAAGGCCTGTCCCTCCAGCAAGCCAGAATCATGTACTGAACAACCACTGAAAGCAGGAAAGGCATCACCTGGACTTCCCTAACGCTGGTCAACAGGACAGTGGAGGAATGGGCTCTAAATTAACACCACAGTATGGGATGTTCAAACTGCAGGTGGAGAACTGAGCTCCAGAACTACCGACAAGATGCTTCTGGGGGTGGGAAGCAGCAAATCTCACTTAGCAGCCACAGATTAGATCTAGATGCAGATATTGTTGGTTTATTAATGTGCCTGCTCTCGAACTGGGTGGCAAGTCCCCCGGGGGGCTGGAGTGCAGAGGGTTGAATAGTTTACCTCTGCGAGGGAGAAAGCAGGTCTGAGGCAAATCCCCCGCACTGCTCCCCTCTGTGGTACTGCTTGGATCAACCAGAGTGGCTCTTCCAGGGTGCCAAGCCCCACAGGCCAGTCTGAGGTCCACGTAGAGCCCCTGGCCCTGCACTGCCCGTCCTCCCCCAGCCAGGGACGTGCCCAGCTGCTCCCACCATGGCCCTGGAACTGGCCTGGCTTCATTCCCAGCCCTGCACCAAACAATCCACAGCTATTCCTCCTGCTCTCCTAAATTAGGATGTTTTCCCTGGGGACTGCTGTCTGACTGTCAGTTTTTCCAAGCTGAGGCTATGCCAGCTTTGCATTTCCTCTTCTTTCCTCATACACCAACTCAAGCTTTGTCTGTGGGAAGCTTTCTCTGCTAAAAGCACCTGGTGAATGTCCTAGTTTTCCTAGGCTTCTGGGCTAGGGTTCAGGCTGATGGTAGCCATTACACCTGATGAAATCACTGGGCATGCCAGTGTCAGCCAATAGGTTGCGATATCAGGGTATACAATAGCAATTTATAACAACAAATAATGTATAAAGACTGACCAAAGTTTGAGGTTCCATTCACCTCTGATGCAGAGTTGTTCCCACTGCAGAGAAAAGTGGTCTACACTGATCTACAATCCTGCTCCTCCCAATTCTCTGTCACCTGTTTTATTTCTGTTCATGCAAGTATTTTGTTCATGCAGCCTCTGGTGAAAGAGGTTGGTCCTGGGTCTTGTTCAGGTGCAGCCACAGCAGTGTTCTTGTCTGTGCCCAGGGCAGAGAGCCAGTCCTTGCCACCTGGACAGTTCTGGAGGAGGAGCCACCACATTTGTCAGCGGTGTCCCAATCCTCTTTCAGTTTCTGGATCATCTGGAAGAGCATCAATGCAGAAGAGGTGTGGGACTGGGTTAGAATAAAGGGTTTTTTTTTGTTTCAGTGTCTGGATGCTGGCTGCAGAGCCCATGGGTCTTCTACCACAGCCAAATGGTGGGGCAGGAGTTGCCATTGGGATTATCTGATGGGAAACTGAGGCCAGAGATGGGTTTAGTGATCAATGAACAGACCAGTTCACCAGGGGCACAGCACTGGAAGTGCCTAAATTTTATAGTAAGAAATATCACCCAGTGATAGGGGAAAAGGAGGAAGATATTCTGCCTTAGCCTCTCCTGAAGATCACCACAAGTTTGAGTCCTGAGTGTAGGCTGGAAGAGGGCTCTGAATTTTGCAATGAGGAATGCAGAGACTGGATTTGATGCTGGAGAGCTCACCACTGAGAGCTGGTGACTTTCCACAAACAACCCCCATCAGGCGAGCCTGACGCCGCTTCACAAAGAACTGAATTTCATTCTAAGCAGGTATATTTGTTTTGGAAAGGTGTCTGTAAGGCTGAATGTGGTGCAATGAATGTGCTGCTGGCAGTGAATTTTCTGGCAGAGTCCCTCTTGGAATGCAGCAAAGTTACCAGTCCAGCCCTGCCATTCATGCTGGGCCTGAATCACCAGCGTGTTGCTGCAGCTTTTTGCTGGTACCATTCCAGAAAGACGAGCAAGAGGCTCCAGAGAGTTCCTGAGCAATGCCATGTCCTTCCTGCATGGCAAAGTCTGTGGAAAAGCTGCCTGCCAGCGGCTGGCTCTTTGCAGGAATGTTGCTCCAGCCATGCCAACGTCCTCTCAGGGTCATTTGCCATCTGCCTGCCTGGGCCTTGTTTTCTCTCCAGGTGCAACACGAGGCTGGGTGGGCAGGGAGCAGACAGTGAACGAGATTAGTGGCTCCTGTGCCTCCTCCAAAAAGCAAGAGCTGTGTCCCAGCTGTGCTGCAGAGTGGTGATGACAGCGAGGCCACAGTGGAAATTGAGGAGAGGCACAGAACCCTGGTAAGGTTGGCATCTGACCAGTGCTCAAGGTTAGCAGAGCCCTGCCTTGCTGGAGGAAAGAGTCAAGTGGTGTCAAGTCAAAGGTGTGCCTTGTACGTACATGCAAAAAATCATTTTGAAGCTAAAACCCTCATCAAAGGCTTGTAATAATGGGATTTAGCTGTCACCACTGTCACATGTCACCACAACTCCCACGTCACCTAACAGTGTTATTTCTCCATGTTTCAGTTCCTTCCCTGTGGAATGAGGAAATCTGTCTCCGGCCCTTTGCTGCTCCTGCCTATTTAAACTGCAAGTTGTTCAGGCCAAGCATCATTTCTCACAAGGTGTACACACACAACACCACATTCCATACATCTAGGAATGAAAATGAAAACTTAGGACTCCCATGAAGCTGACAAGTCTGGATAAGGGACACGCTCACCCTGCAGGCTGTGTCTACCACGTGGCTGCATATGTGGCCAGTGCTTTGAGAGACATTAATGTGATGTTTCCTTATGCCCTCAGTCTCTTGGACTCCATGTGCTGCCAGACATCCATGGCTACAGCAAGTCTCCCTAATCACTGGCTGCTGGCAAATACACAATCAGTCACCAGCCACTTTTGAAGTGTGCCAGACACATCGTGGAATATGTGCTCCTCTCAACCCATCTGCACAACAGGCTACAGATGCCAGCTGCTCTTCTTGGAGTGACATGGATGGGAGAGAAAGAAAGGAAAAGGAGAAAACAGAGTAACTGAAAACCATGTTCTCCACACTTTTTTTAACCCATTTCCCTCTTGCCTGCAAATTGCTTGCAAATTGTTGCCCTGATTTTTCTCTCCTTTTCATTTTGCCAGTGATTAATTAGGCTGTCATTGAGTCAACGAGGTTTTAATCATATGACAATAAAATAGGAGATGTTCCTAAACTGACACTGCGTTTTCTTTGGGAATACTCCAAATTTAAAACAGGATAAGACAGTAAAGAGCATAATATACTCATAATACACTTAACCTTCTTGTTCCTTATACTTTCCTAACACTGCTCTGACTTCATTGGCCATGATGACAGTACCGTCGTGTTGCAGCAGTATTAAAAGGGGACGATATCACCAGGACCCCTGTGCAGGATCATATTTATTCTGTGACAAAATTTAGGAAGGAAACTCACTGAAAATTTTTATCCCCCTGGTGCAAATCTACATGCAAATCCTCTTCTAAAAGAAACATAGCTGAATATGCTTCTGCACATGAAGGCACATGAGCATGTCTGAATCACCTGAATGAATCCCACTTCAATGAGGTTGAACTAAAAATGCTACACAAAGTGCATTGGAACACTTGGATACAGGAAAAAAGAGGGAAGATATCTCACTGTGTGCAACTTTTCCTTTTGAGAACAACATGAATGAAAGCAGGGAAAGGTTAATTATTCCATGTGCCTTCAGATGAAAGGTGCTTGATGAGCACAAGAAGTCATCCTGGGAATTCTGTATTTTTTAGAGCACAACTTTTTGTGAAATTCTCAATCAATTCCCATCTCCCACATCAAGGTCCCCAGCTTATCTGGGGGCCCTGCAGTCCCTCCCCTCATGTGTAATGAATAAATCAGGATTGCAAACAGCCGAAGCCACGTTTCTTCTGAGTAAGGCCTGTCTGCACGGACACAGCATTTGAATGGAACCATTTTCAATTCACAGCCCTTAATAATTTGGTGACAGAGGGGCAGAACATAAGACTGCTGGGTACAATGAGCTAATTGGATAAAAGGCATGTGAAAACACCATACCTATAATGTACCTTGTTAGCATATGCAAATGACAAAATTATAGAGGTTGATAACAGTTAGGCACAGTAATACATCGTCCTTGTGAACTGTCCACAAATACTTTTGAGATCAAGAAATAAAAGTAAATTCTTTAAACATCCTAATTGATTACTAAAAGGAAATTCATTCCAACTAGAACTTAATTCAGTGTAAAGTAACGTAACTCATTTGATCTCAATGGAGATCATAAAAAAGCAGCCATATCCAGACAATCTTGAATTACAACACATTGTATATATTTACTACATAAAGTTATTATGCAAAAAAACAATCTTAGTGAGCTGAAGGCTCTGTGAAATAATTCAATGCTATTTTTTATGTGTTATTTGTGACTCAAACACTGTCCTGTTCGTGCAAGAAGACACCAGGTTTTCCTCTAGTCTGGGTTTGCATGCAGGATTTCTGCAAGCCAAATGGATAGTCAGATGGTTCTCATTCCCTCAATTGCACTCAGTGATTTTGCACTTCAAATTTAGGCCAGCCTCTCACCTCTCTAACTATTAATGTACCTCAGAGACATTTTCTAGGGAATTATTCAGGTAGACAACATTTTTTCTACTTGATTTGCTATGAAATGACAAGCACTGTTAAACCAAAGGTTAATAATTGATTGAGTTTAATGACACTAAAAGAAACAGGTCATGTGAGAAAGCAATTGCACTTTCATTTTTGCTGTCACAGGTCATTTATGGCTTTTGATTCAAATTCCACCCCACGCAAAGAGTTGCTAACAACATCCTACTTCAAATTCTAATGTACTACAACTGCAGAGCAAGCATGTGAGCTGGCAGTAATCAGGTCATTTGTAAAGCATACACAGATTCTTTCATTCATCCTGGCCATTAAGCTGTTTGAAAAGATTATTTTATCGTTCTGCATTAAGAGGCAGTGCTTTTGACAACTTGTTTTACAAAGAAGTGCCCCTTTTAATTTGTGTTCCAGGCTGTTCTGCCATTTTCATTCATTTAAGAACCTCATACTCATCATCACCTGCAGCTCTTCCCAGTTTGGTGTGGACACAAAACAAAACAACAACAAAAACCAAACCAACAACAACAACAAAAAAATAGCTTGAAAATAGTCTATTTATTTTCTCTGTGACCAATAGCTCTTGTGCCTCAAAATACACGAGGACCTGAAAAGTCAACTGTAAGAGTTTATTATTCTTTCAAGGATGGCTACATCAGCAAGGAGCTGCCCAGACAGTAATAGAAACTCCTTCTGACCTCATCCTCCTTTGTACCCTTCCATATCCATTTGGTTCCAGGTCATGACTCTTCTTTGCACCACCACCAAGCAGATCAGAATCAAATCTTCCACCTGCTGAGGAAGAGCTAGTGGGCAGTGTTAATAAAATATTCATCTATGCTTTGGCTCACTGGACAAAATAATTAGCCCTCTAATGAAGAAAGGACCCTTTAAAAACTTAGATATGGGCAGAAAATAAGCAATAGAAGTAGATAATGAGGCTTTATAAATCCTCTATCACCTTCCTTTTCTTCCATGTAATAAGACAAAGAAGGGTCTAGTACTCTAATCTTTTGGGTACTAACATCCAAACCCACATAATTGATGCACATATGTACAAGAATTTTCAAAACTGAGCTTTCTTGAAAGAAGAAAACCATAAAGACAGTGATATAAGCTTGACTTAAAAAGTCAGGATTTTTGTTACAAAAAGCACTTTTAGGTAAAGGGGAACTGTACTTTCGAAAAACTGATGCTGGGACAAAAGACACGAGATTGTCCTTATTTGTAAATCGCACATCAGTTCAGGGGTGAGTCTGGCTCTTTGGAACTAGGCTGTTGCCAGGTGCAAAGCTGCAGAGAACAGTTTGTCTCTGAGGCGTAGCACTGATTCTTCCTGCAATGGGCAAACGACTCCAGGTGTGATTTGATGAAAACGGGCTGTTGGTAGAGACCAGCTCCAGAGTATCACCAGAGCTCATATCAAAAAATTGGCTTTGAAATGGTAGCAGAAGTGATACAACAAAAGGAATGCCTTGAAGCATTGAAGTATTTCTCTTCTCAAAGAATGCAGTGAGGATTGTTCAAATCTATAAAACATGAGGAGAGTACTTGTACTGCAATAGCAACAAGATTTTTTCCCCCTTAAATGTGGTTCAGGAATGACCATAAAAAGTATGCATTAAACTTCTCATTTTCAATGTGGCAGAGCTGGACCATTGCCATGGACTTTTTGAAGAGTCACTTCACATCCACCTCTATTTTCACACTTTCAAACCCATTCTACATTGTTACTGCTGAGTGGTGGAGCTGCCTTTGAAAACATACAAAGCAGGTGATTTTCAATTGTGTAAAGCCATGTTTGACTTTAGGCATTTGAATTCATGGGAATAGCCTTTCAAAGTGCCTGTCCAAAGCATAGTGAAGTCAGTGGAAAATCTCCAGGTGACTTAACTGGACCTTGGATCTGGTCCAAACTGTGGAGCCTCAAAGTCTGGAAGTCCCAACTGGGCTTGAAGTTAACCCTGATTGTTCAAAAGGGAAATAAGAATTTTGCTAGGTCAACCTTCTCCTCATATGCTGTGCCCTATTTTGCAATGGCTTGAAAGTCTTCTTGCAGGCTGCAGGCATTCAGCACCCTAAAAATGACCCCACATCTTAGGATAAACCTTCTCACAAAAGCCACTGCTGTAGATATGCTGTGGTTTCATTACATTGTCTCAACCAATCTCTGCCAAAATCCATCCAGCTGTGCAGTCTAGTCACCTTTAGCCACAAGTTGTGGTTGCAACTCATCCGCTAAATTTAGCAAGCCACATGGAAATTCACTTCTAGGAGACTATTCCCTCCAGGCATTAGCTACAAAAAATAAAGGAATAAAGACAGAAATACAAATTTTAAATTAAAAATGTGATCTGACTTCCAAAACAATTCTTTATCCATAAAAATCCCACCCAAGGAACCAGTTACATGTTTCAAGGGACTATATTGTTTAAAGAAACTGTAAATGCCACACAGTTAAAAGAGAGAGATGCAGCTAGATTTAGTTAAACAATTGACTAATAACTCAGTCAACATTATTCTTACCCTAGGTAGTAGTTATCAGCTTAGACAGCTGTTACAGTCTTTCACTGTAATACTTAAAAGGCAAACCACCAAATTCAATACCATATTGTTTGTGTAGTGGTGTTTGTTTAAAGGTAAATCACTCATAAAAGTGTAATTTCCTGCTGATACATAATGGTGGATAGCGGCAGGAAGCCGGTCAGAGCAGACAGACCCTGAGATATGCAGTGCTAAATCGCCAGCAGTAGCTCCCCCAGCTCTGAAATGACTGTGTTTTTTACACCCAGTCACACCTAAATCAGCATCAGCACATTAGGCCCGCTTGCAGACGCCTCTTTTCTCTTTGTGCAATGGCACATGATAAGAAAAAGTGCTACAATCGACACAATAAAGTCATGTTTCTCCAAATAAAGATTCCCTTCCTGCCAGGGAGACCCTGCTGGGCAAAATTCCCTCCCCAGTCTGTTCTTTTTACTGTTTTTCTACAGAATCATGCTTATATTTTGGGAGTCCTTCTGCCTGCTTGCGGCTGACGCACTACCTCATAGGGTTCCATCGTTTTGGGAATTGCTAATTGAAGCTTCCAAATTCACAGCGTTTTGCTCTCCGGTCTCCAAGTGTCAGGGGCACAGACAGAGAGCAGCTGCTGTTGGCTTGGAGAGAGCTGCTCTAGATTCATGCCAGCATAACCAAAACCCCAATTGACTTGCCAGCATGTGCTGATCCTTCACCCACTGGTCCCTCAGCCTGTAAAGGGCCTGGCAGCATGAAAGCCACGGGGATGCTCCCAGGGATTAAGCCTGAGATACTGACACATTTGTCAGTCATGGGATGAAACATGCCCTCAGAGAAACAACTTTTTGTTTCCATCTTGGTCCTTGGAGCTGAATGCTTTTTGTCCAAGTTCATCTGCCTAAATCTCAGGTTGCTGAGCCAGCTCACAACATGATTAAATTATAATCAATGAAAACAGAGGCAGAAGGTAATTCATGCTGGGCATTCCATCTACTTTTTTTTTTTTCTTTTGGCAGAATGAATCAGCATCCATCTCTCAGATAGTCCCTAGTGCCCAGGGTGGGTGGATATGTATTTTACTTTCCTGCATTTCTCCAAGAGATTTCCTGGGATGCCAGCAGTATGCCTTGATGGCCTGCTGCCAGAGCACTCCCCAAGTGCCATAAGAATGCACTGGGTAAAATCACACAGCCTGTAGCTCAAGCCCACGCAGAGTGGGGAGGAAAGGACTCTCACTGCTTCTCACCTTTCTCTGCCAAAGCCAAATTGCTCAGAGAGATTAAGAGAATAAAAACAATGTGTGTCCTCTGCTCACTCTTACCCACCTATACCTGAGAAGCTGGACCCAGACAAACCTGGATCTAAACCACAGCGTTCAGAGGAAATTTTGACAGAATGAAGGTGTTGAGCCTCATATAGTGGAAAGGGCAGTTGCTGTGGAATTTGTACTGAGACTCTCTTATTCCTCTTTTGGACAGGAGAGACTTTTGATATGTGTATACACAGGTATTTTTACAGGATTCATTTTAGCAGTCCGTAGAAAGGAAAGAGGAGTCCTGCAAAGATTACAGAAGATTGAATTATTATGCTAAATTTAAATTCATAAAACATTAATAGAAGGCTAAATTGGAAATCAGTTCCATCTTCCTCCATCTGCCAAGCTCTACTTTCTCAACAGCAAAGCACGTAGCTCAGGGAAATTCTCCCACCTCCCTCCATTAGGGTTTGATGTTATCAGCATTTTCCTGTCATATACAAAAAATTACCTTTAATTAGCTCAGCTTACAGCTACACTACCCAGACTTGGAAACTTGTTTTGGGATATGAGGAACTAGTTGTCTTCTCAAGTGTCATGAATCACCATCAGCAGCAATAAATACATCAAAGTCCTGTAGCTCAGGCATAACTGAGGCCAATGCTTATCCCTGGAGATGGAACTCCGGTGCCCATGCAATGCCCACAGTTCCTCATGCAGTCCAGTTCAGCCATCCCTTCCCCAGGCCATCAGCACTGAGATGAACAAGAACAAAAAATACTGCTTGCCTAAAAATGCTGCTTTATTCGCCTGCTTTTGGTTTGGATTTGTATTTTTTTTGTTTTAAAACTAAAATCCATTTAGGAATATGAGTTTCCAGTGTAGCGTGAGCTGCCCACATTCCCTGAAGCTCAAGTTGTTAGAAATGAAGGGGGATTCTTTTCCTGGTAAATTGGATAAAATCCTTCTGCAGGTTGCATTAGTTCGCAACTAAATACAGCACTTGTCAATGCCTTCCTCACCCAGAGGAAGAGAAGATTGTCTATTGGTTTCCTTCTCATTAAACAGAGGCTAAAATAAAGTGTCTTTTTAATTGAATGCTTCTGCAGACCTACTCAGGCTCAACTCCTGTTTCTTCAAATGAAAAGATAACAAAGGAATCATGGATCTGCCATATAACCTTGTCATTTGCTTGGAGGGGAGGAAGAGCTACATGCCAGTCACAGCTTCCCTCAGTGCCTCAAGGACAGAAGGAGCAGCTGTCAGTCTGGGGGCAGCAGGATGGAGGAGGTTCACACACGCTATGAAAGCAGAATAGCATTTGGAGAGAAACTGCAATCAGCAGGGGAATGGTTTGGAAAAGGCTGTGAGGGGCACAGTTTTGCCACGGCAATTCTCTTTGCTGGACCATCAGGCTTCTGCTGTGATAGGTGATAGGTGGTTCATCACCCAAAAAGTAATCTTAAAGTCAAGAGAGATTTGACAATGACCATGGTGTTTGTGAAGACACCATAATTTGGCATCTCTCATGCAAAATGCACCTATTTGGTATAAGGATTGAGCTACTCACCCGAGTCAAGGACTGGGTAAATGTTTGTCCTTTCAAAAATATTTATAATAATATTGCAGGTTTGTACTGCAACCCTGAGTGAGAACAAGACATGTTCACACTTACAGAGGCAGACCCTGTCCCTCAAAACTTGCATTTGAAATCAGTGAGAGAGATGTTGTATGGCGAAGACAGCAGAAATGGAAAGGGAAGGATTAGGTCGTCATAAATCACACAAGAGGACAGTGTCTGTGCCTGAATGCTGATTTTAGGAAGGTAGTGATAGAAGGTAGCAGAATGGAGAAAGAGCTACCAAAATTCCCCAGGTCTTCATAGTTGATGATGAAATTCAGTGTTTTTGAATAACACTCTGTGTTACTGTCGCTATAGGACACGAAAGAACACAGACACACACTGTAGCTCAGGTGATTAGAAGAGAGTAGAAGAGGGTTTATTTTTTCTGACTCTAGTATTTATAGTTTTCCAAAAGTGACAGTGGATTGGACGGTGGCAGTGCCACTTCTCCAAAGACACTGGACAGACAAACAGTCTATTAATTTTTCTCCTCTTCTATGAAGGAATGCAAAAACAGTGAGCTGTTTACAGAAAGTGTGTGAGAAAGTTCTTCACAAATATGTAAATATCAGAAGGCTTAGAAAGTCTTACAAAAATCAGGGCGACATGTTACTAATAATAACAGAATTCAGAATCACACACTGAACAATAACATACATGATTTTGTAGTCTGTACTCCAAAAAGCACAGAATCTCAGACTTTTATTTTTTTAATTGATCGTGAATTTGTTCTCCCTTCAGTTAAATTTAGGTTTACTTTGTGGGAAGCTGTTGAGTTACACCAGAATGGAGCTCAGAAGAGAGCAGACCAACAGCAAGTCCCCTGCCATGCACCTGCAGTGAGACTCTGCCTGCTCTGCTGCTCTAAGACATTTGCCAGCCTGTAAAATTTGGGAGCCTGAATCTCCTCGTCCCTTTCTCCCCACTTTGAACAGATCAGCACAGGCAAAGCCCCACGCTGATCTCAGTCTGTGGCAGCCCATGCACTCACAGCTCATGATCTCATGATCATCCAGTCTGACCTTCAGAGTAACTCAAGGTGAAGAAATTCATGCAGAAGCTCCTGCTCAAGCTTGTGGTCTCAATTTGTGGTTGCTGGTGGTTTAAAAAAATATGGCTTGCTCCAGTCTCCTGATGATGGAGAATCACCACATCCCTGGCCAGGTACTGCTGTGGTTTGCTACACTCAGTGAGTCAATTTATAACACAAATTCTGTCAAGCCTCACGGGCCTCCTATCCACTTGCAAACCTGGAAATCAAGACAATTTGCAGATTCTGTTTCAGTACAGTACAAATTAAAATCTCATGTTGGGTCTATTATTCAGCCTAAAGCATCCACCAGAATATGTGGATATTCTCTAAAACATGTCACTGAAGACAGGAAAACCTACTTTCTACCTCCACCACAAACTTACGAGTTGATGTATTAGCCAAGCCAGATGTAGTTTAAACCAGTCTTGGCCTCAGAGAGACAGTCTAACTTCACTAAGAGGCTCTTAAGGACATTAAAACTGAATTTATTTTCCTATTTGAAAACATCTCTCACTGAAACATTTTTTAAGGGAAATCACAAATGCAGGAAACAGCAGCTACAGTGCTGCATGTTTGTCTGTATAGAAGGAATGTGATGATATCATTTTGGAATGTGCTTTCTTTCTCAGGTTTTTGTTTTGGTGGTAGGAATGTCACTTTCTTAAAAAGTAAAGCACATTCTTGGCTGTGGTCTCCCTCCAAATTTTGCCTACGAATCAATATTCCCATCTTCTGCCATGTGTTTTTCCCAACCTGTCAGATACCGTTTTCATGTTAGTAGTACAACCATCTGATATTGGGCATCCCAACAGGCAATTATAAATAGTAATTTACTATTAGTTTGGAAGGTTTATTTCCACAAATATAAGCTTCAAGATGTTCTTTGCTATTTTAACTTGAAAGCATTATTTATTTGCATTTTGCATAGAGGATGTGACGGTTTAAAATATGTCCATTTCAACCATGCTGTAGTAGAACCCCAAGACAAACCTTTGTTGTCTGAAATGATCCATCAACACCTCATTCTGTAAATTTTCAGGGGAGCCCAAAGGGCACACGATGTCCTGTTCTCTGCAAGTCTGACTGGGTACAGCTCTGCCTGAGAGAGCCCATTTCCCAGTGGATATTTCCTTATAGCCAGAGTCAGTGCAGATTAAGTTGGCCAAACACAGAGATCTATTTTGCTATGATTTTCTGTGGAACTTTCTTTTTTTTCCCCATTTATGCCTTATCCATGTGCTATGTACTGCTTACTACATCCCCTATTACATAATGATCTTAAAATTCTACTTCTAATTTTTGTTAAGACTAACTTAAGGATAAACAAGATCCTAAACAAGTTCCTCAGTGCCCCCAAGGGACTGAGATGTGGAGAACACATCTGCACTTCCAAGAGACAAACCCTGCCTCATCATGCCAGGTTGTTGTCCTTCCACCTCATGGAGCAATGAAAATTCAAAATTAACCAGGAAACCAACCTTCAGAGAGAAGAATCTTGGAGTTTAACACTATTTTTGTCACCTGAAGAGACCTCTCATTGCAGATTTCAGTGTGCCCTGCATATAGGAAAGAAATTATCCTTTCAGCAAACAACACGTGGGAAACTCTGCATGGTTGGAAAGTTCCCTTGTCCACATAGGCACGATGAGAATGGCTTTCTGAAAAGACAACTCTCGTGCCTCAGGAGTTCGTCCTGCAGGAGTCCTGGACCTCTTCAAGTGGCAATTGGATCCTTGCTGGTTGGAAGAACAAAACTAACTTCTTGTCAACCCCAGCAGCCAGAGACACACACTATTTAAATTTTGATATTGAGAAGGGCAATGCATATCAAACCAGTGAATTGCAAGAATGCTACCGATCCCAAAAACCAACATGTTTTCTGAAGTGTGTGCTTCAGCAATGAACATCTGGTATAAAGTACAGTAGAAGAAGAGCAGGGAATTGCCAACATGGCAGGGAATTCAAGAGCAAAAATATTGCACCCTGTGTAAATGAAGCTGATTCCAGAAAGCTGTCTTGGAATCTTCTTGTCCTAGCATATCTCATGTCTCAGAGATGACATGGTGTGATTTCTGGGTCTTTATTCTCAGAGAACAGCAACATTAACCTCAGTCACACTGCAATTTCTGATCAGGATCATCATGTTAATAGGAGTGAAGCAGTTTTACTGAAACCCAACTCACTGATCTAATGTTCTGTCTGATCTCCAGGGTCATTTGCTATGAGTGCTACCGTGTTTTTTTTTATCACTGAAGTACTTTTATTGAAGAATGTTTGACAAAATGCTAAGGATCTTTAATTTGCCAGAGAATCAAAATTATCTGTATAATCAAGGACACTGCAAGATCAAATATTGACTTTGCATAAGCAAAGCTGCTGCTACAAAAGAATTAAGAAACCTGGCTGGGCAGATGTAATCATGCAAGCATCAGCCAATACATTTTTGTAAGTCTCTATACTGGCTACAAAATGCTTAGGCAAAACCAGAGGCTTCCTTCTGACTTAAATCAGGATTATGTGTGGGTGTAAGGGTGTGCCTTTGCCGGAGCAGTTTAGATGTCAGAGGCCAGAAACCCAACTCTGTATTCTTTAACAATTAGATAAACCAGTAATAAGTTCATAATTGCAATTCCACAAGGTAATTTCATGTGCCTGGGAGATGACAATATGCATACAATTAAAAGAAGAAAGCTTTTCATCATACAGCAAACTGTATTACTGAATTCTGCAATCTTTTCTATTTGAGCATGCAGGAGAAGGGAGAGCAGGGGTCACCCTGCACAGGGTGGAGGTACGAGAAGAGGAAGAGGGAATCCCCAAGGCTGCAAATTCACTGAGTTCAGTTCAACAGAAAATATGGAAATGCAGGTCTCTCCTGTGTTACCTCTTCTTGGCAATTTTCATCTTTTTGGTTGTATGAAAGAGGAAATGTCCTGGGATAAGGTTCTTAGATCTAGTGTAACAAATAGGGTATGAAAAATCCCCTTACTCTGACCATCTTTGAAATAACAAAGCAGCTCCATTTCTGAATTATTATATTTAAGCTGTCTTTCAACTTTCCTTTTTCCCCCGACAGTTTTAAATCTCTCTGTGGGTGGAGGTCTAATGTCAGCACATGTAATTCTATACTTTAATCATTTTTTAACTGCAAGATCAAAGCAAGTAGGTTTTTATTACTCCAGTGTCCGATACTTCAACTTAACTATTGAATATCAGGCAACAGCTCTATTCAATGCACCACATTAAAATAAATCTTTCCAGCTACAGTTCCCTTCCACCAAGAAATGTATTAAAGAAAAAGAATTACTTTATTAATCATGTGAAAATAACAAACTTGTTTCTACATTTACTCTGGGGGTGTGCAAGCAGCACACTGCCTAAGAAGAAACCAAACATCATTAATATTCTCATCTTATTTTCATTTCTAACACTTTTCTTCACTTTCCCTGTTTCCACACAGGAACCCAGAGAAATTAATACCTGGCCCGTGGCCAGACTGTCTGGGAGAGCAGTCCCTTGGGGTATTATTCCTCTGGCCATGGCACTGCAGAGCCAACCACACGAGAAGAATGAAGGCATCTTTCACCCCCCGCCCCCGGTGTCAACCCCTCCCTATCTGTGCCCGAATCCCATCTATGGTCTCTCTCCACTACCCTGTCTGTGGGAATTCTTCCCATCCATTTGCTGCTGTCTCACTCTCACGGCAGGGTTTCACAGGAATAGTTTTCTGAGCTGGCTGCACAATTGTTCGTCCTTTCGTTGACACCGCCGATTTTGCATTTGGGACCATGACTTCAAGACAGGGCCAAAGGCTGATAATTCCCTCACACTTCTGGAGAAAAGGTGTCACTCACAGTTACACACAACCTGTTACAGCACTCCCTACTTCTCTCAGGGGAGTGACATACTCCTGCTTAGCCCAGAGGAATCTTAGCAGAGTCTTCCTGTGATTACAGCATGAGCTCTGAGCCAACCTTCCTGCACCTGAACCCCTTTGGGCAGGTGGGCAGTGCCACTGACCCTCACCACGCATCTGCTCTGCACAGACACGGATGAGTCAGGGAGCGCTTCCATCAGAGCCGCGCACACACAACGTCTGCACTTTGTTATCCTCCCAAATACTTCTCTGTCACAAGCTGTTCCAATTAAGAAGGCATGCAATAATATCCCTAATTACATTTTACTTTGATGGGAGATCTAGGCAATTTTTTTTGAAAATGCATGTTGTGCAGGGTTAGGAGAATCTTCATTTCAATTCTTTGCATATTTTGGCAGGAGCTGTGTCTCCGCCCTCGGCGGGCTCCAGGCCCTGCAGGGCACGTGCATCCCTTCTGCTCCTGCAGCCCAGGCTCTGGATGCCAGACACCAGCAGAGCAGCACGGGGCTGCTTTTTGCTGACTAACCCCAACACTGCATCTGTGAGCTCTGACAGCTCCAACGCAAGAATTAAAAAAACTCTGAGCAGTCCGGGGGTCTGGATGGAAGGGTCCTGCTGTAAAATGCTCCCTCGGAGCTGTCAGGCTCAAGCAGGTGCTTGGAAGGAGATTTATATTTTGTTGATTACAATGGTAATAAGCCACAAACACAAATTCAAAGAGTAAGAGTGAACCAAACCCATGTTCGCTTTGAGTGAGATAACATCTCTGCCTTTTACATGCCTATCTATTGATGTGTTCCTGGATAAAAAGTGTAATTTTAATTAACTGAAGGTACCCGTCTTTTATATTTGACTTGGTGCTAAAAACAAAGAAAATCACACAGCAAAAATGCCATGCTGGCTGAGTGCATTTTTCTTTGTGCTGAGGAATTGATGTGTGCGCTGCTTGCCTCTCAATCAATACACATTAGTGTTAATTGGTGACTGTAAAAATATGTCCCCTCAAGGTGTTCAGTGTCAATTAGCATCACTTTGCTGATTCTCTTGCCAAACAGGTACAGGCATTTATATGTTAAGCTTCTCTGATGCAGGCTCCATGGGTAAATTTCTTTCTATTAGTGGAGCAGCTACAGGGAATGTAATTATCCCTAAAATTAGGAAGGAAAAGAAGAAAACCTAAAAGCAAATGTGTCGATACAGAACTAAAGTTAAGCACAGGGAAATTAGATTCTTTACTGTAATTGTTTAATGCTATTCTAGTATGAAATATTTCTCTTTATTATTTTGACTATTGTGTCAAAGCCATGTCCATTTAACACACACATTTGTAAGTATGGACAGAGGTATATATATTATATTTATCTATGTATACTTCAAGAGTGCTGTGTTTTTGTTGGATCTCAGAATTATTTGGTCAGCTCAGATCCCTTGATCATACTAAAGAAGAATATTAGGTCAAGAATTTATATTTACAGTGAACCAAATATCTGAGCAAATGGGTGTTTCATTAGACCTAACTTTTAATCTCCATCCAGGCCCAAGTTTCAAACACTCCTTCCTGGATATCCTCTCTCTGCCCAAGGGTTTTGCCATCTCACTCTCTCTTTCAACACCACTCTGTTGTTTGGCTACCGAGACACGTTGTTTCTCTATCTCAACCAAGGAGTTTGCCAAGTCCTGTTGCTTCCACTTCTGTAGCATATTTAGAATTCCTCCAGCCCTCTCTATCTCAAAATTCTTGGCCCTGCACAACTGTTTTATTTTGGCTGCTAGAAGCCCAAACTAACCTCACCAGATTTTGGCTGGCAACACAGATCTTTTTAACCATGTCTGTTTTTCCCTGGGCACATCCTTGTTTACTGAGTCTGCTGGTGGTGGAACCAGAACAGTAAAACTCAGCACACAAAGATACCGAGGAAAATCCATGCTGAATCTTTAAAACAAATAGAAGTGCCACAAAACAGAGCTGAGGACATGGCTTAGCCTAAGTCTCAAATTTTCTTTGTTGGGGTTTTTATTTTTGAGGATAGGTATGTATTTCTACAGACTACAGCTTCTTTTTAATGTTTCCAAAATGCAAGCATACAAGGCACAGTTTTGATTTTTTCTGCCCAGTTTGCACACAGGTGAATGCCCACAAGTAACTCTCTCTGGATAAGGGCAAACATGATGCAGAGACTCTGTGATTCTCTCACTACATCTGACTGAACTGGGCTATTACAGCTAATAATGTCTGTTAATATATTAGTGGACTGCTGGTTAATGTACACTGGTAGATAAATGCAGATGTTGGTATTGGTGATGGCAGAGATAAAAATATAACAGTACAAACAGTCTTCTGCTGCAAATCACTTTCCTTTATTACCTTTCCCAAGTAAAAATCAGCTTTGATTCTAGTAGCAAACTTTTAAGCAAAGCTCAGATAACATTTATCCCAGACCATTTTTATCACTATTATCTTCCTTCTCTGGTAGGTTAGATAGAGCACCAACTTCAACAGTTTTCCTACATACAAGGTGCACAAGGTTGCCTTTGTTGAAGAGTTGCTTCAGTGGTTTACTAAAAGACAGAGTTCATATTTCTTTTATTTTATTATTTTTTAGGGCTTTTTATAAAACCGATTTTCACTGCACTTGGAAAATGTGACTGTACAATGGGAAAGGGCAGGCCCTCCTTTTTTTTTTCTTGTCAGAACACAATGGCAGGATAAGGGAGGCACCGCTCATTACAAGGAATACACTTTAATCAAGTTGCCCAGCACCAAGTGTTTGTCTTCCACCACTTTAAATGCCAATGTTTGTTTTCTCTTTGGGAGAAGAAACAGTCAACACTTTTAATTTTAATAAAAATCTTTCAGAATGAAGCAAACAGATGACCTAATTTGGAGGATCTACTTCTTTGCTTGAGTTGCAAATAAAGGCAAAGATGACTGGCGGGCTCCCATACAGCATTGCTGGAGGAGATTTAACACTTTCCTTCTCAGTTTGTTGGCTGGGAAGTGTGAGATGGATTGCCACACTGATTCCACTTTCCCTGCTCCAGCAAGAGTCCTTACTATCACATACTGCTTGTTTGAGTAGGAACTGCAAAATATGCTGCTCTGACTAAATCTCCAGTTGGAAAGGTGGAAATCTGATTTTATTAAACACATGTGGATGCCTGTTAAAATTACTTCTGCAGCGAAAGCCAAGACTTCATCTTCAGTTTCACAACAGTCTCATTCTCTAGTATGAATCCATTGTTTCCAGGTTTAAGGATATCAAAGCAAATCATCTGATGTGTTTCTTTAACCTACAGTACTGGGTGTCTAGGTAGGCAAAGACAAGAAATCATAATCATAAGAAAGAGACACCTTTCACCTAAATAATTCATTTCAAGCCTCCACATTCATGAAGAAAAACACAAAACCATTAAAGACTCCTAGTGCAGGGAAATTGAGAAGCTTATTTATTGTGAATCCTCACAGGCAATTCCCAGGATTTGGAACTCAAGTGCTATATTTTTTATGCTGTTGGCTGACAGCAGACAACATCTGAGGGCTTCAAGCATCTCGTCCTGTCTGGATGTACCATCCAGTAATGGCAGAAAGTTATTCTCTGTGACGAGGCAGAAATAACCGGAGCCTGAAGATTCCTGTACTGTTCTAGGATTCATCTTCAAAGCCAGATCTCCCACCCTTTTCTCCCAGCAGCACTGAATTCCAAAATTCAAGTGAGGGCAAGACAAAAGCAAGGGTGAAGATGCAGAAACATGAAACCTAAGTCATCTTTCACTCACATCTCCCTGAATACCAAGGGAGCAGCCCTGCGGTCACTGAGCTGCAGATACAAAAGGTGCCAGCCCTGCAGTTTGTCCTCCTGAGGCTCCCTGCTGGGAACACGGGAGGGACACCAGGTAGGAGGAGACAGGACGTGGTGGAGGACTGGAACCAGTGTGTTTTCTGCCAAGCACTTCTCCCCAGACAAACCCCTACTTGCCTTGCTCACACTCTGTAACAGAGGAAACTTGGTGTAATCTATCAACTTGCCTATAAATTACCAAAAAATACCATACTAATTATCAGCCATGAGGTGGTTTCTCTTGGAACTTGTGCTCCCCAGGTGAGTGATGCCCACTGTTGGAAACACACTTCTTAATTTTCATTTAAACTTGCCTTACTGCAGCTTCTTACTGCAAAACCTGGCTATTGCAACACCATAGAGCATATCCCTGCAAGGATGAATTGGACAAAACCGAGGCCATCCATTGTTTTGTTGTTGTTTTTTAATTTTTTTTATTTTATTTTTGATCAGATTCTGGGAACTGCTCTTCTGCCTACCTGCCTGCACTAGAGCATACAGCAGGCATTACTGACAGCAAAGAGCTGCTTTGGAGCCCCAGGGTAATGCAGCAAATGTACAAAAATAAATGGTCTATTGTATGGATCTTGCAGTGATATCTGGCTGAACAGTGAACACCTTGAGGGGGGCACTGATGGATGACAAGCATGAGATTCAATCTTTGTCTCAGATCCATCCATGAATGGATCAATCCTAATTTTCATAAAATCATTGTTTATTCTACTGGCCCACTAATTGCTACTATTAAAGCAAATGGTGCCATGCATGGTCTTGCAGAGTATCAACAACCTGGAGCTGCCCAGCACTTAGGTGTGCAGCAAGGTGCTGCATGCAAACACCTCCACCAGGGGATGGGCATTTCTTTGATTATTGCTCTGCTTTACCTTTGCCATCTCTTAGGGCAGTTCCCCCCATGGGACTATCCATAGACACCAGCTGCCTTCCTGTTTTAGCCAGCAGCTCTGCACTATTCATTTGGTAGAACTCTCACTCCTGAGCAGGTTGTTATGGTTTACAGGAATTTTCCTGTGCTGGAAGGACCAGGAATGAAGGTGCTTTCATGTGCTTTTGGCCCTTATCACCTCTGTGTCATATGGAATATCCAGCTCCCTGAAACCCTGTTCGCTGCTGGCTTTGGGGAACCACTTGAATTCCAGGGTACAAGATGTGATTTGCTACATACTTTTCCTCCCAAACACTCTAAACCACCTTGGGATTAATTTTACCACTTAGTTTAGTATCACCAGGAGGACGCTGGATTATCTTCTTTACCAAAACCACCAACACTGTAGCAGACAGTCTGTCCCATAAACCGGATGAGAGCTGGACATGCAGAACTCCTGCATGAACAATGGATTGATCTGGAGAATAATCTGTAGAAATCCTGCTATATCTCACCCACAGAGAAATGTCAGAGATCCCAAGCTGGGGCTAAGGAATAACTGCTGGCACCCAGGATAGATTCCTGAAGACTTCACTACACACAAAACAGCCACTAGGCTAATCAGCTCCAGCATAAGGGTTTCATATAGATCAAAACAGTTCAGAACAAACATCTCACCATTCATCAGTTATGCTTTTTTCTCTTTTTTTTTTTTTTTTTATTTTTTTCTGTTGTGAGAAAATGGGCAGAAAACAAGTGCAGAAATATAAATTTATTGTCCATAGACTGGAAATCTTTTTTTCCAGTCAGCTCCATCCCTGAGTCAGCTATCTGTGTACACTGCTAAAGGAAGTAATGGAAGTTGTCTATACAAAAGAAAGGGAGCACAAATCAACAGGAGAGAAAATTGGGTTTATCCTGAGCCACTGGCAAAAACAAAGCTATCAACCATGTGAAACAAGACAGGGCTCACTGCAGAATTGCAGAGCCCCTGTACTGTACTGATGATATCTAAATCGTGTGATTGCTTTGCAGCTCTTTCGCCTTTAATCCAAATAGTGTCAGACTTCAGATTGCTTCTCAGCCTATGTGTCTGCCTGCAGACACTGCTGCATTGATTTCCATCTGGTGCATGTTTTAAAAGTTTTAACTGCCTTTTTTTTTTTTTTTTTTAACAGAACTTCAGATTCTGAAGCATGCTGAAGACAACAATCACAGCAAAGAAGCACCAAATCTGCTGTGAATTCCCCCCTGATCAGTGGGCATACAAAGATCTACCAGCAGCTGTTAATGTCACGTTATGGATGATTAGCAGGACTTCCTGTATCTAATGAACATGGCTCTTTCAGTGAGGAGGAGACACAGCACAGTGCTGTCCCAGGAACATAAAAACGATGTAACATTCAGTCAGGAATGCATTTACTACGTGGCCTGGAATGGTGAATTGATCTCATGCTTCTGTAACAAAGATCTCATCTGTAGTCCCCATGCACTGTTGGCACTGGCACGGCTTCAGAAAGAGCCTGATGATCCTGCTCCCAAAAGGAACTGATTAGGAGGGATGTTCTAGGAGCTATTTGATACAGGCAGCACAATCCAGAATGCCATTTATAGAGCAAAAATAAAATAATATAGCAATCTTTAAGTATTCTAATGTCTAAGTATGGCAACAGCATCCTCTAACTGACAGTGAAAATAAGTATTAAACAGCCCTATAACCATGGTGTTCCTGGATTTGAAGCAGGTAGAGTGGATGGACAGATGTTTTGGTGTGAGCATGGCACACAAGAGAAAAAGGTTCAGCTTGGTTTTTGCTGCTTTTTCCTCTTGATTTTAACTGGAAATATAAAGGTAGGTTCATTTAAAATCCCTCTGCTCATATCTCTACATCTTGTTTCGTGCACCAGGGATCCAGGATATCCAGGGATATGTGAATTGAAATGTAAAGTTGTGAGACGATCTATATGATGAAGGGAACAAGAATGATGTAAATAACACAGGCAGCTTGTAAGAAAGGCTTTCAGAAACTTTTGCCAAATATCCAACTTGTGGCAACAGTGCAAGAAAGGGGGTGAAAAAGTACTTAGAGTTTTGCTTCGTCAATACTATAAAATAAATCCAAGTTAAAATGGGTGTTGCGCAATCCAATTGTCAAACATCACTGCTGCAACACAAAGACAAATGTTTATTGGCTTAACTTTGAAACTGCAGTAAATGCTCTTCTATTCAATTAGATAAACAAATACAGGACAGATTATATAATAGGGTCCTTTCAAGTAAATTATGCTTTCTAAGTCACATGTAAAAGAAAAATTACTTTAATGTTTATATTTCTATAAAATAAAAAACCATCAAGGCTCTCCTTCTGCTATATCCTAAATATAAAAAAAAGAGAATGTTTAAATGATGTCCATTTTATGACAAAGTCAGCAAAGCAAAGAAGCATAGCCAGGCTGACAATCCAGCTTTTCTTCCCACCATTACAAGAGAAAAAGAGAAAAAATTCTTTATTCTGTTCTCATTTACAGTAGCACAAATCCCCAGGAACTGCACTGACTTCAGTACGTTATTTTGGATTTACAGCACACTAAAAGAGATTAGAATTCAGTCACACATGAATGAAGAGCAGAACATCCGCATTCATTCTAAACATATTTTCCTTTCTTGTGTACACAGAGCAGCAGCTCTGTCCTTAGCAATGACAGATTGTGTGCTGTTGGTTTACCTGCTTGCCTAGAGGTGTTTACACAGGTACCAGGCAGGATGACTCTGTGAAGGAAGCACTTTGTTACCCTTTCCAGCAAATGCATCCTGATTTATGTCCAGAGAGAACTGCCTCCTCTGCAGCATCAGGGCATCAGGCAAGGGGCTAAAACAGACTCACAGCATTATGCATCCAGTGATGAAAACCACCTGTTTGTGAGCCTGGTCCGCTGTCTCTGCCAAAGTAAGTCCTGACAATTTCTCATGCAGATATATTAGCATAAATGGACTGTATATCTTTAAAATAAGAGCAGAAAATTGTAGTACTTGTTGGAGAGCACTGTGGTTAAAAAATAATATATAATTCCTGATTTTGATGGAGGAGGGCATTTTTTTCCTACAGGTGCTTAGTTATGAGAATCTCAAATGCAGTCTCAGCAAAAAGGCAATGCGGTGAATAGATCCCCACCAGTTTAAAAGCAATGATATCCCCTGCATGGTAACGCCACCCTCATACGCTGACGCCCCATGCCTTGTCCATCGTGTTCAGCCGGGGTACAAACTCCTCACACACAAGCAGGGAGCCAAACAAACAGAGCCCTTCCTCTGGTCTTGACACCTGTCAACATTAAACACATCCGCCTCTCCTGCTCCACAGGCTTTCTAATAAAGTGGCTGCAGGCAAGGAAGAGGCATTAAGAGATGGAGCACTGCAAAAGTAAAATGAAAATAGGCTGCTTGGGAGATCGACAGAGATTAGGGTTGGATACCCCTGGGCTCAGTTTTACTGGGAGCATACTAATGCCCAGATCTCCGATTGAAATGCTCTGGAAACCTTCTCTGCAGCCTCCATGAACACACTGCAAAATAATTCCAGCAAGATAGATCACAAATAGGAAAAAGGAGGAAGGGTTGATTTTTGTGGTTATTTTTTTTCCTGAACTATAGCTAAAGAACTGAAAAGTATGCAGAACATTTATTAAAAAAAAAAAAAAATCTTGAGGTTTCCAAAGTTAGGAAAGGTCAGTGCCAACAGTTTTGAGAGTCCAGTATAAAATGCCTAGGATTTTGTTTTTCAGAACTTTGATTTTTATGGAAATCCAATCTCTTCCAGACCCAATCTTTTAAAGTCCCAAATTCTAATTTTCCAGCTAGCCCTCAACAACAAATCAGCTCAACTACCTGCAGGTTACTTGCTAAATCATTTCAACTCACTCAGTCCAACCCTTATATTGCTTCCTGACTCCAAGTTTCTGATAATGAAATCCTGCTGCTCTGTATCTCCAGCCCACATCCCACGCTGCCACAGCACTCCCAGAATCACTGTCTGTGCTGTCCTTCAACCACATGTTTTTTGAAGAGAAGTTACAACTCCTTGAACTAAGTTGTGGGGCATTTACCCCGTCCCTCCTCTGAGCTCTTCTCCAACTCAC
This sequence comes from Bombycilla garrulus, assembly GCA_013400315.1. Taxonomy (NCBI): domain Eukaryota; kingdom Metazoa; phylum Chordata; class Aves; order Passeriformes; family Bombycillidae; genus Bombycilla; species Bombycilla garrulus. Next base: position 2,811,650 of record VXBU01008198.1, read on the forward strand.
TTCCAACCACAAGAATCTCACTGGAGCATTTAGGCTGCTTTGTTCTGTGATTCAATACCGACCTTATAAAGCTCTGGGTTCCTAAGCATTGGTGCAATATAAATAAACAGGAAAATAATATAATATGCCTAATGAAGAGGAGGCAGGAAAAAGGCCAGCTGTGTCTCTCTACCTTTCTATCACATAAAACATATACACATATACTTGTATTTAAATATGTCGAAATAGAAACCATGTACCTGCTCCCCACATCTGGTGAAAAAAACCTCTCTGACTATACTTTTATTTTGGAATGTCTCAATTTACCAAACAGAAACATTTAATCCAGACAAGTATTCAATTAAATTCCTCTGAAAAACCGGCAAGCTTCCACTGGAAATATGCCAGCCCCAGCTTCTGAGCAGCCCAGCTGGTAGTCTCCTGAGGACCAGGGCTTCCAGCTCCCACAGTTTCAACAAATCCTGCTAGACAGATTGCTTTAAGATTAGGGACCCTTGGGCTTATAACGCCCCCATCCAGGGCAGAGCACCAGCACCAGTGTTGTGGTGACTGGGGAGCTCAGACACCAGGATCATGGCTACAGCCATGGCCAGCACTCCAGTATCCAACAACTCCGGCTCCAGTCCTTTTTACAGGCAATTTCAAACTGTTGGAACATCAAGGTTCCCTGAGAAATCAAAATACTTTTCTCCTTCCAGCTCTATTGCATACATATGTGGCAAACAAAAGAAGATTATTTGTGATCTTTTGCTCTCCTTCAGCTGTTCCTTATTACCGTACATTCATCTTGTTTGTTCTTTTGTGCAAATTATTTTGCTGTTTTTTCTTGTGAAAGACGCCATTTTTCTACCTGCATTTGAACAGTTCCCAGCATAATGCGATCCAGATATTGGTTGTATGTTGTTCTGTAATACAAACAACACTGTGTTATCATTTTCTTTTTTCCCTCCTTAGAGAGAAGTTTATTGAAAAATCAAAGCCTTCCCTCTAATCATTTTCACTGTTAGCTGTAGGCAACATTTGTTGGATAGTAATTAATATAATATAAATGTATCTAAATTTTGCATGCATACTGTTTCTTATTTTTTCACAGACTGTGTATTTGTTCTTCCCCCAGCTGAAAAGATAAAAATGAGAATTTACTTCCCATGTTCTCACCTCCCCTCCTCTACTTTATACCATATTGCAACTTGTCATATTATATTATGAATAACTTAGGAACTATTTGACATATTAGTTACACATTTATGTTGCAGAGCTTTTTTCCTTCACTATTTTTAGAGACCAATTTTACATATCATGATATCCATATCTATATTTATACTGAATATGTTTAATTCGTTTTTTCCTTACCATATTTAGTTCAAGGCTTTTACTGATGATAGGCAAAAAAAAAAAATTAAAAAAAAGGAGCCATTTATCAGATCTTCATTTCACAAGGCAGAAGGATAAATTTCAGCTCTTCTGGGAAATCACACTATTCTAACTTGACACAGGTGAGTTTCCTGCTACAGCCATGAAACAGTCCCTGACTTTGCAAGGTAAAGACCAAGATTGTTGTTCTCATAAAAAGAGATACACTTTTTCTGAAAACAACATGGAGCTAATCAAAACATCTAAGGGAAACAAACTGACATATTCCTCCAACTGGCTGTGGTGCACACCATACCACACACTATGCCTGTCTTGATCATGCTGTCAGTCCTTATAAACCAAATTCAGGAATAATTGCTCCAAGTTCTTCAGATTGAAGCTATTTATGGATTAAAGCAGCCCTGCCAATTGATGGTGAATAAAGTTGTTGGAACATAATGTTATGCACTGCAGTGCGGACCTTTAATTTTATATTTTGTAATTAAAATGTAAATAATTTATTAAAAAAAAAAAGTTGTCTCTCAGCAAAGTTACTACTGAAATCAAAACAAATTTCTGTACGGTTCTATTTACAATACCAAAAGAATTGCATAAGCATGATTCCTGACTTTCATGAATGTAACCAGGGTGGTTATGCCCCAGAACTGAATAATAATTAAAAGTTAGATATTGGCAGCTTCAGGCTTGCTTTTCCCCAGAAGCCTAAGGGGTAAGCTTTAGAAGGCGAACTTCACAACAGCCACTTCATTACAGAAAGAACATGCATCTATCTGATCCCCAGAAAGGCGCTCAAAACTAACGTCGCTGTGGCCATGCAAGGATGGCCCACATGAAGAGGATACGATTTCATGCTGTCAGCCATAAGGATTCCCAACATGAGTTTACAAAACAGACTTCATTTGGGACACTTTCATCCATCTTTCTCACTAAGCCCGTACAGCAAAGGTGTTCAACTCTTCTAACACCCCTATGTGACCTCAACAAAAAACTGCACGTGGCCCAGGGAGCTGAGGCAGAGGAGCAGCTCTGAGTTCTGGAGCAGTTTCCAGGCAGAAGACAACGGCTTTGATGGCATCCCAGCTGGATGGGGCTGATGTGGGCACACAGCTGGATCTAGCACTCTTGGCTTCAGCAGCCTCTGATGGCATTCTTCTGCCCAGAGCTGGGGATTCAGGTTATCTGTCACCCCAACAGCAAAGCCTTTCTACCAAACATGTGGCATCACCTCGGCTTAACAGCTCACAAAACATTAAGTTTGCCATCATTTACATTTCCCATCTTTGTTCCCGGCAACCATTTTAAAAATGAGATTTGAGAACTGCAAGTCAACGCGCCTCTAGTTGTTGAGGTTTTCATACTTATAGCATCTTAGTAACTACTGTACTCACAAGTATCAAAAGTAATGATACTCTGCAATATATTAAGGAGTCCTCTGGAGATGAAAGGCTCAGGACCTGATGATGTTTTGTTCATGAGCCATGGCATGTCAAAGAACAAAGTGAGCCCGGCAGGGATTGACGGAGATTAAAAGTACACACAGACACGTACACACACAAAAGCCACTATGGAAAATGTGCCGCCTAACTCTGCATCAGTGAGCCCAACAGCACAGGCACCTTGCTAAGCTCCAGCGGGAAGAGGGAAGCACTGCAAGGGACATTCCTGGGTGTCCACTCACGGCAAGCCCGGCCCGAGGTGAGAGGGTGTGCTTGGCTCCCGGAGCCGCGGCGAGCAGAAGGGCAGCAGCACCGGGCTTGCGACGGAACATCGCCGGTTGAGTCCCAAAGCAAACAGCAATAAAACAAACTGCTAATGAGGATGCAACCTGACCCTCTGCAGAGTGCGTGCCCAAGGACCGCGGGGCAGTAAGGGCAAGGGAAGGACTGTGTCGGCAGAAACTCCAAGCTCAAGTGGATTTTTTATAAGAGCAACCAAAATAAAAAGTTTGGGTACTTTGCTGCTAATAAAAGTTACTCACGAAGTGACACAGAGGAAACACTGCTTTGAAGGAAAGAGAAGTCTGTTAAACAAAGAACTTTACTCTGCGGAAAGAATTCCTTTTTAACACTAACGTTAACATTCCATTTTTTGTAAGAAATCACAGTGAATCTTCCTTTAAGACTCTTCACTCCCAACAGGATGCTTCTCCTTTTTCCCTTTCTGCCTGCTGACGTACTCTCCTTTCCAGGAAAGAAACAAATTTTCATTCATACTTTCTGCTTTCCTTCATTAGGCTGTTTATCACTGTTACACAAACCACTCTCAGAGCTATTATAGCCTAGGGACAAACATCTAGATTTTAATATTTTACAGCAGGAGACCAGCAGCTCCAGGAGACTGAAGAACTCATGAGCAAACCACCCATGACAGTATTCACAACCTTGTATCTGGTTTGGTGTTTGTTTTAAGTAACAAGAAAACAATCCGAAAGCCACTGCTAAGGGAGAAAAAGGATTGCATTTAGTGTAGTGAAAGGCAACCTGTCATTCTGACACATTCTTGGTTTTCTGGAAGTCAAGTTAACAGTCATACTTGGCAAGGAAGATGTGATGGCATAAGGCACTTGGTTTGTGGAAGGACATCAGAGATAGCTATTTCAATTAGAAGTTCTATGATAAACCTGGATAGTGCCCTGCAAAGAAACTGTGATAGCCAAGAGTAATCCAGAGTGTAAGAAGTTTGGGAACTGATGAACTAGGGACAGGATTATAGAAACGTAAATGATACTGGAATAATGCTAATCAAACCCAAAAGATTCTGCAAGCAGTTAAACATGGGCTTAAACTTAAGTATTGGAAATATCTCATTGAGTGTAATAGGCATGAACACAGTCCTTTAACACTTTGGAGTTATGGATTTCTGTTTTCCCAAGTTCCTGGACACAAACCACTGCTAGTATTTCTGCTTTAAAAAGGAGCAAACACACAGAGTAGTTAGGGCAGTTTACTGAGGAAACACACCATGTCCTTTGGAAGGAAAAGAGGTCTCTGTGGGAACAGAGCTCTCCTGACCCCTGAGCTGAGGAGCTGAGCAACATCTCTGCATTGTATCATCTCCTAATCCTTGCTGTGAGTTCAGTTCAGCACTTAGAGCCAGGTTGGTGTCACCATGCCAGTCAGCTCCAAAAGCAGTGAAAGGGAACAGGAAAGCAGGAGTGTGTCTCACCCACACAGAAGTAAGTTGTTCCCCATTGTTATTGTCCCTTTGAATAAATGGTAGCTGAGAGAAATTTCCTTCTTGGGATTGTTCCTGGACTAGCAAATGCAAAGCCACCTTCTGCAGAGGCTATCTAAGCCTTAATAAAGAACTGTAATGAAATTCAGGTCCAGGTGCTGAATGATAGTCTCACTAAGCAGAACATATTTTTCCTATTTACTTTCTTGCTCAGATTTCACCTGTAAAACAGGAACATTAAGGCAGCTCCTCAGTCGCAGCCTGTTAAATCCTCAGTTCAGCTGGCATACTCACAAAGATTTTCCAACAAAGGAATCGACAGCTTTCCATTGCAATTGCAACACCAGAGCATCCCAAAACGCATTTTCCTGTGACACTGTGCTCAGCTGCTCCAGGTACATTAACGAGATCATGTCTGTGACACATCACAACCCCAAAAGCTTCCCACCTAGGCCTAGGAATGGAATAAGCAATCCATCACCCAGTGTGACACCTTCCCCAAAACACACACACACTCAAAACCTGAAAGTGGTGTCAGAATGTTTATTGAAGAGGGCAATCTGACTGGCTGAACCGACCTGGGTAGCCGGTAACTCTTAACATAAGCAAACAGAGATACTGTAAACCTGCTGTGCATGGAAACTGTGTTTATACTTAAATTGGACTTGGAAGACTGAAATAACTTACTAGAAAAATATAGCTTAAGTTCCCAGGAGCTCTGAATGACCTTGAGATCATTCTGAAAAAAACAGAAATATGTAGACATATACAGTGATGCAAACAGAGTTACACAAATATTTTCAAAGTCAGCTAATAAAATACATTTCCTTGCCTATTTTTAAGATAGCTTTGCAAACATACTTTTAAAACCACACTTTTCAGCCCCACCAAACATTTTTTTGCCACTTGCGTTATCAGAACTGATGGTAAGCATTCTGCAATGTAAGTGCTGCCTCATTTACTTCTTAGTGAGTTTTGTAATTACTGGATCCATTCCTTTTAAATAGACTGCTGAAATCCTTACTACCATATGACAAGACAATAAACTTTCTTAGTGATGCAGTAGAAGTACAGAGGAAGGCAAAAAAAAGTAAAAGATACAAGAAATTCAATTTTTCTCAGTGTGGCCAATACATCGACAAAATATTTTGATGTATATGGCACCTAAATTGCTGTACACAGGCACATCTGCATGGAAAGTGATCACAAATCAGCGTGACAACAACCTCCACAAATTGTGGACTCTGTTGCTCATGAACCTCGAAAATAATTATTAGGAGTATTAAAGCACCCACAGTTGTGTAACTGTGTAACACCTAATGTTGTGTAACTGTGATCCAACTTGTACAAAAATCAGGAAATTGCGAAATCTAGTAGTGTTTCAATTAAAAAATAATGACATAAAAGGAGAGGGAATAACTATTTTATAACTTGAAAACAGCCAAGGGAGTCTAACTGAGCTGTGTTTATTCTTCTGTCAGGGGCTGTGTGCATGGCCAGTTGTGGAAGCTGACCCTGAACAGGGAAGTTGGTGATGCACGGAGCGATGAATTGCAGGTTACCCATGAATCTGTATTTGTACCTGCGTTTTCCACACCACTCACACAATCACCATTTTGCATGAAAGCACCACGCATGCAGGTATGCAGGCAGGTGGGACTGTGCTTTTCACAGCAAGGTGCCCATTCTGCCAAGCCTGATGATGTCCAGGAATGGGATAACCTGGGAGCACGTGGATCGCAGGAAGGCTTTGGAGGAGAGGGGCGGGTTTCAGTTCAGTGCTGGCATACCCCATAAATTTTGGTGTAAAGTGTGGGAATAACTGATCCTCTGAGAACATCCACCAAGCTCCTGAGAAAACAGGATCGCAGAAAACAGGTGTTTCTGGAGAATAATGCTACTCCATGACGGGAAGTTGTAGTGAGGTGGGTGGGGGCCGGTCCCTTCTTCCGAGGCTGCAGTGAGAGGAAAAGAATAAATGCCCTTAAGCTTAGAGAGGGGAGATTCAGAATAGATAGCAGAAAACATTTTCTTCATTGTTATAATGGTCAGACATTGCAACAGGCTGCCCAGGGAGATGGTGGAGTCACCAGCTCAAGAGGTGTCTGGATCTGGCACTGACCGACGTGGTTTAGCGGTTTAAGGGTTACAGAGGCATTGCTAGGTGGACGCTTGAACCGGATGATCTTAAAGGTCTCCTCCAACCTTGGTGATTCTGTGAATAAAGGCGGCGAGGCTCCCGCGTCCCGCTTTCGGGACATACGCAGCATTCCGCAATCCCGGCTCTCTCTGAGGGCAGAGGCCGGAGAGCACCGCGGCCGCGCCCCGTCACTCCCGGCCGCTCCCGGCCCGTCCGCCGGCGGCTGCGCGCGCCTCTCCCCTTCCTCCGCCTCCTGCCGCGGCCGCTGCCCCCCCGGCAGGGATGGAGGCCATCGAGGAGCTGGCGGTCCAGCCCTGCACCTCCTCCCTCTACCTGCGGCCTTTCCGCCTCTCTTACCGGCAGGTGAGTGGCGCCGCCGGCCCGCCCGCCCGCCGTGCCCCGTTCCTGCCGTGCCCCGGTCCTGCCGTGCCCCTCAGCCCCCGCCTGCGCCATCTTGGAGCAGCGCCGGTGCCACCTCATGGCGCTGCCCGCCCCGCTCCGCCCGCAGCACCCCGGGCCGGCCGC